>JASTWQ010000075.1:0-600000 GCA_035220615.1 Leptothorax acervorum
CAATAAAAAAATTATCTTAAATCATTGAAAACATACAATAAAAAAATCATCTTAAGTGTTAATTATTGGTGCACATTGTTCGCATAACATCGAGCGATGATCGTCACATCGTGGGTTTTTTGCAATCGAGGACAAACAAATGAGTTTTTTATTTCATTATGGCCAGGGCAATCTGCATCTTACACGTTTATTATTATTTGTAAGAGTAGGATCATATGTGTATGGTTTGCTTCTCTTCCTCAATAACCATTTCCATTTCTCTCCGTAATTTACGGTGTTGATTTTAGACTGCAAAGCGTCTTTTATTTTGTGGGGTGATTAAACGTTTACATAATGTGTCAAGAACTCCTCTTGGTATTTGTTTGTTCTCTGCGTTTAAAGAATATTAGAGAAAACTATTATAACCGCCTTAATCTAACACAGCGTAAAAGAATCTCGTCGACCAACGGTAACACTTTCGTGCAGTACTGTATTTACGACATTTTTGGTTAAATCTGTCAGTGCCTCCATTAGTAGAATTATAAAATTTAATGATATTTATACTATTTCTCCATTAACCACGCATTCTCGTTTAGGTAAAGAATACAATATCAAAACTTTTTACTTTTTTTCGGACAATATGAAGCTAATGTCAGATCATTAGCATAAAGAAAACGTGAATCATTAATTACAGTGAATCTTTTCATCGTTGGTGATATCTCTCTTTCTTTTGCTTTAATTGTCCCTACCATACTAACAACAAGTGAAAAATATTTTTTCATGGTTTGCACTAGAGACACTGAAGTGAACTGTTTGTTACAAGTAATGTTTCTGTGACCTTTATAATAGATCGGTTTTGATACTTGACGAACATAATAAGGAGGGTTAGATTTTATAGGATTATTTTTATCAACTTTTTCTGACAATAAGTAAGGAATAGCATTTATCATATAAAATGTTTTCGAGTCGTTCATCATAACAATTTTAAACCCTCTGGAGTTCGGATTATGATGCGTATCAGCACTAAGGAGATGTCCATAAAGTATACTTGCTCCAATCAAGTATTCATCTCCAGCAACATGCTGGAGCTGCTTAATTAATAACGTGACTGTATTCGTGAGAATTTATTTGTCGCGGTATGCTATTCTTTCATTTTTACCTTCTCTCTTTCCAAGATTTTTCTATATCATCTCCTTTTAAACGCGTCGGCGTATTTGCAGTATCTTTTTGTGGCCATCATGCTCGTTTTAGTCGACTATCATTAATTCAATTTTGCCCACATCAATTTTAATATTCTATGAATTGTATAGCAGTTTAGGTGAAAAATTTTATTTAAAAAATAGCAAAAGAAGAAGCATTTTCTACAAGAATTCTAAACTGAAAGGCAACTTTATTCAATATTCCTCGAGTTAATCCTATTAAAAAAAGATGGCATATAGAAATTATATTTTCCAGCAATTATACACATGCCAAATGATCAATGAAAAGTAATAAACTATGATGCATCTTGTTAAATTGAGATGCAAAACCAAATACATTATCATTAAATAAAATTAAAATATATAGCAAAAATTTAAAACTCCGCAAAAGAAGGGACGCAATTTTTATTTAAGAAAGTTAGTTGCTGTCCCGCTGTGCGGCAGGTGGCGCGACAAGAGGGGAAAATTTATATGTTTGTTTGCATTGCTCGCACTTAGCGTTGCTTGCACTTTTAATATTTTTGCTATGTATAAGCTATGTATAATATTTTGCCCGTGTATAAAAGTATAATTTCAATAATTAATTACTTGACAACCATGCAGACAATTGTCTTCAAGTGGTTGCTCAAATCCGCTAAAAAAAGATGATAAGAATTAGTTCAAATTTATGGAGGATATTCGTCTATGGGAATCTGTCATCCATGCCAAAGTTGAAGACAATTGTCTGCATGGCTGTCGCGTTATTAATTATTAAAGTTATAAACTAATAAATCGACAACCATGCAGACAATTGTCTTTAACTTTGGTGTGGACGACAGATTTCCATAGACGAATATCCTCCATAAATTTGAACTAATTCTTATCATTTTGATTTGAGCAACCACCCTCCTTAAGAATAATTAGCTTGATTAGAAAATCAAGTATTATGTATCAAATATTTAATAAAAATTTATATATGTATATTTTAATGCTAATTTTAAACTCTGTTATATCGTTCTGATTTCATTAAACAGCGATATATTTACATAACTGCAAGTATTAAAATAATTACGGAATATATAATATTGCATTGCATTTTTTGATTGAAACCTTGCAAATGAATCGAAATATATATTAGAACCAAAATTGCGCCAATGACTTTTATACTTTGTGACATTCCAAAACTGAAGTGTTGGACATTGCGCTCTTTTCGCGGCAGCAATTGAATCCATTTAATCCATTTCATCTCCAATTGTAGAGAACGACTGGCGCTATATTGCGCTGCCTGTCGCATGAAAATAGTCACACTCGTTGCGGCGTGAGTCCGTGGAAACGCGAAATATGCTTACGGCTTAATTACTGTTGGCAAATACGCATAAGCGGAAGCCGGGGAAAGAGGTACCGCGCGGATTTTGCGCGACGGAAAATTAATGTTATTAACTACACATTGTCACAGCCCGCTTGAAATTCTGAACTTTAATTGTCATCGCTGCAGTTTATTAGTGATAAAATGCGCCATGACAAATTTGCAAAGCTCGCAGGGTTATTAGATCCGCGATGATTATTTTCGAAATGCTATTGTAGGTACAAACTGTGTAGTAAGAAACTAACAATGTTTGACATATATCAAAAGGACAATATAAGTAGAGTTTTGCAATAATATTCTGTAACTTACATGGTACTATTATATTTTGCAGATATGTCTTGACTAATAAGTCGGTAAAAATAACACAAATTCCTCTATTTTTCTCAAGAAAATTATAATATTATATAAAAGAGATAATTAAACTTGTAATAATTAAATATTATTTTTGTCATGACATATAGAGAATCAGATTTTTGTATTTTTTGACGCATATTAATATGGAAAACTGTAGATCTTAAAAACACAAGAATATCATTATATACGACCATATTATTTTTCAGCGAAGATTTTTTTACTCTTCACAGTATAATCGACACGAATTTACATCCTCGTCGGATTTCGTAGCATAACCAAAGAGCAGGCGAACGAGAAGCGATGGACAGCATCTCGTTACCCCTCTCTAAATTTAATCCACGGCGGATCGAGGTCGCGCGATTCGAATTTTCCGATCAGAAGTGGACACGTATCCCCTTATCTGATCGACGAGTGCACTAGCGAGCGACAGAACCGAATAATGAGAAAGAGGGATAGACAGGAATTTATCGCATTCGGAAAAAAATGCTCACCGTTAGTACCTAGAATCATAGATCTAGCGCGGATAAAGATATATTACGCAAAAATATGATCTAACATTCTCACACAGGGAAGTAATTTACCTTAATTTATCTTAAGTAATTTACATATCTACGTAATTATATTCATAAGTAAAACGTTTATTAATTTGTTAAAATTATGTGTTTATAAATATATAAAAGTTTATGAAAAATATATAGATATATAAAAACCTTAGTTCTTCAGTAATCAACAAAATAATTACAGTTTTGTAAGTATCTATTTAGAATTCTATAAGCGAAATACGATTTGACAATGCCAAAATGATTTTGTTTTGCATCGTATAGAGCTGGGTATACACTTAGCGAACGAACACCGAACGAACAGCGAACGCAAACATTCGTTGTCATTATTCAGCAGATATAATAAAAAAATCTCAAATTGCTACATGCAGCAAACACCGAATCTGGTCGAATTCTTGTGTTTGGTGCAACCGGAAAAAAGATTAAACAATCTAGCAGCACAAACGCGAATGTCCAAACGCGTTTGCTGTTCGTTCGCTAAGTGTATACCCAGCTTAATGTAACGAATACGACAAAATTTCAAAGACCACCAGTGAAACGAAACAACAGTATTTACTTTAAAAATTTGATATCGCCTGCACAGTATGACAATCGCTAATTCTCACACAATCTCGGTTCTTTTAACAAAAGCGTCGTTGATATTTTGGAGTACATCGTCGTTCGAATCGAATCTACAGCTGCTTCGTATTTCTCGATATTGGAAGTACGTATCTTTGTGTGCCCACCGACGTGAATGAACAATGAAGATTCGAGAAGTGAAAAACAATGATCGAATGAAATTTTTCCGCTTGGAGTAGAATGAAGTGAAAAACTGCATCCTCGCTTGCGCGCGCATTCTCGAATCATGCATTCACGATGTGTAAAGGTTACTGCCGCTGTTTAACGTATATAGGATTCGCCGTGAAAAGATTATAGACGTTTAATCGTGGATAAAGGGTCGCTACGCTACAGGAAGATAGGAAAAATGATGTGAAATACGGCAACGTAAAGTTCAGAGGCCATTATTACATTCTGCTGACGGTACGTAGCTATTTCGCGTAAAGGGCGGGCTGCAAAAGGCAGGAGATGGCAGTATCGTTCACGAGGCACATCGAGCGACGCGAGATCCGTTATTATTTATTGCTAGCACGAAGCACCTTTTCTCTCTCGTCATTTTGTCGTGTTGCAGCATGAACAGATGCGACAGCAGGAAAACCCTGGCGCGAAACGCTTGCAGGGAGAGGTAAACGAGCGCGGGTCTCTTTAAAAAAAAGAAAGAAGAAGAAACAGAGAAAAGTGTTATTGTGAGAGGTGGAATCCCGCGGATGCATGGCGGTTTAGTTCGACTTTGCGTCAGATAAAAAGTTAAAAAGCAGGAAGGTGCTGAATTTTAAACTTCTCATAAGCGCGGAGTTACGATTTTTGTGGTTTTATTATTTTGACTTTAATGCGAAATTTTTATCGTCTGAAGGGCAGAAGCGACTTACCCTCTTTGGCAACATCCTGCAAGTACATTTTTTGATTCATATATTATTCAATTTTGATAATTATTGAAGGAATGAATATGTTTAACCGTTTGATTCCTATATGATTATATGAAAGAGAATATTCCTTTAAAATTTCATTTTAATCCTATCTTATGGCTAATTTAGGTAACTAAATCGAGAAAAGAGAAATATTAGTATTTGAAATAATTATTATTATAAACATTATATATTAGATATAAACAAATATTAAATATATGAAATAATTAATTTTTCCGTTGTACAGATATATTATTCTAATCGGTTCATGACTCTTGAAGTTAAAAATGTGAGATAATTCAAATAATTTTAACTTGTCTTAAGCGTACAATTTTTGTGAGACGAGATTTAATTTTATGGAACATTTATTTCTTACATTTCCTTCAAATTCTCCAGAATAGCAAGAAAAGACTACAATTTATATTGTGTAACAGAAAATTCTGTCGTTCTCTTTTACTTCTTCTCTGAAGATAAAACTCTACACTTATTCACGCTTGGATAATTTACAGTGAAGCGAATATGATATTCCTTTGATATGAAGCCTGCAATTCTTGTAGAAATTTTCGCATGTATTCTCATCGATTGTTCCGCTTTCTTCCACCTTCTCTTCGCCGTCAACAAGATATAATTGAAGATTCGCGCGTAGACATTGGGTGAATTCTCGTTCCTATCAAATAATCTTGGTAAGAAAAATAACAAGAAAATTTACAAGGTCATATTGTGGCGAGAGCTTGCGTGAATGAATTTTGAATAAGCATTGACTCGCCCTAAAATACCATTCACATGATAAACATTGTTATAATATGTGCGCGACGATACATTTGTACAGTATATTTGTTAGGTGCTATATTTCCATTGTGCGCTACGTCTTTTTTACATTTACGCTATGTACGCCCATAATTGTATTACAGGAACCACGGAAACACACGAGCGGTGCATCGCGAATGCGATCATTTCCGCGAAAAAGCGCTGAGGAAGATTCATGCGAGCGAGCACCGCGTCCATTCTCCGGCGCGTCCTTTGTTGCACTCAGAATAGGAGCCATGTATCATTTTCGTTCGAATAATAGCTAATTGCGCCGTGGATTCGTTTACTCTCGAGTGTAGGGCCCGGAGCCGTTGTTGCGTTCTGCTAGTTGCATGTAGCGCGGCTTCAAAGAGGAAGAGAGAAATGTCTGTGGAAGCGAGGAAAATGGCGGTGGGTGCGGAGAATATCGGACCGGAGCAAATGGATGCATTATTATTTATTGCTCACACGAAACGCAAGCTTTCCCTCTCTCTTGTTTCTCTTTTTCTCATCTCAAAAATACATATATTGCGATGTATTGCGCGAACGTTTTTGACAAAATTCGTACAGCGATCGTTATGGTTTCTTTCGAAGCTTATCGAAGCTTACAAAGAAGAGTTTTTAAAGGTATACTTAAGAGTTTTTAGCAGTTGATTCTTCTCTCAGTACTTTGTTCTTTGTGCAAAGAGAGTATGTGTATCGGGAAATGTAAGATATTTTAAAATATTTATCATGACGGAAACAAATTTCTTTTAAATATCTGAATACATCTTTTTAAATATATAGATAATGTATATTAACAGTGAAAAATATTAAAAATATAGATATTGGATAGCCAATTATAATTCACAAAACTATTTATTATTGATTCTGGATATTTTATTATTCGGCTGAGGGAAAATAGGTAGCCAAGAAGAAGGAAAATGGGTCACGGAATACATCAAACGAACAAATCCGTTATTATTTATTACTACTGTAACTCGTTATTATTTAAAACACTTTTTCGTCGCTATATGTTATAGAGAGAGTTTTAGATGAGCTTGACAGAAATTTAAAAAATTATTTCTGCAAAAATGCTTTGTCACTATATATATGAATATTTGTCGCAATATTCATACGCGCCACTACAATTTTACCATTTTCCGATGTTGAAACAAAGGATGAAATCTATCATGTTTGTACAAACTGTGCTTACTAAATTGGGAACAAAGTTCAATTTAAATATGTATTGCATTGCGGAATAAAAACGAATCAACAGTGTTATTCTATTAAATATAAAAACGTGTGTAGCTAATAATTTGTAGTAAGAGAATGTTTGCGATAGAAAGTTATGTTTGCAAGTATTCCCGAATTCAAATCAATGCGTGTACTAAAGAAATAAATATAAGTTAAGGATAGTTTTCGATAGTATAACTACAATACATTTGATATTTCGTAAATTCATCCACGCTCCATTCATCCACATCCATTCCCGCGTTTCTGGCTGGATACAAACAAACGCGGGAGGAAGAGAAAGAGGAGCGAGAAAAATAAAAAGAGGAAAATGGGGAATATCGGTCACGAGACACATTGACCGCATGGATTCGTTATTATTTATTGCCAGTGTGAAACGCTTTTCCTCTTTCGTTACGCGCCGTTGTAGCGCAAACGAGTCGAGGACGAGCACGAAGAGCTCATTCGTGATGTTTTGCAGCGCACGGGACAGCCGGCCAAAAAAAAAAAGAAGAGCGAACCTGTCACGATTTTCATGAATAGACGGGCTGCTGATAAAGATTCATGTACGGGCTAGCATTGCTCTGACTTCTCTCACTGAGCATCGTCAAAACGGGAAAAATTATAGTGCAGCCGAATATCGACTGTTGAAATCGTTAGAGACATTAAAACCGGATTCATGTTTTAGCAAACCATCGACGTTCATATTTACTATTTGCTTATATTTCTTATTATTTTTTTTTTTAAATAAAACAGATATAAGTACCTTATATCCTTTTTAATGTTAAAGTAAAATGTTAAAGTTGAAATTTCTGTTTTGCCTTCAGCAAATTGCGATGAGCTCAAGATAGATTATCAAAGACACGGATATAAGATGCGTTTTCTCTATAGTCTTAAATTGATAGAATACAGCATTATAAAGAAGGGAAAAATTAGACAACAATTTTATATAACAATTAACGAGCTCTACTAGTTATAAGAACTCAAAGTAATAATAAAGAACTTCTTAGTGAAAGGAAACCGTGGCTTCCTTGACAGTAATATTAACAAGGAAGACGGCATTTAATCTGCTTAACGTGATTTAACAAAAAGCCGTTGCCGGAGAAGTCGTTAACGAAGAAGGAAGTGAAATACTTCAAACGTCCGCCACTCCAGTTACTTACCAATGTTATTATCCGCGATAAAGCGGGACGTTTTACCGCGCCAGCTGTGAAAAATTCACGTTGTCCCTGTTCTCGTCTCTCGAACCCAGACATCCTAATTAAAAAAGTTTCGAGGCGCAAGGGTGCATAATTTATAGAAAACACATGGCACTCGTAAGAACTTGCGCTGTCGTTGCATAAAACGCGATATCGTACGTTCGCAACGGGAGATTACGGCCGATAGTCGTTTAGTCGTGCTTCGTCTTTGTTATTTTATGATTATTTACGCATCCATTATTATTCATTTTCCTTCATTATTAATTTTTCTTTAATCCATTTGACCAAATGCAAAGCTTGCATTATTCATATAATTCACGCGAGATACTGCGTCAACGATAACCGTCATAATCAAGAGCGGTGTAGCACACTAAGCAAATTAGACACGACACGGAGACGCCATTTTTTTAGAGGTGCCGTTTTTTTAGGAGCGTTTAACCGTTGCATAAAATTAAGATACTTAAGATTAAGATACTTCTTTGGATTAATTCCGCAATGCACAAAAGTCTACTGGAATTACTGGACTGTGCAGCACTATATGTAGATCGATGCAATGAGCAGTTATGATTCTTTTTTATGTATTCCGAAATTCCTTGAAATAAAGAGTCTCAATAACACCAACAGTACATTGACGTGTATCTTGAAATTCTCCATGTTTGGAGAAATTCAATAGTATTCTTTTCTCTTTTTTCTTTTGAATTGAACGATTGTCCCGCGAGATTCGCGTAGAAATATATACGCGGCGGTGAATAGTCGAATGTATAACTTTCTGATTTTTCTGACTTATTAATTTTCCAATTTAAAAGGTCAAATCTAATTTAAAAACATTTAAGAAGTATTTTAAACAAATAAATAGTATCTATAATATTTTTAAATTTAATAATATTAAATAGTTAATTTAGATATAACATAGCAGAAAACAACTTTCACATTAAAAATACGAAAATTTATTTAGTTTATTTCAAATACTTTTTTAATTCGGCTATACATATCTATATATTATTAGTCTTTCTTCCTTTCAAAGTATCTTCTAAATTAATCTATTTTTTGTAATTATTAAAAATAGGTAATAATAAGGTGGGCTGAGAAAGTTTTATGACCAACTTTTAAAATGACCGAAAGACTCTGCCAATTTAAATACTCTTTTGCAATCACAAACTTAACTTATTGTTAGTATCTTAATTCCATAGAGTAACAAGTAAACAATTTACAACAAAAGCAGAGAATATACTATTAAATTATTCAGAATATATTAATCATTTTCTTTACATACCTATATAGAGCGCTTATTTAAATATTACATAGGGGCGCCGAATAGCCTTAACGCCATGCGCCACTTCTGCCCATAATAGGCTATTTCGACCCTTGCAATATTCTCTTTCCCTATTTCGAAACTAGCACGTAAATCCACGCACTCGCACTACTCTCCCTAAAATGAGCTATCATTTATTTATCATTCATTTGATAAAATGGAAAGTACGATAATTAATCGTGCATAAATAATATTAACGTGTTTATATCATAGCAATATCTATATAACACAATAATGTCTTTAGTAATAAACAAACTCACATTAATAAGTAAAAAATAGAGATTTTTCTATCTAATTGCATCACCGCAGAAGTCAACAGCTTGCAAAATGCGACATGTCTATTCAAGCGCGCGACTCACGGATATGAGATTTCTGTTAGAATTTACAAACCACCGGCGCAGCTCAAAGACTAACGCGAGCAACGACCTGTTTCTGGCATCGCAAATTCGATTCAACGAATTTCGGAATTAATCATTAATTAGAACGCACCGCACCATCAAATGGACGTGCAATTCCGCGGCCTCTTCATCATTTCCGCTATCTACATTTTCGCGCTGAGTTCTCACGACCGATCGCGCCAATAATCGTTACGCAACCCAATAACGCAACGATTCCACCCTCTGACCTCTCTTTCGAATGTAACCCCCATAGGGTGCATGTACGCATGTGTATGTGCGTGTGCGAAGGAAATGACTGCGGAGTATTCTGGATTGCACGTTGTCGGAAACTGTAGTCTGGAAATGAGATTCTTGTGAAGCTCTCCGCGTGAGCAACAGGAAGTGCGAAAGGAGAAGGGCACGCTGAGAAACCCGGGAGGCGATAAAGTTAAGCGCAGTTAATCCATTCCGTATTCAAGAAACGCGACAGCAGTGTCGCTTAAAGACAAAGAAAGAGTGAAGCGAACAAGTTGAAAGTGAACGAGACGATGGGACAAGAGATTGCAATCGCAAGATCGTACATTTGTGGCGAACTAAATGTTACACGTAAATTGCAACCATCCTGCAGAGATACAAACGTATTTTTTGAACATTTCTAATGTGTCAAGGAATATACTTAGGAACTCTGCGTTTTAAAGCATTGAAAACGATGCTTATCATTAAGAAGAAAGGTAACAAAGATTTAAAAGTGGAAAGAAAATTCTAAAAGTAAAGTTGAATGTATTTAATTTGTTTATTCTTTATCGTTTAAAAAAAAAGTAACAAGAAACCCTTAGATAACTGGAAGTTACAAAAATGTGAAAATTATATATATGTTGAACTTTCAGGTATTTAGTTTTCGCGCTTCTCATATCCCTATACTCCGAGCTACGTGTACGCTTACAGGTGCGATAGGCCTATCTAATGTGTCGCGACTCGCGGTCGACGATCTAATGTGCGGGGCTAATCGCTCTCTTGATTTCCGGCAGTCTTAGCGTGCAGACGTGTGTAGCTGTAACGGTCTAGAAAGAAGAAATAAAGAAAGTTCTCTTGTCTTTATAAGAAGTGACTGTGTAAAGTCTGTTTGCCCGAATCTCTTCCTGGCTCATTGTGCCTCCCGAAACGATCCTGCCTCAACAATATATAATAAGTAAATACTGCGTACAAATATAAATATTAATAGCGTATAAAAGATTTAAAAAAAGGAAAATATCTCTCGACAAGATTAGATATAGATACAAATTAGCTTAAAAAATTAACTATAAGTAATTAAAAAAAGAATTGTTAAATTTTATACGTAATATGCTTTTTTTAATTGCTCTAGTTTTTATTATTTTATTAATTTTTATTAATCTCATTTGTCACAGGCAATAATTACATGCATACTTGCTACTATATTTGCTCTTCACGCAAACTATTCATCTAACGTTAGAACATAACTTTATAGTAAGAAATAACTTCAAAGTATAGTCTCAAAGGTGAACGAACAGAAGGGCGAAGAACACCGCAACGTAGCTTCAGCGAGCTTGAGGATGGATTACGTACGCTCAACTTTGTCTCTTCGGGTTTTGCTCCTCCACCGCCGCATATCCTTCTTCATCTTCTTCCCTTGTAGACCACTTCTTACAAGCAAGAATTTCAATACTGAAAGACGGACCCTATAGCCTCAAACCTCTTTTAAACAAGTAGTTGTTATTAAGCATTCTCGAACCATTTGTGCGGACACACGTTGTGTCTTGGAGATAGAGAGATGGTTAAAGTAAAGCATGCAAAGAATTATATAACAAGCCTTCTATAAAAATCCTATATGCGAAAGAATATAAAAAATTGATATATATTACATATATACTGCAGCGCTAAAAGTAATTATGGGTTATTCTATTGCGAAATTCCCGAGACCATACTTTAAACACTACTTTCGACCTCTCTCATTGGTGGTACCTGCCGACATCAAGCTCAATGAGGCAACAGCGCGAGGAGAAAGCCCTGAAGGAGCGATAAAAGTGCATTATTTCAATAACCGAACCGATTCTTCCGAGCCAGCGGCCTCCGACGACAGGAAACAACATCCTCTGGCAGCCGGCCAGGCGGTAAAGAAATGCCGAAATCCCGTCTTCCCAATAATCGGATGTGTTCCTGCAGTGTTCCTGGCACAATGCAGTTATCCACTTCAATGAATTTATCCCTCTCTCCGACGACCCATCTACCCCGTTTCCACTCGGTATCTCCAACCCTTACTAGATTCTTCAAACTCCTGCTTCCTTTCCGGGATTCGCTGACCCCATCACGGTCCCTTACGTTCGTCTTATAAAATTACAAATATCTACCTGTCAAATGTCGACATTCTAATTCCAAATGTCAAGAAAACATGTTATAACTAATCAGAAAAATTGTAGGTAGACTTCATGCGTAAAATAATTTAAATCGATGACTTCAGAAACTTTTTAAATCAAATTTTGCATATGGTTTATATTATTTTTTATTATTCTATTTTATAAAATCACTAACGTGTAATAGGTATGTAATAAGAACGTATAATTATAATGGAATAGTATTTTTCAATTTTTTTACTTGCTATCTCATTTTCTAATTAAACAATAATTAATTAAGGTATTATGTATACAAATATATTGACTAATTTTAAAAACTCTACAAATATAAAAATCACTTATTGTTAGTATTATTTCTAAAATCTAATAATTACCAACCTATCTGTTTAAATCTTCTTTGCACATACGTGAACTTGCAATTGCTCGGAAGAAAAAACAATATACTTTAATTTGTCTCTTGTAATATATAGAAAGGGTCATTGGCAAACTATTTTCTGTATACATTCTGCGCATTCGCCTTTCCGAAAACTTTAGGCAAGTATAAAGTGCATCTTGTGCTTTAGCTGCAAGCTGAATCCGGCTTTCGGGTATTGCCATATAGTGCTGCGGCACCTATTCGCTTTATATCTTCTTTTCGAAAACCCCGTATTGCCCCCATTGGCGTCTTTAAATTGCAAGAGGTTTAGGGCTGACCTCACGTTTCGTGATCTGTGTGCAAAATATTTTGTACGTTGATGCATTCCTTCTCTTGGCATTCCGCACAGTTCTTCCCTCTGGGAAGGCTACGGTTCTCTTTATAGATCTACACAGGACAGATACGAAACCGGTGTGCAACATATATCCGACGGTGGAATCAATTTGCAAACTTCGAAACCGTTCGTGTCTCGCAAGATAAAACATTGTCCGTGAAAGTTATATTTCCGGTGAAACAATCCACCATGGTTACTATACATATGTTCATTGCTTCTTTATACGCGTATCGAGAAGCGTACATAAGAGTTTTACAAACTCTTTATATTCTTCATTTTTCCTAAATAATTTCTACATTATGTCGCAGTTAGATTCAGAATATATATGTTAATGAGATTTATGTAACTAACATTCTTTCAATTTTTATGCATAAACCCGTGAAAAAGCTGTTATTAATGGAAACACATAACAGTTGTATTACAAAGTAACAGAAATCGAAATGAGAATTTTACATTTAATTAACGCGATAAACTCGACTGTTCTCCAAGCGTATAATGAAGCTTTAAAACAGTCTGCTAGGCTGTTATCGCGAAAAGCAAGAAGAATAAATAATCAGATTCCATAGCAAGAAATAATCTGCAATTTCGACGGGGTAATAAACGTAACAGAAGCGGCGTTTCAGCTTGAAAAATAGTTCCTGTTTATGAGAGAACATCGCAAAACTGAGTAACAGCAACTACCATGAACCCTTATTACCGCGAACCTGATTTTAATGAGAAGGAAAATTATTCGGAAGTTTAATGGTACGAAAATTTTTGATCCGCAGATTCTCGATACCTCGCGGATAACGATTTCATTGAAACGCGAGCGGACCAGTATGGCCAAAGTTAAAGGTTAAGGAGGCGTGAACTTACGACAATTGGATGCCAAAAGCAAACGTATGAAGCTATCGGAAAACTTCCGGATATCTACTATTCTTTTCGAGCCCTTCGGGGAAAAAAAAACGATTTATGATGGTCCAGATTTTTCTCATTTTAGCGATATATCGAAGAAAGAATAAGATATTTTTAAGAATTACTTTTATTTCTTTAATCTAGAAGTATGATATCCAAAAGGATATAACGGATAGTCTCTCGAATCAGGACATCTTGATGAATAGGAAATCAATGTATCATTAATGTTATCGTTATTTGCTTTTAGTGCAAAAAGATAATTTCACAAAAATAGAAGAATACCTATCAACATAATTATTGTTTTATTAAAAATTTGTTATTTTTAATATTTAAGAAAGCTAAAATAAATTATTAGATAATATTAAATGCATATGCATGTTTAAAAATATTAAGTTTGGTAATTTATAGAAAACATATAAAATTGAGATATTAACGAGTATTAAAATAAAATATGATAAATGTATACGTTTATACTGTACTTCATAATTTTTGTATAGGTAACGGTTTGACTTGAAAAGTGCATTTTATGTCATACGTAGAAATCGCAATTTTGTCAATATTTTTCTATTTCCAACAAGTCAAATTATTTTTTTTCAGATCTGTCGAGAGAAACCTGAGAAAAACTAAAATCTACAAAAAATACGAGAGAAAGAATTTAAATTACTAAAAGCTTTTTAGTATTTGTTGAAAATAAACTTTTGACTTTTGATTTAATCTATATTATAATACTTTGATACTTTTAATTACATTTTGATAAACATTTTAGTTATTTAATTATTTAAATATGGTCGGCAGCGAATTATTTTATTTTCTCATGTATTCCGATCGATAAACTATTTACGATAAACCACACAAGTGCCGTGATAATCAATCGGCATTTTTGTGCGCGATTCGTCGGTGCTCGGCAAGAAATATTTATGCAATTATTAACGCCAACAGGAGAATTAAAAAACGAGGAGATCATGGTCAAATCGATCGAATACATACGAATTTCCAAGCGCAAACGAATTCCACGAGAGTCCGCGGACTGCGAGGTAGAGTTTGAGTTTCGAGGATGTTGGAACGTATCCAACATCCAGACAACTTCTGAAATAACGTCTTCAATATTCGCCAGAATCTCGTGCGTACAAACTCATTGTCCTCGATCAAATATGTCGTCGTTTCGACATTCGACTTCCAAGATCGGACAACGAATTAAAGTCTTATAGTAATGTGATAATGTCTCGTAACGTATATTTAGCAAAACGCATATCTCTTTCTCAAAGGTTGAATCCATATCTGTTTGCATTTAAAATTATTCACGACCACAGATAACGCACGCAAATAATTTACGTAATAAAATTACGTTGTATCGTATGTATGCTATAACTATAATCAATTAGTTAAGTGTGCACGGATGGACACGGAGAAAATATATATGTTACGATAGTTTCCATTTAATTTAGTAACAAGTAACAAAATAACAATAATTCTGAAAGTTTGAAAATTTAAGCAAAATTACGAATACATCGTGTACAATATTAATTTGTGTTATAACAGAGATAATTTAGAGTCTTTAATTATAATAATATTATATTATAAATTCTACAGTACCCAAGAGGAAATATTTCAAGCGTTATAAACACACTCGGGCGAAAATTATCGTACGTACATTTTATGCTAATGCGATTTCATCGTATTCCTCCAGTTGTTATTCCCAGTGAAGAGACAAACTCTCTCAAGAATGCCGTTTGTTCGGCAAATTACGGTAGCCTCCCGGAGCAGCGGTCCATAAACAACCAATAAAACCACGGCAAAATCCGCCCCTATCTATCCTCTCCGATCTGTCCGATCGCCTTTTCTAGTGTCTCGCTTAAGCCACCCCCGTTCCAAATTTAATCAATCTCGATAACAAATGTACACGCTTGTCAATAACACGTATGGGCTCTCTCGCGCGCGCGCGCGCGCGATAAAAGTCCCGCGATAAACGTACCGCGGATATCGAATATGGCTCACATTTTCGCCCGTGACGCTTTCGCTCGCTGATCCGCCCCGACGATCGGGCGGGCGATCAATCGATCTCCGGGATCTCCCTCGCTTCCTTCGCTAACGCCGATGCTGAAGTATCCTCCGTATCCCTGACGCTCCGCACATACACGACGGACGCGCACACACGTGCAATCGACACACACGTATGCACACATATACAGCCGCGTTCCCAGTTTTCCCCGGATCTCAGGGGAGGAGATCTCCGCGCGCGCGCAGGTGTCCCGCGGCGAAGATTCCCGGAGGAGATTTCCTGGGAAGTCTGACGCGAGAGTATCGCTTCTCCGCAGCGTGTGAGATTGCGTTGGGTGGTGCTTTTTCCCTTCCCCGGGCGCCCTGACGCCCACCCGCGCGATTTCCCTCAGTCGCAATGGCCCATCTTCCTTTTGCCGCGCCGCAACGGAAGAAGCGACGTCGATGCAGCGACACGAGATATAGAGGCGGACAGGGGAGTAATGCGGGGGATCGTGGAAGATTGAGAGAAGCGGGATGGGTAGGGGGATGATGGATATGCACTTTATTATATGTTACAGCGGCACCGGAAAGTAGTCTTGGAAGAAACTGCGTTTACGAGCAATTAATGCATCCTACAGTGAGCTCAGTGAAAGAGGATCATCCAGTTCGTTCCCCGAGATCGATTACGCCGGAGATAACGAATTGACAATACTTTTCCCGGACATGCACACGCGGCTTTCAAGATATTCCGATAAAAGGTTACCAATGCTGCAATGTTAGCAAGCTAAGATACTTGTATCAACAAGATAAAACAATGAAAGTATCCACTTGCCTGTGCAGATAAAAAGCAGAACGGTCAATATCGAAGTTTGCACTCGACGTTCACGACATTGGAAGTTGGCAGCTCGCTCTGATACCGATTGTTCGTCCCCTCAAGGACCAACGTCCTTGTGCAGTGTAGAACCGCAGCTGGCACGTTGACCAACCGAATCGGTTAGGTATCGTGAGAACTTCGAATTTTCAGTCGCATCCGCATCCGCCGTGCCTCGGCGCTTCTTCTATTTTCACCGATACGCCGCGCCGGTGGAGCGTAACGCCGATATACGGAAAGTATTGGTATCGGGACGAAAGAATGCTTCCTGCTATCGGCGGAAAAGCTTACGCACGATTCGACGAATGGCGATAAATGTGGCGGCGATTGGGAGCGGGTCAATGGATGTTTCTGCCTCATCCGCTTTTCTTTTCTTCCGCGGCAAACTGTATGCTAGCGATAATGCGAGAGAGATGTTTAATTTTTCCACTGCGATTGACGCATACAAGAGACGTCTGAAAGACTATTTCTCGCTTTCTTCTGCGGACGAATTCCATTCGAGTGAAAGCGCATTTCATCCCAGGCAAAAGATATGAGTTGACATCAATATATGTATATGCCATATGTATATACATTATATATAAAGTATCATATAGAATAGATTGTATAAGTATACAATTTTTATGTAAACATATACATATACAATCAATATGTATACATATTTTTAAAGCAATTTGTAGTTAAAAGCTTAGTATAGAATTTTGAAATAAAATAAATTCTTCAAATTCTTTTTCAAAACTCTATATATAAGTTTTGCGTTAAAAGTCTTCCCCGTGATACGCCGAATACCAATGTTGATAATACAAATAACTATATCATACTTATATGGTATAATTATATTATGTAAAAAGTATTATGTAAAAAATATATATTTATATAAAGTATTAAGAATGTATCGAGACAAGTCGTATTCGCAAAGAATTTATTTAACATATACGATAAATTATAGAAAAATATTAGATACTTCGCAGTAAATACCTATACATAAATATATATGATTATAAGAAAATCTATCTAAAGATTAAATTAACGCGAACTTAATTCAACAGTAAAGGAGGAATATGCTCGAGAAATATATGTAATGCGACGATCAGAGTTTGGCCATTTTTCCTGGCAAGCGAATATTTGATGTGACACTAGTAGCGCAGATTAATATTTACAAACCATAGATTGCGCGCGTCGTCTAAACCGATATTTCATGCTGTTCCGAGAATGGCTGATTTATTTCGCCTTTCTGGCAACGCTATATCGTTCGCTTGGAAATCGACGACATATCACGCAGAAATGGCGACTCGCAATACATAATATGAAATTGATATTAAAGAAATTCGAAAGATTCATACATAGTGTTCTTCCTCCACGGACGATGAAAGTTCAAGAAACTCAATCCGATAAATTTGCTTATAAAGTTCTCATTGTTTTTCTCTTGACTTAAATGGGAAAACTTCATCTTCGCTAAAAATGGATTACTTGCTGAATCGCTTATTACTTGCATTTATCTGCAGAAAGAAGATAAAAGTAATGGATTATCACATTAAAGAAACATGATAAAAAGAAAAATAAACTATTTTTTATGCATGTAAATACACTGAGAAAAAGATATTTGGATCCAAAAAAATATTTATTAGATGGCTTTTAACAGCTTATTTACTTAATATAATACATATATTTATTTAGAATTAGATAAAATATCCAATTCTAAGATATATTTTATCTAATTCTAAATAAATATTATATTATATTAAGTAAATAAGCTGTTAGAAGCCACCTAATAAATATTTCTTTTTATCCAAATATTTTTTTCTCAGTGTATTAACATTATTTAAATTTTTATATATTGCATAGAAATCTAAGTTTTAGGTTTTAGTACCTAACAATGAAATCTTTATTCGCAGACACAATTGCTATAATAGCAACGTCTGTCTTTTGTTTTGAAATTATTCAAGTCGAAATATCCAATTAAAGGCAATTATTTTCACAAATCACGTGGCGCACAGTCAGCTGGCGCTCTCCGGTAATCGCACAAACTTATAGAAATGGCCGTAACGTCCCAAAAGTTCCCCACGGTATTACCGAGGTTCTTGCGTCTTTACTCTCACAAAAACTCGGACTCCGATAAAATCACGGAGCGGAGGAGATCTTCAGATTGGTCCAATTAACGAGTATAGCATTCCAGTCCGTGGACTTTCGAACGTTGATTGGCTTGTGGACCATTCGTCTGTATAGAAGTACGAAAGCTGCCGCGCGCAACCATCGACTTTCCTCTTTCCGTTTCACTGCCGAGTCGTGCAAGCACTTCAACTTAGATGAAGTCGTACAAACTAACTACTTATTAATTTACTGCCGACTAATAAGCCGTGCAAACCGCCCGGCAACGACGTCTGTATTTTAAGCGGCGGCGTCCGGAAGTGCATGCCGTAGTACGGAACGAAAGTCGGCCGTTTGAGAGCCTAGCTGTATCTCTACTAGGCGCATTTATACGTGGTGCCTTGCTCAAATATTTATCTTCGCCGCCGTTGCAACCGTGTCGGCGCACGAATTACATGAAATTGTATGACACTAGAAAAAAAGTATGTTTCTTCATAAGTGACCGGAGTAGATCCATTAAAAAGCAGCGGAAAAATTTTTAACATTGTAATAAGAGACCTGCTACCTCCATGCGAATAAAATAATTTTTTATTCATCAAGATTAAAACAAGGATGTTTTAGTAGAATTTTTTAGCACGCTGTGTAAGCGCGTTATATGATTGATGGAAGTGGAAATTAGCTCATATATTAATACGCCACTTTTTGCGCAATGCCAACGCCATTACGTGACTTTCCTCGTTGTTCTTATTTTAAAGATCGGAGTTAATAAGTACACATTATATCAGAATTTTAGAGAAGCCAAGCTCAATTGACCAGCTCACAAGTCTGTTATAATTTAATCCGTAAAGTATAAGTCGTATGGCAAATTATATTTTAATTCGACAGTTGTACTTATCTCAGTTCGTGTTTGCTTGAAGCGCTTGCGAAATATTCGGCGGACAAGATTCGAGCTACAGGCTCGACACGCGATTAAGAGGGAGCGACCCTTGGTGACGTTAATGTCTTCCGAGCCGCGAGCAGGTGTCGTGGATAGATGTAGTACGTTAATGTATAATTCGCTGAGTCTAATATGTGGACCGTAGCACGTAAATCGTTCCTTAACTTGTCGCTACGTCCGGCCGATTTAGTCATGTGCGATGATTAATGCGACTTATTAAACAGAGATTAGAATTAAAAAGAGCTATTAAAAAAGGTCCGCGATACACGCGCAGATATGGCCAATCGTTATAGTTAGTATACTGTGTATCAGATTGAAAAACGTTATATTTTAAGTAAATAGATAATTAACAAAAGATTCTCGATATTGAAATTAACAAGTAATAAGAAAAAAGTGGGGACTTTGAAAGTCAAACGCGGTTGGCTGTTACGTAATATTTAATTAACAATTTAATACAAAGTTATAAATCGTACGTTTCGGCTCTACTTTGAGTATCTTCATTATCTTCAGCGAGGCGATAACAGATAAATTAAATCTCAAGATTGAATGAACAAAGACGGTGTAATTTTTACGAAAAAATGCTAATAAAATTTTTGATAATGTCTGCAATATGATCAGACTAGATCACTTCATCCAGACAGTATAAAATGTCCAAAATCGAGACATAAGACGTCTTAAAGGCATCATTGAGACGTCTTTTAGACATCGTTTAGTGAGAAGTCTAAAAGATATCTTAAAGACGTCTTTAAGACGTCTTATGTCCAGTTTTGGGCATGCATGCTGTTCTGGGCAGCTAACCGTATTCGATTTTTAAAGCTCACTTTATCGTTGTTACTTGCTATTTGATTTTATTATTGTTTTTATTACAACATACTAGTGTTAATCTCAATGCGTAAGATATAAAAAAACTCTTCAAGAAATAAAACCATCGATAAAAATGTACTTGAGAAGTACATTTTATTCGCGGAGATAAAATTCGATACAGGATACATTGAAAGAGACATCGACATCTTGTGTTGTAGTTACGAAATAAACCGTAGAAGTTGAAAAGACGCGGAAATACGTGGACGTGAATTGTTTTGTAAATTACAAGCGCCCGATGTTGGTGGTTGCAGACACCGTCGCGCGTTAAGCTTTGCACTCTCGAGACTACGTTGCGCGGCTAATGTTTACAACACCCGAGTATTTCATAAGCGGGCACAATTAGAAATCTCGAGACGGCGAATCCGTTTTTGTTTTTGAATGCTGTACTCTTTTCTCTCCTACGAATGTCCACAATGGATGATTACACAGACTCGGCGGTGCCTTACAAGGGAAAAAGGAAAGCAGGAAAACCTGTGCTTAAGGTTTTATTTATAGCCGGACGAGCCACCGTTAATCTGGAAAATCTGTAGAGTACCGTGTTGCTCGTAAATTACCGAGACATAAATTATTATTTTCCGTGAAAAGCAGGCCGAAGACTGGAAACCAAATATTGCTCTTTACTCTAGGACATAAACCATCGTGAATATCTCATAAATATCTCTGAATGTTTTCGATAATGGCACATTCAGATCCACGAAATTTTCAAAGCTACATCAAAATTTTCGAGTATTTTTTTCATAAATAGATATATCATATATTTTAAAATAGTAGAGATATTTACACTTCTCCTTAATATCACATCTAATATAATATTGCCAAAATAGCATAGAATCGTTAACAGATATGTCATGTAATAACGGATAATACCAACACGTTATGTAAACTGCAACGAGATTGCAGTAATTAAAGGGAAGGTAGAGAACGCAATGTCAAAATAGTAGCCGAGTATATATATTCGTGTTATTACAAAGCCCGTCCGTGCCGGAATGCTCTTATTAAATGTTCGTTTTCACGCTGATAATCGGATTTCGTGTTTATCGATAAATTTTTTCATGGCGGATTCGTAGCCGTTCTATTTTGCTCTTTTAACACTCGCATTATAACAGTGATTTAGACTTGCTGGATAAAAAACGGTGGTAGATCTCACGGATAGTAAAAAGCAGCTAACGTGTATTAATATATATGCACAAATTCATATTGACACATTTTGCCGATGCTCTTTCCCGGGGTCGCTGAAATGTTCTCGGTTATATATTATATAAAAAATTGTTTCAAGCAAAAAATGGAACTTTTAACTTCAGCACGCAACAAACACTGAGAAACGTATAATGTAAATGCACTACCTTTCTTTAATCCTTTCCTAGAAATGCAAATGCAAATATCAAAAACGAAAACAACGAAATGCAAGTGCATCGGAAGCGTATCCAAACGTATCCTTCGTTGATTTTATAAAACGTGGACGAGATAGTCGAATGTGCATCGGCAAGTATCCAAACCGGAGATACTGTTACGTCCATAAGAAAATTGCGCGCTGGCTTATAAATATCGCATTCATGTGCATTATCCGGGATTTTCTGTTTCGCTCTCATATCGAATTTCCATCAAGGAATTTTTGTATCTGGATGCGTCCTGCGAGGATGCCAGATAATGCCGCGTCATTAGACTAAGACGCGCAACAAAGGATACAGATAGCGAGCACTATTAGGCCGGGCACCGTTGATGCCCACCTCTTCTTACTTCGTCAGACGGTATCGCATAACGTTTTGCACAAACGTGCCCAACAACAATGGTCGGCATTCCCCATTTCCGGCTTAACGATATATCTCTCTGTCCCTCCATGCGAGCTACAGTACATTAGAGGCACTGGGAAGAGAAACCGCGCGAGTTTACGAAGCGGTTTGGGGGGAAACGGTAATGAGAAAACTCGAACAGAGATCAAGCGTAAATCTCATTTTTCTTATCTGTACCTACTCTAGAAATGACGAATCTCGCCCTGAAGAATTGATGGCTATCTTGCCACGCAACAATTTTTGAGTGGCAGATAATTCGCGCACCTCGTTTCGGTTTTTTGATTGATGTACACAATGAGATTAATTGTGAGAAAGAAATGAACCAAAGAGCGATAAAGAAAAGCTCTTCAAATATAATTAAATAATAAATTGCGAAGCGCATAGAACATGTAGTTTGTCCGTAAAACCCATTTTCTTAGGAATCTTTTAAAATTTAAACAGCATATTAATGTAAACACGTTTCACACACCTGTGCAATTAGAAAAAGATTGACCATACCGAAGCTGAGATAATTGAAATCAAAGTTAGAACTTTTTACATGTATCACAGGTACGAAAACGGCTTCCAATAGCACATTTTTAATTGTAGTGATCAAACTAGTCTTACGATTTTTATGAAAAACGAGAGGACGATAGAAAAGACTTGTAAAAATGTACTCTCAAAAATACAAGACCTTTGACCATCTAGTTTCGAAGTAATTGATAATTAAGTACAATTTCTTAAGCAATTTCTGATAGCGGTGAACGCATATGACAGCTAACATATGAAGATCTAATAGCACACAATTAGTGTGAATATATCTGTACATATGAGATTCTTACACACACATGCATAACGCGGACAGTCCTAGCAAAATACTATATGTCACTTGTCTATGATTAACTTTTTGACAGTATTGTCACGGACAAACTATATCTTTTAATCTATAATTTTTAACATAGAATTCTGTTTTAGTTTAAACACATATAAAGTGGCAGATAATTCGCGCACCTCGTTTCGTTCTTTTGATTGATGTACACAATGAGATTAATTGTAAGAAAGAAATGAACCAAAGAGCGATAAAGAAAAGCTCTTCAAATATAATTACCTAAATAATAAATTGCGAAGCGCCTGTAACATATTAATAAATTTTGAAATTTTTTAACTTTATAAATATCTATATAAATTAATCTGTAATTTTTAACATAGAATTCCGTTTTAATTTAAACACATATAAATTTGCTGTTGGAATCTCTTAATTATGAAATCCGAATTTTACTCTGGATACACGCAAGATGCCGCATAGAACCACCCGCATATTGCTCCTCTCTCATTTGTCAAACAATTTCGGAGTTCCGCGATGTCTGTTGGGGAAGAAAAGTTTTTCGGTCGTTTTACACATTGATTTCTCGACAAATTGTGAGAACTGCGTTACACCATTTATAGCGTGCGTGAATCGTACGTTGCGCGCAAAAACATTTATCAGGTTCCCCATGCGAGCAAATTTTAAAACGTGCGAGATCGCTTCGCGCACGATACGATGCGTAACATTTTATGAATTCGTAACTGCGTTTTTGCGAATCTATATAGCACCGCTAACGGTTTGAACGTTCGATAAGCTTTCGAATGTGCTCGATTACGTCCAATTACTAAAACACGAATGTTCTGTATCTGACACACGGAAAAAATATAAGCTGAAATAAGCTGACAGATGAAATTTATTGCAAGTAAAGCGGAGTCTACAATGAAAATTTAAGGCGTAAAATTTAAGCTTTAAACCTTAAGCCGTAAGA
The DNA here is from genome assembly GCA_035220615.1 of Leptothorax acervorum. Classification (NCBI taxonomy): domain Eukaryota; kingdom Metazoa; phylum Arthropoda; class Insecta; order Hymenoptera; family Formicidae; genus Leptothorax; species Leptothorax acervorum. Next base: position 24,140 of record JASTWQ010000075.1, read on the forward strand.
AATTGACAAATCACAGTCAAATATTCTTCTCACATTCGACTGTGATTTGTCAATTTCTTACGGCTTAATGCTTAAAACTTAAATTTTACGCCTTAAATTCTCATTGTAGACTTCGCTTTAAATTAGCGATAAAAGTCAATTCCTTAAATACGATACAAAATATATACATCTTTAAAATTATGTTTCTTTTTTAATAAAAATGCATTCCGGCTAAATAACCAAAACTGCAAAAATTAATCCTTTTTGATTTGCGGATAAGAAATTGTGGTATATTATAAGTAATAATGCTAAGAAATATATAGTTGCTATAAGACAATTAATTTGGTAGCGTTGAACAAGCATGCGATTAACTGTTTAGCTATAAATCAGTAATCGCATCTTTAACTTTAAGAGGGAATCCTATTAATGAAGACATTGCAAGCATATTAAATTTTCACCTAAATCCGGGGCTCCTATTTTCGCTAATGGCGTTTCACTTTTAATAATCTCCCACGGGATCTTTTTGCGCGCAACCTCACGTTTAATAATCTCCCACTTAAATTATGCCTGCACCCGGCTGATAAAAGCCAGGAGGCATTTTTACCATCGACCGTCATCGACGCTTTGCTCCCTTTTGCATTCTTCGTCGTCCTCCATTTCTCCCCTTCGATCCGCCATTCTCAGCCCGGCCTTTTTCTATCCTCGCTGCAGCTCTTCTTCAATATTGGGAAGAGTGCAGCTCGTTGCACTCGACTTAATAGATTACATTGCGACAGATCGAGCCTTCGTCCAGGATAACAACGGCGCGGCACAAAATGATTAATAAAAAAAGGAGAGAGAGAGAGAAAGAGGAGCGAGATCGAAAGCCGTGCCCGTGTCTTGAATCAACCTACAAGATAAATCTGGGTGAAATTTTTAGTGACGCGTGAGCGATAAAACGCTGAAAGGGAATTATTTCGTGCCGTAGAGCTCCAATCGAAGTGCTACCGAGTGAAAACGACTTCTTTCTAAAGTTTTAAGAGATGGTTCTTAAAGTACGGAGAATGCGATAGGGCTAGAAACTTTAAGATAAGGATTATTGGGTGTAATGACGTTCAGGACGTGGATCTGATATCAGACCTGACTTCGACATTTTCGAGCTATAAGTAATTCGAGATTATTATTCGAGCGCACATAAATGGATTTCTCACAACTTATGTATAAAAAGTTCTTCATATTACGAAAATTATAAAAACAATGTTTATTTTCAGTGAGATATTAATTATATCTTTTACTATAAGAATTTTATATAAAAGTAACGCCCGACCATAATTTAAGTAATATTTATTTAAATTTGATATTACATAAATATAAATACAAACATTTTATTACGAGAAAGAGCGTAACTTTATATTTACTTCACGAAGATCGTATCGTTTTTCCCAAATATCAGGATTACCGAGAGGCGCAGGGCATTCGATCGGATAAGAGCTTTTGGCGTCTCTGTGCAGACAAAGTGACGCAAGAGAAGCGTGAGGATTATTCCGTAGTTTCACTCCGCATTTGGTCGTAGTGAGCGTAAATAAGGCTAATTAAGGAGGATAATTCCCTAAGTGGCATCGTCCTCTCAGTGGAACAGGCAGGCGTTATCTCGGCGCGCGTCGCCTTTCAATAATGCCGTTTACTTCGTGTGTTTCGTTCGTGCCGGATGATGCTGGCAAGCGGCGTTCGTGTCCGTCGTGGTTAATGGCCGCTCTCGGAATTAGCTTTGGGAATGTTCTCTTGACTGACCCGTTTGACGTTTTGTTTGCGCGAATCTACTCTGACGCTCAAGCGAGTCGGATACTGTTCACGATTGCATCTTCAGATTTATTCGAATCAATCCTAGTCTATCGATTGCAAGGAAATAGGGGATTATGCTGTTTTTCCTGTATTTTACTATACTGTACGTCGCGTTATTTTGAGAAAATATGATAGATCGTGTGTGAATAATGTGTCAGTGAATAATGAACCCGGTGTGTCAGCAATGCTGGTGCGGTTGCCTCAGTTGAAAGGATGTGACAGATGATTGATCGTCATTCATTAATATAGTTTTCAATAACATGTGAATAACGCGTAGCTACATTTCGCACTGTTTTATTCTCTTCCGATAATTTTATCCGAACGAACAAGCTTGTGTAAATTTATCTACGTATTTTGATCTTATACTACAATTTTACAAATTGACATGGAAAATTTTTAAAAATAATCTTACATAAATATTTAAGGTAGCTCGACGTTTATTGTCACTCGATATTTATAGTTTTCTATGTAAGTTTTTAATATCATGCAATCTTACTACTGTACATACGTTCTACTTTTAAATTAGGAAAGTAATATATTTGCAGTATATAAAGTCAATTCATAGATAATGCTTGCAAACGTGAATGTCATATGCAAGTATATATTTATCTATCTGAGAAAGACTGTTAAAAGGAGATAAATTAGAGAATAAGATTGTGTAAAAATTATTTTTTCAAATTATTGTCAATTTATTTCAATTAACAAAGATCGCTATCATTCTGCTCGTGAAGAAATCGAGATAACTTTAAACTTCTTCGATATGTCCAATTTGCTGGATCTAGAGTAACGGTCTCAGTAAATTTCGCGACAAACGAAGACTTAGAAACAGGAGCAGGCTAATTCTATCCGCGCGTCTGTCCGAGGGACAATCCCCGAGGAACGAGTGCCAATTATACCCGGCCAGCCTTTCGTCGGTCACAGTAAATACAGATAAAGGTAATTGAAAGCAATCGTTTCCCGCGAGCTGTTGTTCTTCCGCGTCCGTTGAATCGAAGACAGAGAATCCGGCCCGCTTGTTCTCGCCAGCCATTGTTGTTGACTCTGCGTACGTTCATATGGACAAGGCAGGTAACTGCAATTTGATTGAAATCCTTCCCGCAAAATTAATCTCTTCGGCTTATCTTCGTTAGGATCAAAATCAAATAAGTATGATTGAATTTTTACTTTCATCAGCTTCATTTTTTGCTTTCAAATTGTATTAAAAATGAAAATAAAATTACAGAAATCATTCTTTCTTCTTCATTACGTTAATCCCCCAAATCTTTATCGCAAATATTTTTATTACATCCGCTCCTGTATAATAATGTTGTTATTCGTGTTTTTTGTATTGGGACAACAACTGGCTTCTTTTCCCCGTTCGGCTGACACTCCGTCGGGGATATTGGGAATCACCAGCGTCGTAGTGGGTGTGGTTCGGTCGAGTAATGGACAGGACCCTTCGTCCACTGAGCAAACTCTAGGACAGAGGTTCGTAATCGAAAGACGCTTCTGGAGGAAATCCTAGAGAACGCTTTCGTTCACAAACACTCCACCTTGCCAAGGATTAGAAGGATGAGTTTCGTATCCGCGCTGACGATTGCATTTTTTACCCCTTTTCATTACAATCCCGGAAAATATTTTATCTTTTCAATGCAAAGTGGAAGCACACATACACCGCACACATGTGCGAAATATGAAATTAAATTCCTTCTTCCTTTTTCATTATTGCTTTAAAACAGTTACTAATAACTGCAAAATCATTTTCGCAAAATTCTCGCAATTTAATGCGTTTTATATGATGATAACTTTCAACGTGAATTTATCGCGTATCGTTGTTCCGCTTCAGAAATCCGAGTCGATGAAAATTTCCGGAGCGTTAAACTATATGCGGTCTTTACACGACATGAGTTGACAAAGAAAATGCAAGTCAGCGTTCGCTCAAGAATGCAAAATGATAAAAGCCCTACTTATTGTTAGCCCTTGTGCCCTGTAGATATTATCGTTCCACGGCTGCTTTATCGCAATTATGTCAGTAAATCCCTCGATAAGAAAACCGATGGCTTGTCACCCAGTTTGCATATTTCTCGACAGCGCATTAAGCGTTCTCACTAATTAGCTGCAAACTAGGGTGTGATAAATTAGAAGTCAATGGACTTCCCCAAATATTCACCGAATTTCGCAGATTATGGAGGTAATAACTTTATAAAGATTTTCCGTGATAAATAATGATCCTTGATGAAATACTCAAAGGATCAAAGTCCCCTTCATTGAGAGACGAGGGTGAAGAAGATACCTGAAGACGAGAAACACAAAGTGGTCGTAAACAAATCTAAAAAATTATTAAAGCATTGGAATTGCTCAGAAAATTATATTTGGATTATTAAAATTATAATTTACAGACAATGCAACGTTAAAGAATAGTTAAAAATTAAAATTAATGTAAATATTTAAAATGTATTTTATAAAACTCAACTGATTTGATATTATGGTAAATATACCGATCAGGGGACCATCCCCCGATAACCTTGACCTTGACATATTTTGTCAAGGTCATGACCCTGAGTGACCTTCAAAAGTTTTTAGCCGTCGCTCGTTGTTTGTTAAAAAGTTATTAACAAAAAAAGTTTGACAAATATAGCAGTTATTTTGAGTATTGAAAGGCATAAACGACCTTGACTTTGACATATATTGTCAAGGTCACCCTCCTGAGTAACCTTCAGAAAGTTTTAGCTGGCGGTCATTGTTTATTAAAAAGTTATAAACAAAAAAAATTTGGTGGAAAAAATTATTTAAAGCAGTGACTTGTTGGTATATTGAAAGGAAAGTTACCAACTATTCTCTGCTTTAAATAACTTTCCTTTCAATATACCAACAATTCACTGCTTTAAATAATTTTCCCCACCAAAAAAAATTTTCTTTTTGGTACATACTTGTAAAGCGCGTCACTAACCTATAGGTTTAAAATTATTTAAAGCAGTGACTTGTTGGTATATTGAAAGAAAAGTTACCAACTATTCTCTACTTTAAATAACTTTCCTTTCAATATACCAACAATTCACTGCTTTAAATAATTTTTCCCACCAAAAAAAAAATTTTTTTTTTTTTTGGTACATACTTGTAAAGCGCGTCACTAACCTATAGGTTTAAAATTATTTAAAGCAGTGACTTGTTGGTATATTGAAATTAAAGTTACCAACTATTCTCTGCTTTAAATAACTTTCCTTTCAATATACCAACAATTCACTGCTTTAAATAATTTTCCCCACCAAAAAAAATTTTTTTTTTTTTTTTAGTACATACTTGTAAAGCGCGTCATCAACCTATAGGTTAGTGACGCGCTTTACAAGTATGTTGAAGAACACACTCTCTATTCACTGCTTTAACGAAAAAACTGTTCAATATATCAACGATTCGCTGCTTTAAATGAAATTCCTTCGTTCATAAATGTATTATTTCCACATACATATTAGTCGTTCATGTCTTGTAGTACTCAAAATAACTGCTATATTTGTCAAACTTTTTTTGTTCATAACTTTTTAACAAACAACGAGCGACGGCTAAAAACTTTTGAAGGTCACTCAGGGTCATGACCTTGACAAAATATGTCAAGGTCAAGGTCATCGGGGGATGGTCCCCTGATCGGTATATTTACCGATATTATTAGTAGATATTATTTTGTACACATAATAAAAAAGTAATTAAAAGTTTCTTAAAAAAAATGTATAGTGAGGCAACACACAATTTATGACTTCAAATCTATAACTCCATTAATTTTCTGTAACCCTATTATTTCAAAAAATAACATTTTTAAGCAGCATATAAAATAAAATATGTTTTTTTTTAGAGATTAGATGTTATATTTTAAAACTATAAAATCAAATATTAATTAACGTTAATTGATATAATATTTTATAAAATACATATCGTAAATAGAATATGCAAATCTAATATATAAAGTAAAACGCATTTAAATAGGTGGAAATTAGTATTTGTGATTCTACTTCGTGTAATGAGTTGCCTGCAATTGGATACATTTCAACGGGATGCAATCTAATTACGTATGCATTTCAGCTCCTTAAATGCGTATATTAGTGGTTTCGGTACTAAGCTCGGATCTCGAAATGCGCAACCTTCCAAGAACATCGAATTACAGCAATATATGTACGTCTTCCTACGTAATAGTGTTTTCGACATTTTATCAAACCTATGCTATTAAAATCGTAACAAAGGTATTTCACTATCTAAATGATTTGCGGTAACAAATTTAGAAAAACGTGCACAAATATGCATATTATAGAAAAAACGTATAATAATATGTAGCTATTGATATTTTTTACACTTTGACAAGTATTGTACAAAAATAATATGTATATCTATAACGTCATTAACGAAGCTCTCTAAGAAAATTTAATAAGCTATGTAAAAAAATTTACAAAGAAAATAGAATAGGAAATGACCGACGCATGATTTCTTAGCAACAATATAGTTCGAGGGAGAAACTGTACTAAAAATAACCGAGCAATCATCGCGAGATATAAGTCAAGAATCGCACAGTAATGAGTGCTTTTCGTCTCGTCACTCTTCCCAATTAACCGCGAGCTTACCCTCGGCGGTGTACATTTCGCGTCTCGAGAGTAGTCGGCGCCCTTCATTAAAGTGCGATTTCGCTGAATATGCATTTCGGGTTGATTCCGTGACATTTTCGAGGAGGGAAATATCGCCTCTGAGCGGCGTGGGCGCTGGTGGATGCTGGGGGCACGAAACCGATTTCTTCGCGAGTCTTCTTAGATCACTCGCGCCATTATCCCAATTGATGCCCCGCAATATTTCTCCCGAGGCCATTTGGAAGATTTTGTCCCGTCTGCATGGCATGGCGTATACACTCACACAGCGACGAGAGAGGATGCTCGTAGACACGTGTACCATACCTCCTCTTCCTCCTCGACCCACCCTTTCGCCCATCAGCTTCGCCCCCTACTTTATCTCGCTTCACCCCCTCCCCTACCGATTCAGGTACACCGACGTACTCTCTTGTCGCCCGCTAGTATGGCCGTGTCTTCGTGTGCGCGTATCAAGCGGTGCCCAATAAATCCACGGTTTAATTAAACTAAGTTTAAACGGAACCCTCTATCCCCCTCCCCCCCCCACCTCCCGCCGTCGCCGTCGCACGGAGCAGTTATATGTGTTACGTTCCTGATCCTCCGCTAAATCAATTATCGGAGTTACCGGCGCGATGTGAAAGGGTGTCGCCAGGAAATACCTTCGGGCGGCTCGCATATTGTGCGATGTGCTTTTATTTTCGGGCCACGCTCGAAATCGTCCGCGACGGATTGAAAAGAGGGTGGCCCGAAGGATAATGGGGTGGATTATACAACGTGCGCTTTTCGAAACAATGCACGGTATAAGTGGTTATACGTTTTATAGAACAATAGGAAGGATTATTAATTGCTGCAACGTCTGTGAATGAATTTTGCATTACATTTGATAGCATGAAAATGTCCTAGCAAAAACCCATAAATTACAACAGTATAAAATTTAACGCCAATTTTTGGGGAAGTTTTTATTGCTCCAATAATAGCTATATTATTATGCTTGATGTATCTAGAAAGCTATTGCAACATAGTTTTGTTGTAAAATCGTGATCAAGATTTCCGTTTATATACAACAAGAATGTAATGTAAAGATCAAATAGAAAATTCAACGTTATCATGACAGCCCCGATCTTTCTCGTGAAATATTTATTGCACAATATTCGGCGATCTCTGAATATAGAAACGCAAATATAAAATTTGTACAACTACGACCGTTGTATTTTATACAGAGATAAACAATGCATTGCTCTGGAGCACTCTGCAAATAGCAAACAGTTTATTCTGCTGAATTTTGCATGCATCCGCCGTGACTCATTCCTACTTTATTGATTTTGAGAAGCGAGATACGGTATCGCGTAAAACGTGCAAATTGTTAAATGGAAAGCGGATCGGTTTACGATGCTCGCCTATACCCGCCGCTGATTTATCATTTAATACCGCCGCTAAGTGGATGAAACGTTAGCTTGGGCGGCCATATTTTTGACGATTAAAATGAATTTGCGCCAATCCTCCAATATCGCGTCAAAGAAGAGTATTATAGTGTTTCAGGTGCTCGTTTTCTGTTACAGAAAAGTAGATATGATGTTGCGCAAAAAGAGGAGGGCCGATTAGAGTGTGACACTTAGCCACTCGTATCTCTACAATCCATTATGCTTAATGAAAATGCAAAGCCGATTCGCGCAATCAAATGCTAACCCTTGTAGCATGTATCGGAATTCCTTCAACGTATCACTTTGGCAGGGTGCAGATACACGATTAAGCCTAAGCCATTCGAACTATTTCAGATGGTACATGCGATGGGAAGGGCTCGATTAAACGGATCACTTCCGATCCATTTTACAATCAAGCCTGATGGCTGTTCCGCCTACAAGCTTTCCTGCAGAGTGCAGTGAGAAATGCGACCTACTCCTGGCAACTTTTCTTTCCAACTTATCTTTCAGTTATTAATTAAACGAGAGATATTCAATATCGAACATTACTTTAGGCGTTTAATATTAGTTTCAGATATATATACATTATACAGATATATGTATTAATATTTATAATATTTATATTTCTCATGTATAACGAAAAATTTATTTTTAGGGGTACTGCAATCTATTATTTTTACATTAGACGGTGCATTTTTAACGTGTAACTTAAAATCAGCTTTACATGTATATTTTACGTACATGTTTAACATTGTGTTTCAGATTTTCATGGCGCGATTTTTAGAAGCACTCAGAAATACATGATGGCAATAGCTAAATATAATGTATTAAATACATATCTATATAATATTGTGCATATAGTATACAAGACTGGCTAAAGTTAGCCAGTCCCACTATTCAGGTTTGTCAGCTTATTTAATTCGGTAGTTGCACTTATCCTTTGATCTTCGCCCCAGCTATCCACACTCGCCAATGTAATAGCAGCATACCTACTCCGAGACGTTTATGCTGGCTATATGTATGCTGCGCGACATGTATATCATCGACATAGTGACGGGCGGTCTGACCCGATACTCTCTTGGCAACCACTTGGCTGGGTACGCTTGATCGGTTCATTTACCAGCGTCGAGAACGTGCAGTCAGGGGTAACCACCCTCGCAATCCCTATTTGCTTCTTCTACTATTCTCAGGCCCTTCGATCTGGCCAATTAAAGACAGCCTTCGCGCTGCAACCAAGACCATCATCGAACGCACGCGCTTATACCTATACCGAGTATTTCACCTCAATTGCCGAGGTCAAATCATACGTCTTTTCTAAAATCTAGAAAGCGGCTATAAAAAGATATAAAGCTATCTATATTTAAAATATAATTTATAGTTACTTTGAACATTCTCAAAGCAAAATACTTTTCTTATGTAGATATAAATTTTTTTCTTTTTAATATATTTTAGGTATTGCGGACCAAATTGAAGAAAAAGATTATTATTTTAATTGTCACAAAATTAACAAGCAAGAAATAATTTTAGCGGATTATTCTTTAAGAAAAAAAATATCTAGGTTTGATTCTTGTAACTATTTTGTATACACATATATATACAGGTACACTACACGGATGAACACAAACACACAATATGGCGCATGCACTCCTGGGAATTTCAGGAGCGAGTAAAGGCGACTTTAACGACCGTCTCTCTTGTTACGATAGTCGAGGGTGCTCAATGATGCGTTAAAGTAAGAGGACGATTGCTCCGTTTGAAAATAATAAAACTCCCTGGTAACGATGTTACGTACTATCCTGTTGAGATTGCAGCTGTTGTGTGTATCCAGGAAGCATCAAACGATTGATCATGCCCGTCACATGCGTTTAAGCTTATGTCAATCCCAACAACAATCTTGTATCAATAATCTTTGCACTATTTTTAGTTTTTATAAATAAATTATAGCTTTCTAAAAATCTTCTATTATTCAGAACTGTACGCGCAGAAGAATAATATTATTTGATACAAAATTAATCGACCATATTGTGCTTACAACATTGTAACGATTTAATAACATTAATTCGCAAAAACAATAATAACGCGTTGTTGTTAGAATCGAGTACATTAACTTATATCAGTTGACAAACAAAAAATATTTTGTTATGATTGAAAAACGGTTAATTAAATGGTTTGGTAACAATTTCGCTCAAACGTTACAAAACTCTCAGATGATCGCGATCAAAATTGAACGAATGATATTAATAATGTATAACGCGTATCTGTATGCGATGTACACGCGATCGTATTATACCCCCCATAATGCAATAATACGCGAATACGCCAGTGTAAAATAAACATTGAACCTCAATTGTTCATTACGTAACTTTAATGGATTTAATGTACATATTGATATCGCGCCGATATACGTATGCTAAATCGGATAAACACCCATAATTATGCGAACATTTACGTATAAATCGAATCCGCTTGGTGCCCAATGTACAATATTTCAGAAATCACGCGGTTTGACACAAGTCAGATAATGTAATTGGCGTAGATCAACTGAGAAATAAATTTTGGCGAATTAACGCGTAATTGTTCTCTTTAAACCGTTCGCGTATCGCGCCGCACGTTTTTATAAACGTATGTATTCATACGAGGTGGACTGCACAATATCGAGCGAGCACGAAAGAACAATAAATTGTCGCGACAAAATGGACGAACGTCCCTTACGCCATTTACACACAAAGATAATTATTCCATCAGGACACACTTCATTATCGCCCGTGCTGCACAAAGTGTTAATGAACCTAGAGACGTAGGTACATTTCCAAACAGGTAACAAGGTTGAGACAATGCAAACGAATTCACAAACGCTCTCGTCGGCGTTCGGAGTATCCAAGAACAAACAATAACCGACTCCGAGATGTTCGTTTGTATTTGCAAACAGTTCCGGAGGAAGAAACATTTCTTGCTGAACTATGCGAATCATCCGAAATTGCTGTTTCGATAAGTTTACTCGGGATACCTCCGTAAGTTTCTTGCAAAATTAAAATCTGCATAGAAATTGCAATAAAAGTCAGGTCAAATACGAAACACTAAAAATAATTTAAATTTGTGAGTTCAGAAATTTATTTCTAACAAGTTCAGAAATGGCTTTCAAGATTCCAAATATCACTTTTAGTGGCGCCATCAAAACGAATTTAACAGATAATAACAACCGATCCGGCCTCGGTGAAACGCATACTCCCTCGTTTTTCGCCAACCTTCGGTTGGCAGCAGTCGGGAGTAAAAAACATCAAAATTGATTTATTAAATAATTATATTTTATTTTATCTAATCATAAAATGAGAAAGAATAAGAGAAAGAGATCCCAACATATTTCCGGAACACACTTGAAATATTATTTCAGATATTACAAAAAAGATGTAATTATCACGTTAATAATTTTGCAGTTTTCTACAATAATAATAAAAAAGCTAAGTCTATTATGCCCAGTATTCAGTATATTGACAATATGTATATATGTATAAGTGCAATCTTGAATAGTAATTAGCAACTAAGTTAAATGATGATATCCGTCTACAAGTGTTCCAAACTCGAATTTCCTGTAAAGCGAAGATTGAACATTTGACTTTCCTTGAGTACCTTCAGTACTAGTGGGGTCGTTAAAGTTTAACGACCCGTTAATGCTTGTCGAAGATAGTACCAAAAACAATTCGCGGTAAGTCGATAAGGTTTAACGATGCCGTAAATATTTCTCTGCGACTCGAACCATGAATGTGTCATATCTTAAACATTGAGATCTCGCCTCCGGGAAAGCGCGAGATCGCCCTTTCCTGCAAGTCCGACGAAAGCGCCAGTTTGCACGAAGCCGGCGCGCATTAATTATTATTTACCAATTTAAAACTAAATAATCTTACGGCTGCGGCTGTTAATTGAATAGCGCGACGTTAAAGAACGGCGTTGCCTTCTGCGCTCGGGGGCGCTGTAATAACGGCGAGATTTGCATTTAATCAGGCCGAGAACTCCTCGCTGCGTTTCTTGCTGGCCATTGTAAATGCAGCGCGGCAAGAATGTCCGCGGGCGTTTTTATCGCGTCGCCGTTCTACACGCGGACCCCGTGAAAACGCCGCGCCGTTGTGTTGTGCCCGCGCACGTTGGATCGCGCGCGAGTTCCCCAGTAACTGTTTGCAGTTACAGGCGAACTGTCTCAGGGCAGCGTTATTGTTCGCTTGTCGGGAGACTTTGAAAGTTCCGCTGCCCCATTTGCATCCTAACGATAAACGTTCTTCTGGAGGAGATTTCCTATGCCGACACGCGCGCAAAGTTATCGCGCGATTTGCGCGCAATCGCGACGTGACTTTACAATTAATTGCAGTATTAATTGCAGCTAGAAAAACAAATATTTGTTGTTGTAAACGTAGAGTAGAAGCATGTTAAATAGAAATGTTTGTCTCTTCGACTACATTGTTCAAGGGTAAATATACTCAATAAAACAATCAAATAGCATATCAATTATGATTCAATTCTACATGGCAGTATGAAAGTTTGACAAATATACACCTCACGTGTAATATATTCATGTCAAAAATTAGGAATTGCACGAATAGAAAAGAACTTAGTTACTTTGTATCGCGACAAAGTATCATGTATTTTGCGACTTATCAAAAAATGATAAGTTGAATCACAACATGACATTATTGAAGGAAAATTTCCATTTGCGACGCTGTTTTAAAAAAAGAGTATAATGTTTCGACGAAAAGGCATTTACCCGTATCTTCCTGATCGATTTTTCCGTAGCGTGCGCTTCTGCAATTTGCGCTAGTACACAGGGTCTCAAAAGCGTGTACCATAATCTGAGATCTCTGTTTCGGGTATTTCAAAGTAGCACGACAACTTAACGTCATGCGGGAGCTATACTGTGGAAATCGCGTTCTATCATTTTTCAAACTAACAATTTTGCGACATTAATCAACGTGATTAGCCTTCGAGATCGACCGCGGTGACATGGAATAGCAGCTCGACGTGGTGTGAAACAATACGGAATGAAGAATAGCATCGTGTATCTGATGCTTTTTACCTTAATGTAAGGTGTAGTTAGATCTTACAGTTAAATCTTTACGCTCTTTCATAACATTATAAAATCCCCTTATATTACAAAATCGTTACGATCGTTTTTACGCTTTTAAAAAATAAGCATCAAATAGCTGTTGGAAAAATTGAGAGAAATTGGTGTACACTGTGTACAGCACTGATGAAAATTCCCATGAACTTTTATCTGACAACGCAGAAAGGGAGAAACAACGGATGTGTGGCAAATGTAGTATGAAAATATTACTCACCACACGGTCGCCCGGATGCTTGACGTAACAATTCAGCTCCGCCGTCTGACCGACGATGGCAGTGACGTTTCGCGGTGCAATATCGTCGAATTGAGGTTTGTCCCAGGATCTCGTCGGCTTGCTCCCTGCTACCACGCTGGCGATACTGGAACCGCCTGAAACAGAATACGTCATATCGTTAATAGTGATATCGAAAAATGTAAGATAATTTTGTAAATATAATATTTTATTTTGTAAACTAATCTGGGAAAATTGCATATTATCGGATGCTGAAGAAATAATTTTGCATCAACATCACAAATTATTTCAGCATTAAAGAATATAACGCGAATATATATACATATGTAAATTATGAATAAATTTTAAAATTAAAATTTAGAAAATACAGTTTTAAATTAGCTAGAGCTGATGTATTTATTGCAAAATAAAAGCTTGGCCTTGCGGGCACAAATTAATCTCATATTCAAATTAATCTTATATGATGGTCAGTATAGCGGATTTAGTGTTGTTGTGGCTCCAAGCTATAATATAAATAAACCCTTCTCGCACGCTGAACGCGCGCATCATAATGTGAAGTCTTAATCTACAACTTCGTTAATTTACAGTAAAAACAAGTTGATGATGGTAATAAGAAAGCATAATATAACATAGATAAACAGACGCACAGTTTACTTTATTTATACGCAAATAAATAATAAAATTATTTTCTTGAAAAAATAATAACTTGTAATAAAGTTAATAATGTTAATAATTAACATTATTTATAATTAACTGACCACAGTAGCTGTGGAAGAGACTGCCCACATCTTCATTAACCAATGCTTACAATTTATTCTTTTAAACAGTTTAAACAATTCGCTGCACACGTTCTAATGGCTATAACATTTTCACCATACGTCTCACAAATAATTGTGTGTGCATCAGCAGCACTTCTCTTTTGGTGAAAACAAAACAAGAGGCAGCGCCAAATATGCTCTTTATCTGGCTCCATTTTTAATCGTATTAAATGTAAAGTTATGTTGATATCTATGGCTTGTCATGCATAAATGTCAATGCAGAGATGCCAACTTACAAAAACCATAAACGTTTCTGCTTATAAAATCATATTAACGCATGTGCACAGACATAAATATCTGCGACGGCAAGAACTTTTGCACCGACCTAATAAAAGAAATTATAAGAAATGTACAGAAATTTATAAAGATACTTTATATTTTTAGTCACTTAAAAAATACCTAGCAGTAGAGTAAATACTTATAGATCTCATGAGTGTCATTGTCGCAGCTGCAAATAAATATTATCTAAGAGAGTGTATCGTAAAGCTTAACAAGGCACGTAAACCCCGTGGACAAATCTTATCTGATGAAACATTGAGCGGGCTATATAACTCACGCCAAAGTCAAAGTCGAAGTTAGATGAATATGGAAACTCAGTACAGCGTACATTCAAACGAGATTAGACGCGGAACCCTTTACAGTATCAGAAGCTGCAGCTGCGAGTGGACTGAAAGTTGCCGGGTTGCGCATGCCGTAGGTAATTGTAATAAGTACTTGATTAAGCCCAAACTTCCGGGATTATAAAGCGTCACGCCATTACTCACGGTTCCTGTACACAATTGCGTTTAGCATTCACGAAACACGATGCTGTTCGCGCCAAGAATACCGCTATCCTCTTTGATCTTAGATCGAGGCAAATAATTTACAAACTAATAACCGTAAAGCGTATTAACGCGTGCATATATGGTATGTACACACTTCCCGCTTCCTATCACTTTCGCCCCATCGCGCTATAACGGTGTATATCTGCAATAGCGACGTTAAGATCGGATATAATATAGGACAAATTGGTTTTAATTATTGGCAACCATGTTTCAATAATGTTTCACTTTACTTTACAAATACGATGTATTTAGAAATTTATGCACTATAATAAGTAAACAAACTAATAATTAACTGTCCATATTTGTCTAATTTGGACGAAGTTTATAAGCGATGTTTAATGCACTTCTGATACAACATCCGATTTACAAAATACTAATTAATATCTTGCAATCATACTCGTTTATAAACATTATTAACTTGTATAACGCCATCGATATATTTGTCTCTCAATATTAGTTTAGTGTAATGTATATCTAGTAAAGATATTGATATAATTATATTTTTAATTATTATATTATCCGGTTGACCTATATAATAGCAAAATCAAATTTATTTGGCTTCCAGACAATTAAACATATTAATTAATACTATTAAGAATAAAAGATTAATTAGAAGCAATAATAAATTTGTTTTATTAATTTTTATTTTTATAGAAATGCAGTATCTGGAATTAATGTAGGTACTCCAGTGACGTTCACGTGGTAGTTAATAATGTTAATATACTGTATGATGCATCCCAGCGCGGGTTTCATTCAATTTATATGAATCGCTCGACTTGCCATTAACCGAGCTTTCGACGATCGTGGAGATTGTCATTATCATAATCCCATAGGAGTGGCAGAATGGGGTAAAAAAGAACGGGCGGGTTTCCGAGGGGTGGCATCGGAAAACCCAACGGAACGGCCGTGCACGGACAAGAAGGGCGAGATATAGAACGCGTCCGATAAAATTTTCCATTGTGTGTCGGGGAAAATGGGACTTCGGCGCGGGTAGAAATTGAAATTGTTACGAGGTACACGTGAAAATTGCGGAAATCGCACAGCGAGACTCAGAGCATAACGAAAGCGTGACGGGATCAAAAAAGGTCGGTACCTTGAAAACGCTCTTACTATCTGCGAAATTAATTCACTTGGTGAAATTAATTTATGACTGTGATAAAACGGGAATTTTTTTAGGTCGCACTGTTGTTTTCGCTGTGGAAAATACAAAAACATGAAAAAGTTTATAATAAAGCGCGATGTATAAATTTTATATTAATGTTTACAAAATATCTGAAATATCGACTACATAATAAATTATGTAGCAAAGATAAATAATATGTAACATTTAAAGATATTATGGGTTTACAGAAAGCTTTTAAAATAAATTTTAATACAGGTATATTATTCAAAGCATACAAATGAAAAATTAAAACTTGTGTTTTCTTTATCTCACCATTGAATGAAACAAATAAATATACTATTGAAAAACATAGAAGTCAATTACATTTTATATTTTATTTTTAAAAATTTAATAATTTTGGTGAATTGTTTGTGTGATTTAATTATTTAGTTCAAATTCTTAAATGTCATATATTATGCGTGTGTATATATATATTGCATATAATGTATAGCACGTCATACGTATTCCATTTCCATATTATACCTAGGCAAACTTTTACGTTCCTCAGCGAGTTGTTTCGCCAATAAAGCATTCTCTCTCAACTTTCGATGAACACCGGGAAATGAAAGCTATCGAACTCGGCTTTCGATACGCAAAGGCTACCCTCCTCGCTGTACCTTGCACGAATTCAATAAGGTTCTGCATTCTCCGCACTCCGTGGCAACAATAACTTCTTGTTATAGTATAGTCATGGCGCGGGTTAAGCAAACACCGGTCACGAGAACAATACGAGCACTGCCCACTCGCCGGATGATTTTCCAAACTTCCTTCCAGTCGCGGCACGTAATCCGAGCTGTTTGATCTGTAGCTTTGAACTCGGCGGAAAACACCACTAGTGAAATTTTCCACTTCGCCTTTAAATTTAGCCACGTCTGCTTTTATTTCTGATTTTATCTTTGTACCTACGTCTGCTGTCTATGCACAGCTCCAACAACTTTTCACGATTAAAATTCACTGAAAATAAGTATAAAACGAAACTTTTCAATACGCAAATTACTGTATGCAAATTATGAATTTTAAATAAAAGAATAATAAGAATGTGAAATTTGCGGAATGCATTACATTATGTATGTAAAATTTGAAAATGATGAGAGAAGAAGTAGATTTTTATAACATAACGTAAAATGTGTGCGTGAAATATATCGTACAATGCACATAGAAGCTGTATAAAATCCATTATACACTTATAATTATGAAATATTTATTCTTTTAAGATAATTACTGTCTTGAAGCAGAAGGCAAAATTGTAAACAAATATTTATAATCTCGTTAAAAACGTACATATCACGCAGTAGCCTTCATGCTCACGTGTATATAGCTATGTTATCACAAAAGAATTTGTTATAATGTGTTTTCTACTCTTTATGAATGATTACGCGAGAAACAGAAATTTTCCTTCTCACGTTAATGTGAACTAATGGCTGTGCGCGATGAAAAGAGAACGCGGTAATGCCGTTAATGTCAAAGCACGCTGCGCTTTACTCCACGGTATACGCCGTATTTCACCGCGCTAAGCCGCGTCGAATCTTGCCCGGCACTGAAGCAATATTTATTTGCCGTTACGATAGCGAAAAGCGGAGCAAATGCCTGTACAAAGTGTCCCACCGTTACGATACTCCACCATAGTTTTCCAACCAGTTCCTATTCCAGTCGCACTTGGCTCGGAACTGCGCTGGCGATATTTCGAAATGGATGGTATCGTCGATTTCGAGTATCGAGTGCATTGCCGAAGGGTCCGTTCTTTTCTAGCCGTTTTATTCCGTTGCTCGCTTCGTCGCAATTCGTCGCGGTGTATACGCTCGATCGGCTCGCAGCAATATGAGTGCGCATTCCCCCTTCTTTTACCTGCGATCGGAGAAGCTGGATTTTGCCGTTCAGATAAATCGACGACTCGCGAACAACGTCGACGGCAATTGCGCGAGCTAAGTCGAGGTCGGGAAATGATATTTATTTTTATCATCCTCTCTGTCCTGCAATCTGCGATGAGGCAAAATAAAACACTATGTATAATTTATATTGCAATTGAACAGATTGTCATATGCCTGGATAAATTCACTTTTTCGAGAGAAAGTTTACTTTTTAAGCTATAAAAGAATTTTAATATAATCTATTTAAAATCTATAATTTATCATAATTATTTTGCTAAATACCTGAAAACATTTTTTTATTTGTTTGTCAAGAGAATGTAACAGAACTAGAAAATTAACATACACATGGTTAAAATATTCAAACGACTTTCTTTAAAAACGCATGTAAGAGACAATGTCATATTTCTGGACCGTTTTTTTAACATTTTCTTCATTTTTATCCTTTAGAATCTTATATCATAATATTTGGTAGGCTCAGAATTTAAATCTTCAAACGAGGAAGAAGTGAAATAAATGTTATAAATTTTCATATAAGTTGTTCAACTTTTTTTCAGTAAGTAGTATTTTCTAAAATTTTTCTTCTTATATTGTATATAATATATTTAAGGCTAAATAGCGCACGCAATGTTATGTCTAGCAGAGTTAAATTCTGAATATTAAAAAGAGTTACAAAAGTGTTCGTACTTCCTCGATTGCTTACTTTAATAGAAATGAATATAAATCCTATTTTCATATTTATATTTTTTGTCTAAAACATGTTCTTAAAACCGAATCTGGACCATAATAGATTTATCGTATCTTAATAATATACACACACGTCTATTGTAAAAAAATTGTTTTGTGATATTTCAAAATAATGTTATTTTAGTAAAAATAAGAATTATAGAAAATAACGTGTTGCAGACATAATTATTGTATAAAATAACGCTCGGTATCCGCGAAAAATGTTGCACGATATTATCAGCACTTTGAAATAAAAGCGCACAACTACTTTTCCAACATTTTTTTCTGAACATAAAACTGATAAGGGACATATGGAAAAACGTAAGCAGTGAAATTTAAACAGTAAAAGAATCGGCCAATCAATCGGGAATTGTGGAAAAGATAAGACTACGATTAAAACTGCTTGAGTCTTACTGTTTACATTCTTCTATGTGTGTAATGCTTTGATTTGGTGAAATTATTCGACTAATTAAATAGGTATTAGTATTCTAATATTAAAATTCGAACATGTTTATAATTCTAGTAATTAAAAAAAAATTTGGATATGTATATTAAATCTACGCCTGTATCTATATCTTAAGCAAAATAGTGACAATTTCTTAGGAACAATATTGCGCAATGTCAAAAACAGCAAGAAATTCAGCGAGTATTCTAAAAATAAACCCCAAACTCTTCTATTCTTTTTTTCTTTTTCGTGAAATGTTATAAAAGATCAAGACATCCTCGGCAAAAGACATCACGCGAGATCGAATTTGCACGCGCGCGTGTTTCGTATAGCGAAGTCAAGCTTCAGCCCGTGGGTGGCTACACGGTCGATTGCGATAACAATATGGCGAGGTAGCCGATTACAATCCCGTAGCCCATATGCCTCCTTTGGGATGTGGTACGAGCGTATTCTATTAACACGACGCGACGGTTTACACGCGGTCGCGTATTCCTCGTAAATAGAAATGAGCAAACAGATTCCCCGCGCGCGGCGACGCACAGCCATCGGGGCCCTTTGCCGCTCCTGTTCGGCAATTTCATCAGCACTCGCTCGCATAACTGAAAACCGTGAAAAATGAGGACGCAGAGGGGGTAGGGGGAGACGCGGGAGCACAAAGACCTTCCGGCATTTTCCGGAAAAATGTTCGCGCGCGCTGTGATACGCAGGCGGAGCAATTTATCACTCTCAGAACGCCGCGACATTAATAAGCGTTTCGGGTCAGACAATGAGCGGTAGAGTAATTCTGACGAGCAACTCGCGCGCGTAGCTATTCGTCTCGGAAGGATTTGTCGCCAGCGGGTGGAAGAGCTCTCCGAGTAAAATGGAATATTAACGTTGTACATAGATCTCTAAATTCAAGTGGAAGATGAGCGAAATGGATTTCATATATCTCGCGATGTCGATACAACTGTATTTGAATCGATAATATATGTTATTTTATTATGCGTAGTAATAAAGGGATATGTATTACAATTGAAACATTATAATATGTTCCTATAGTGTATTGTAGGATTTATCAGAGATTGTGTTACTTTTAAAATACAATATAATTATATTAAGAATTTTGTGATATTAATAATTTTTTAAATATTGTGACATTAAAATTTAATTATTAGAATATTTTTTTAAATGATCAAAAACGGTAATACATAATTGTTACGTAAATTTTATATAATAAATACAGAAAGCGTGATAAAGAATGTCTTATCATGAATACTTTACATTTCACAAAGGTTCGAAGCTATGTCTATTTTTTAAGTAATGTATTGTATCTTGTCTTATACATAACTAAAATAATTCTTTACGGTCCATTATAACCGTGAGATTTATTACGGAGCTGCACTCACCCCGTAAATTATAGTATGTGTTAGAATCGCGCATGCTCTTCCATTTTGGGAACGAAGATAATTTAAATGCGCGTGACTGTGAAGATGAACCGTCGAGGTAAATAATACAGCGTGTACATGCGAAACACTGAGGTCTTAGATGTCTGCTCGAACAACCTGTACAATCGAATAGAAGGCAAGTACAATGGCGGAGATACTGCAAATGCGGGAATCCGAGCAGCATTCGAGGAAAGTTCGTAGACCACTCGTTTCCTCTTTGGCGGAAAGAACTAGAAAGATCGGAGAAATTGCTGAGTTACTACTGCACATCAGGCTTTAGCATAAAGTGGGAATATGGTGGTATTGGTATTACGGAACTTTAATGGCCGTCTGCACACGCGTGATTCTAGACTTTAGTCGCAATTATTGAAAGTTCGATTCCAGTTGGACTCATCCTTATCTCCGCACGGCTAAGAAACATATTCTCTAAAATAATAAAAACGGAAAAAATATTAAATGCATAATATGCAGTGCCACGCGCTGTATACGCTGCCTATTTATTTGTATATCTGTATGAAGCATTGCTTGTATTAAAAAATAAAAAAAATGTGCATAATTAAACGATAAATGTTTAAGAACTCTCAAAAATTTAAACAATAAATAATATATTGGCAAATGAGAGTCAAGCGCAGTTTTTAGAGCGCAAAAATAATTTATTAATTCTTATACCGAGTAGCAAACGTTTCGGCTCCTCTTCGAGCCATCTTCAGTGGCAATGTTAGAAATTTCGCCTTTCTCTGGTTCTGTGTGGAAATCGGACTTAAATTCTGTCGTCTACATTGGTTGATTGGTTGGTTTTTCGATCTACTTGATCTATCAATGTAGACGACAGAATTTAAGTCTGACTTCCACGCGGAACCAGAGAAAGCCGAAATTTCTAACATTGTTTCTGAAGATGGCTCGAAGAGGAGCCGAAACGTTTGACTGTACTCGGTATAAGAATTAATAAATTATTTTTGCGCTCTAAAAACTGCGCCTGACTCTCATTTGCCATATTATTCATTGCATAATTAAAGCTCTTTTCTATTTATTCAAATTGTATGCTGTAAAATATGCCACTTCAATACAAAAGTACTTATAAGCATAAACATTCCAGCACTTCCAGTTCAGCAATCAATCTAGTATAACAGAATCTCACCTATATCATACGTATTCAAAAGCGAGCTTAAACTTTACGAAGCCCATTAGCGAGTAACTAGGGGATGTTCTATCGAGCGAAGTCAGCAGTTAAATTCGCGAACGTCCAAATCTCACGAGGCCGTTCAACCTCACGGCACGAGTGCCGTCCTTAAGGGCACCAATTCTGAAGCGTCTACGTGTATGTGCGTGCGCTTCGAAGGGCGTATTGAGTCATCAAGAGAGTCGGGGGAGAGCAATCGAAAGAGTCGGTCCTAGCGAGCGGAGAAGGTCCGCACTCCTCGTAGTGACACTTGACCCATGGCCAACGTTGGATATAGCAAGGTCAGAAGACCGGGAGATCGCACGCATTGAAATTCGAAGCCCGTAAATTTAATGCAGTACTGGGAATTAGGCTATTAAGCGTGAACAATGTCGTAATCATTGCTTGGTACATCTGTTCTACCCTAGCACGATAACACTCATTGCGCAGTAAACGACTTAGAATATTAAGGCAATAATAGCGGCGCACCGATAATTCAGCGGGTGCGACTAAAGATAAATTTAAATAAATGTCATTCTTTTAACGCTGAAAATTTATCAAGCAGTTAAAAAAAATGTTGCAATTTATTAATATGTTTTATGTACTTAAATAGTTCGTTAAATAAATAATAAAAATACGGCAAGCATTTTGTCGACAATATTAATATCGATAAAAAAAAACATACTTAAAAAAAATTGCCCCTATTTTTTCTTAAACCTCGTAAACACAAAAATTGCAAAAGCATTCTTGTGCTATAATTATAATTAATCCAGTCAAATATTTCTGTTTTTGTAAATTTATCACAAGACTATAATTCTTCAAACATTTGCGATATGTCAATCCTTAGAAATATGGGGATTCTCTAGAATATACAGCAGAGATAAACATACGCCTGATTAACTAACGTAACACAAACATTAAAAGCATAATTATAAAATAATCAGAATATGAAAACATACTTACACATGTGAGAAAGTGGCATGAGTATAAGTCACATCTCACCATGCAACTTAGATTAGCAATAATGAGAGTTCGTATTAGTTATTAGGATTACAATCAAAGACACAATATAAGGCAATATAAGGCAAATGAAAGCTATACGCTGATATTGAAGCGAGAAATTTAAAATTTGTTTAATAAATTTTAAATCTTTCGTGTATTTCCAAGTACACGAACTTCTAACATACTAAACCGCGCGCCGATTTTTTGACGGACTAAAAACACAGTTTTCGTTGAAGCATTAAAATTCCTTACCCCCCCCCCCCCCCTAACAAATCATTTGATGCTAATTTAAGCATCATAAATTAATATAAAGAATTTATTGCGAAAAATATTATCTCAGCCAGGGTTTGAATCTGGAATCTTCCGTATTCCGTTCGGGCGTCTTACCAATTCGACCACCGAGGCATGTGGTAATATTTATCGCAATAACAAATTAATAGAAACCGGTAGGACGCATTGTTTCAACCTGCGTAAACTTGAAACTAAAAGAAACAAGCTCTCCAGATACACAATCAAAGACACGATATAAGACAAATGAGAGCTACACGCTGATATTAAAGCGAGAGATTTAAAATTTGTTTAATAAATTTTTTTTTATTTTATTAGGATTGGTTAAGATTTATCATTATCTTTTGTAGTGTTTCATGTTATGTGATCTATGATCTCGCAACTTTAATCTATATATTTTACATATTACAGGTATGTAGTATAAATATGATGCTGCTAAGCTCCATTGTGTTATTCTACAAGTACGTTTAAACAGTGGTGTGGCCAATTGAGTATTTTATACCGACGTAGATTGCGCACCCTAACTATGATTCATGCGTATATGATGCGTATATGATCGTTGGATCAGCTCCGCGCTGCGTAATACCGTGAGTCGTTACGGACCGGCCGGTCGAGAAACACATATTATATTAACATTTTACGCTTGAATATCTTTTGACTTCTGTGTAAGAAACTGTGTTGAAGAGAAATATAACGACTGTGACTCTCACGGAGATATACGTCTCATATCTACACGGAGAAAACGGTTTTGCTGAATTATCCAAAATTTTAGCTAGATATAGATCTAAAAATAATTTTGTTCAACCATCAAAATAATTTATGTAGGACACTCAAACTGTTTGTCAGTGTCAAAAATTTTGTTGTCCTACATAAATTATTTTGATGATCCAACAGAATTATTTTCAGATCTATATCTAGCTAAACTTTTGGATAATTCAGCAAAACCGTTCTCTCCGTGTATAATTTTCCGCGCACCGCCGAGTACCTAATTGGCCATCCACATCGATAATTGATTTTTCTCCTTATTATTTTCCTTACGTTCTCGTCCAACAGTGTAATAATTTTATCAATAAAATGAAGAAGCTTATATTCTATATTTGCATTTCTGCGTTTGTTGTGAGTAAAGGAGACCGGGGCAGGCTGGCTACAGGGGTAAGTTGACACATTGCTTATATTTCGGCTGTTTTCTAACAAATTGCAGAATCAAGCAAGTGTTAGGTGCAAAACCATCTTTCACACATGTGACGTAAGTTACATTTCATTACAAGCAACAGTTTTAAAATAATGGCATTGAATTGCATTTTTAACAGTAGAAGTAAATTCTTACAATCTCGTAAATTTGTTTATATTATTGATAAATGTAAACTTTTATGTTAGTTGCTATCACAGTTCGAAAATATACTTATTCGAGTACATTTTGTCGAACTTTTAAACAATATATTTTTATATCATGCTTTATACATACATATAAATGACCCGAAAGAACTTAATTGGCTTTGGGGTAAATTGACACAAAAGGAATAGGACAAGTTGGTACGGCATGTTCAAACTTATGGCGTGTACAGCTTGTTCTACTTTTAATTGTTGTCATTAATAAGTTTTATTTATACATACTAGACATCACAGACGCGCCCTTCGCGCGCGCTATTTAGCTTTAATATTATACACTATTAACCTCTTAATATACACAACTGTCAAACTATACGATGACAGCCGCAAAGATTTTATGTTCAGGATTAATTAAATAAATATGCTATATTATCGTTTTAATAGCCTAGAGTATTGTATATTATAATACAGTAAAGATAAAGTTAAATTAACTTTATATATTTATGGTAAACAATAACATAAATATTTTATTAAATTAAACCATATTTTTCTCGGTGTAAACAATTTACTTCATATTGTGTGCCATTGTACCCCGTTAACGGGGCAAATTGACTCGCTAGACATCCTCAAAGATAAAGTGGATTTCTTCTACAAATTTACTTTCAAACTTTTTAGTAGGTATATTTTTCTGTTGTCGAAGGATTGTAATTTCAAATTATACTAAAGATAGGCACAAAATGTTTTATAGAAAAGAACGAAAAAATAAAATGTAAAAAGTGTGCCAACTTGCCCCGGTCTCCCCCATACCTTTTATAAAAATTAAGTATTAATAAAAGAACGAAGATTTTATTATAGGATGCAAGAAAAATTCTTTTATAATTTAATTATAAATAAGCCACAAATATTATTATTTTTACTCGTACATATATAATTAATATATAATAATATCTATGTTTTACGTAATGCCTATAAAAGGAAAACTTAATTAACATAATTAACATATTAAAATAAGAAGCAGAATAAAATTACATATATTTCAGTCTTTTACTGTTGGCTCAACAGAAAAGTTGCAAGTCCGCAATCAATATTACAATACCTGCTTAACTGAAAATAATGTATCTAATGGTAAGTCCATATACATACATAAACAGATTTTTGTTCAATTTGCATGTCTTCTTAATTACTACAGAACCAAGGATATTATGTTTAATTTTGAGTCAGTTACTTTAACAAAAGTTTTACATATACCATTTCCACCAGGATGTCCTAAAACTTATAATACCCCTTTGAGGGGGTGAAAGAGGGTAAAATTTTGAGACGAAAGTTCCTCTGTCACTTTCTCTCCGGTAATTATTTATTGAGTTATTTAACAATTTAGAATTATTTAACAATTATAAGTCGACCAGTCCCATGCGCGCTGCAATGCGGCATTATTTGATCAAATTAATCGAATGATCGAATGATCGAATGATGAGAGGAGTGAGAGAGAGAGAGAGAGACAAGCATAAAAAATATGTCAAAAAGTAACGACAATAAAGAAAAAAATCATGTGCAACGGTGAAATAATTAACATAAGAAGAATCGATCATTTCAAATGGCCGATATTAAACGGATGCTCGTCTCTCTCCCACTCCTCGATCAATTTGATCAAATAATGCTGCGCTACAGCGCGCACGGGATTAGTCGACTTAATTGTTAAATAATCCAGTAAATAATGACCGAAGAGAAAAGTGACAGAAGAACTTTCGTCTCAGAATTTTACTCTTTTTCACCTCCTTAAAAGGGTATTATGAGTTTTGGGTATTAAGTTTTACCCTGTATGTAAAAAAAATTATATTGAAGACTACTTAAAATAAAAATGGAATAAAGAGTTTATCTTGCATTTTTAAATCTTAATTTGTATATACAACCATCTCTTAATTATTTTCCAAAAATTATTAGAATTTTGATACATAATCGCAAACTGATTATCTCTGAAACAAATAATTAAAATCATATAAAAGAAAATATATATAATATAATGTTTCAAATATTCTAAAGAAATCTGTTTTATCCCAAATATATGCACTAAAAATTTATAAATTTTTGAACTTCTTTAGAATATAAGTGACATAGAATAAGTAAAATTTTTCCAATTATTTACATACCTACATACAATATTTATATTTATAACTTTATTTTCTAGATGACATCCTTACAGTACAAGATGTAATAGAGGACAAATACAAATCCGAAAATCAAGAGAGAATAAAAAAGAATGGTTGCGTCTTGCAATGTATGTTACAAAAAGAGGGAATGGTAAGTGATATTTTTTATTATCTTCATGTTAAAAAGATGTCCGAGCTAAGAACTCATAAAATTACAAAACATTATTTAGGTATTTAGAACATAAGAATGTAATTGTTGTATAATGTTATTATACAAAGATATTATATATTATAATGTTATTAATATTTTTAATGTTTTGCAGATGGAAGGATCTGAATATAACGTAGAGAAAATGCTTAACAAGCTATCCAAAGACAGAAAAAATGTAAAAATGTTTGAAGTTGTGGATAACTGCATAAATGAAAGTAAGTTTTATATAATCACGTTATATGTAGAGGAAAGTCCCCTATTATGAGATAGGTTCCTAATATGAGATAACAGGGTTTCTTTTAAACGAATAGGCCCAGATAGGACCTAATAGTTTAAAAGAAACCCTGTTATCTCATATTAGGAACCTATCTCATAATAGGGGACTTTCCTCTATATACGTGTAATCCAGTTATTAATAAATATAAGATTATTGATTTTGTTTAGTAAAACTGTTTGGTGTTAATTTATTATATAAATCATTAAATAAGTTTTAATAGAATCAATCCATTTACATCTAGTTATTTAAGCGTTATAATCGGAAAAAAGGTGAAAAATATATTATATGTACTTTACTTCTTATTATTTCCTAATTATTTTTCTATTTTAGCAAAGAACCTTACAGAAAAATGCGAGAAAAGCTTCACTCTTACGGAATGTTTCCTAAAAGCTGTAGCAAAAATTCTCATTTTTCTCCATAAACCAGAAAGAACACGAGCCTGAGCACAAGTCCGAAAAATAATAAATGCAATTAAAAACAGCTAATACCTATATAATTAATATATAAAAATAAGCAGAGTGTACGAGGTCTGATCAAAAAGTTCGTGCAATTTTTTTTAATTTCGCGCGCTATACGTATCCGATTAAACTCATCTTTTTTCTGAAGTTAGTGCACACGTCCATGACATGTGTGTAAATGTTCAGCCATATTGGACGCGTAGTTTGTTTTTGACAGGCAAATAAGTAAGACGCATTTTGGTGTGCACGGCGATTTTTTATTCTTACCACCAGGTCGTACGGTCAATAAGGAGTATTACCTGGAAGTTTTATGTTGTTTGCGTGAAGCAATTCGAAAGACGACCATAATTGTGGAAAGACAACTCATCGAAATTGCACTACGACAATGCACCAGCTCACACTTCACTACTTGCAAGTTCGTGAATTTTTGTCAAAATGTTCGTGCAATTTTTGTTTATTTCAAAAAATATTTACTTATTCATCAATATTGATATGGTCCCCTTCAAAGTAGTGCCCATCGAATATAACACACTTATGCCAGCGTTTTTTTCAATCCTCAAAACACTTCAGAAACACACTTTTTGGTATAGCCTTCAGCGATTTTGCCTTTATCTCCTCTATGGTAGCAAAACGTTATCCTTTCATGGTTCTCTACATCTTTGGGAACAGGAAAAAGTCGCAGGGAGCCATGTCCGCCAAATACAGTGGCTGAGGCATCACTACAGTGATGTTTTCTGACAAAAATTCACGATCAAGTAGGTAGTGAGGTGTGAGCTGGTGCATTGTCGTGGTGCAATTTCGACGAGTTGTTTTTCCACAATTCTGGTCGCTTTTCGAATTGCTTCACGCAAACAACGTAAAACTTCCAGGTAATACTCCTTATTGACCGTACGACCTGGTGGTAAGAATAAAAAATCGCCGTGCACACCAAAATGCGTCTTACTTATTTGCCTGTCAAAAACAAACTACACGTCCAATATAGCTGAAAATTTACACACATGTCATGGACATGTGCACTAACTTCAGAAAAAAAGATAAGTTTAATCGGATACGTATAACGCGCAAAATTAAAAAATTGCACAAACTTTTTAATCAGATATCGTATAGCATTTTCAATAAAGAGATATATTTTTACGATTTTCTTTCGTTTTGTTGTATTAATATGAATACTTTTGGTTTAAATGATATCGATTCTCTCTATTTAAGGAGGTTGGCGCGATGTCCTATATATATCTATAGAATTTTGTTTTCATGATTAAACAGGGTAAAGCTAGTTTCAAAAATAATTCATAAATAACATGTTATCATTGGGACCAGAAAAAGCGTAAAATCGCAATTTTGTCCCATTTTTATACTTTCTATTGTTTAAATAAATTATAAAAATTGAAAAAAATTCAAACTTAAAAAATTAAAAAACCGTGATTGCAATTCTCGATGTCACAGAAGTGTAACATAAAAATTTTATTCATTTTTACCGTACAGGAGCAGGGATACATAATATGATTTTACATAAAGAATATATCTATATATATACACTTCTGTAACTTTTAAAACGAATATCTTCAAAACAAACCGGTAGAAGTCAATAAAATTTTTTCTACATATTGTTGATATAATTAATTTTCGTATTATGTTTGTATTACTGACTTGTCTTATATTTCGTCAAACGCGCCAACCTCCTTAAAAATATTTAAGAGTAAATCAGAGTTATCGATCTTTTTAAACTTATAATACTGTATAAATAAATAAAGATTGTGTAAGTAAATTTTTATAGATTACATTCCTCTTTATTTACGTAGCCGTTTATATGCGAATGTACTTGCGTAGCTGTAATATTGTACATATCAATTTACTGTGCGCGATTTGCATTGTAAACGTAAAATTATTGATTAATTTTCTTGCACATTGTTTTACACATAACAAATATGTCAATATGTCTTAAGCTCATACTTGATTTTATATAGAAATATGGTTCTTGTACACAAAATCATATCTATATTATAAATAAAATTATATAATCCGCATTACATACTTTTAATTAATAGGTAAGTTTTATTATTAATAAATAACAAAAAGAAAATTTTTTCCTATTTTCTCCTTAATTAAATTAATTTTAATTATAAATTTGAATTTCCTCATTCTTAGTTTTATAGCAGTTTAATGTATTTGAGCTTTTTTAACATATTTAATTGATTCTCGTTACATCTGTAGTATAACATACATATATGTATTAGTTTGTTTTTACACAACTTTCTCTCTAAACTTTTTTCAAAACCAGTTTCACAATGCATCTGAAAAATTTATGATGGAAAACTATTGTGCGGCCTACCGAAAATGAATCGCAAGGATAAGCGATATGACAGGACGAGGTATAAGAAGCTTACTACCGAATGAAGATGACGAAGGTGAACTGCCAAAAGCTGTATGATATGGGATGATGACAAGTCAAAAGGAGGGTGTGTCGAAGGTGCGTTCCCACGGTTAAAGGAGGACGGTCGGGTTGAAAGGTTGCTCCGGGACAGCGTAGGATCACGGATGAAACTAGGCGCGAGCGGGTTCGAGGAAATTGCCACTCAGAAAGTTACGTAACCGAGGGGATTACAAAACTTATTGTATAGGGAGAAAACGAGGCGGCGAACAGAGTCGCGATACTACATTCTTACGACCCGCAACGCGATCCTCATACGAAAATAGCGTCAAATATCGTCCGCCATTTTGGGTGGCCTGAATGCAGTTGACCGGAGCGAGGACAGTATGAAATAGTGATGATAGAAATTTTGACTGTCGCAAATTAAAATCCGTGGTTTCTTATAATTATATAAGAAATAATTGCAACGTTAATTATTACATTTAATAATAATTATATTATTAAATGTAATAATTAACGTTGCAATTATTTATTAAAATATGTATATATGTAAAATTTTATACGTAGAAATTTTGAAATCAATCTTAATATACTCAAGGAAGAGTACGCGCGGAAAATTGAAGAAATCTGAGTTGCGTTAAGATCGGGTTGATCTGAGGAGATCAAGATTGCGTTGCGAAGAATTGAAAAAGGAATCAAGAACATCATTGTTCCGGAAAATTGCCACTCAGAAAGTTACGCAACTGAGAAAATTACAAAACTTATTGCGTGGAGGGGAAACAAGTCATCGAGCCGCACCGCAATGCAACATCCACCCCAACTTCTTGAAATTCCATCCTTGCGTGCTATTTTGAAGCGGAACATAAGTAAGATATCTCGTATCTGCAGTATCATAATTCTCCCCGCAGAGATGCAATGTGCAAATTACACGCGGAACGACTGACTGCGCACCGTCGCGTCGTCTCTTTTCAGTTCTGTACAGTAGCCGGCGAGCGTCCCCGAACAAAGGGAGTAATTTCGCATAAATTATACTTGCGAGAAAACTCGATAGCGGATGCGTTGGATCGCTTTATTTAACATTCTGTTAAAAAAAGGAAGAAATGCCTGTTTTCTTTCACTTTCCTTTTTAGTGTTGTAGCGTCGCATTATATACTTAGACAGCACGCATGTCCAAAATCGGAACATAAGATGTCTTAATAACGTCTTTTAGACGTCTTATGTCCCGATATTAGACATGGTGCTGTCTGGGTTATATAACAGGATTATAACTGGTTGTTTTATTGTGTCAAGAAACGTTACATAAAATACAATACATATATATATATGCAAATAAGAATTTGTATTGTGCATATAGAAAATCTAGAAATAAAAATTTAACCTCTTTACACTATTGATTCTCTTCATTGCATAATCTATCAGCTTTTTTCATAACTCTGCGACGCCGACTTTTATTCGCGCGTTAGTAATATCCGCATTGTTACATAAGTTGTTTAGCCCGAGAGAGAATTGTAAAAGCGGTCTACTCCGCAGGAATTGTCACCCTCGGCAAGATAACGTAACCACCAAAACTTTCGTCAGAAAAAAAACGAATTATTCGGCACGGTTGTACGTTTCTGAGGCTCAGGAGTGGAGTTCCAGGGCGGAGTCCGGAGTCGCGTGTCGCATGTTTCCGGCCGCGCGCTGCTTGTAAGAAGAATCGACGTCCGTGCTTCTCCTTGCCCTCTCTCGCGAAAGTTCGAGCAGTTTCGACTACTCCTACGATGAAGGATGAGGACAGCCGCCAGACGCGGTCATTTGTTATTTACTGATCATTACACTTTGACGTGACTGAAATGCCCGACGATTCACGAGTCCTGAGACGGACTTGAGATGATGCTTTGTCATTCCGTGCCCTGATTTCTTCGCACCCTGAGATTCGTTGGCGTTTCGTTTTTTATTATCGTGGATACAGCTCAAGGATGAATAACTTAGGCACGAGACACTGAGAATCAACGGATATCCATCGGAAACTTACGTTTCGATAGATGTTCTCTCTGGGAATTCTTCTGAAATGTGCGAGCTCGACTCGGAGCTCGATATCTGATATAAAACAAAATATATTTATTATTATCAAAAGATACGAATAAATTTCAGATATATAAAAATGTTTTAACGATACGCGCAGCAACATAATATGTAATATTTTAAATTCTTGACATCATATATATACATACATGTACATTATATGCATAGAAATACATAATGTACCTACGTCTGGAATATCATGCAAAGTGATTTGGAAGTTGCTTCAGAGCCTCGGAACTTCATGATGCAATTTTCGTAATAATTACTCGTAATTACCCGCTAGTTAAGGGACATGACGATGGCGCGGAGCGCCTCGTCTTCGTAGCGTGGAGAGTATGTGAATAATAAAAAGCTCCCCTGGAAAACATGCTGCGCACCGCACCGGTCGGGATAAACTTCGAACGTGAGAATATTGACGCGAAAAGGGAGTGTGAGAGGTCAGCGGTATATTCAGGCCTGAAGTTACCGTAGCGGGCATTCTTCTCGTACTGATCTTTTTTTTTTTCCTTTTCCTCGCACGACTTCATCCCGGGGAGAGAAAGAAAGAGAGGGCGAGGAGAGAGTTGGCGCTGGGCGCGAGAAGCCCCGTTAAAGCCTTCGCTTTAAAGCTTTGCAACTTGGGCGGAAAGTTCGCGTTCGAACTATCGGGAAAACCTCGCGCCGCAGTGTAAGCCCGACCTTTCTGATATTATTATTGCCCTGGCCGTGCCTTGCACCTCGCGATGTCCTCGTTTTACCTCTGCTCTATCCTCTTCGTTTTGCTTTTCGCTTATATACTTTTCAGTCACGGGGTACGTAGCGGCCGGAAAAAAGTCGCGAGTTGCCACCGCAAAAATCGCCTTGTCACAGCACCCGCATTATCTGGCGTATCTTTCTGTGTAATTACAATCAAACTTCGTGACAAGGAATTAATAAGCGTTGTTTCGAAATCGTTTCTAGTATCACTCTGTTACATGTTTTTCCGTGCATTGAATTAATGCATAACCATTAGTGTCCGGATGATGGACAATGGAATATGTCTTTTTTTCTATTACTATTTCAAGGCACATTATTTCAAGGTCTACTTTTATTTTGTTATTATATTAATATACCTATTCATAGTGGAATATCTCGTTGAATATACAAACATCTCTTTAAAGTAAGATTCTTTAGAGTAATAGTCCGTGAATAAAGACAAGTATCTCAGTCTGAAGCGATATCCTTTTAAATTATTTGATGTTTATATTCTTTGCATAGAGATCGAGATTGTATCTCGAATGCCTACGTCTTTCATTGCACAGATACATTTCTTAATTAAGAATTTAAAAAATATGTAATAAAATAACAAAAATATAATATTTAAAAAACAACTGTGTACCTATAGTAAAATAAGTGGAAAATTATTAACTTACATAAAAATATTTTATGCGATGTGCACATTTATCGACTAACCTATTATATTCAGTAAATATTCCGCATAATTTATAATATATTATAATTTTGCAATAATATTTTAAAAATGTTTGATAAACGATATAGAAACAAAAATCAATATTAAAATTGAATATTTTTATACAAAAATCAGATATAAGTTTGTGCTTCGTATTTATGCGAGTATATAGTATTGATTTTGAAACAATCCTACAATTTCAATTAATCAAAATACAGTATGATTTAGATTCAGCGTTTCAACGAAAGAGGATCTATACATACCGGTATTAGAGTATCTATATCGGTGAACGTTATTTCCCTCATCAGTAAGCGCAACGGCAGCGTCCTCCGTGCATCGACATGTACGCGAAATGAAATCCTATTGTCATACACCCGCGGGTATTGTTGAACGTGCGAAGAAACGATCGACACAAAGCAGCGACAGCGAGGCAATAATTGCGTTACTAACGCGCTAAGCATAAACGAATGAAATTCTACATTTTGAGGCATTATTTCGCTTCTACTTCAAAAGTTAATATTGAAGCGATGCAAAATCATGAATAAATTTTAATTCAAAGATAAAAAAAGCTTAAGAACTATCCCGTAAGAACAGCTTATTCAGCAACGTGAGAGTTCCGATCAGTAAACGCAGTGTAAAACTTCTTTTTATCCATTCGCGGGTGGAGTTAAATTTTACTTGTCGCTTGTCTGTCGACTTGATTCGGTATGTATAAAGGCTAGGTGCAAGCGCAACAATGCGCATTGCTTATAATGTCGATACGTTACTCGACTCCAGCAAGAGGCTCGTTTTCACTAGCAGCACCCAGACACATTTTCCTAACAATGCGACCAACACGTGCCCGGCCTACGAGCGACAAGAGTCGTTTCAGTGCGTGAACTCTGTAACTTTTCCTATATGTCGAATCATATTCCAACTTCGTGCCCTGCACTAAAAATCTCGCTGCAGAGAATTGAACGAGTTATTATGAGGTAACATGTAATTTATTGTTATAAAATTAAGAAACTATTTCCTGTGGAACTAATTATAACGGCTTATTATTATACTAACTTGCTTTTTAAAGAATATATAGGATAAATCATATTTGAGTGTTTTGATTACAAAAATAGAAATGATCTAACAATAAGTGATTACACAGGAATTAAATCAAGAAAAAAGAAATCGAAAATATAGTATTACATAGCGTAATCAAATTTAAAAAAAATCAGGAATATTTCCCTATTGCAATTGAGAGGTAATATTGAAAAGAGTAAAAAAGTAAAATAATACAATAGTGACGAGAATCTAAACAAGTTCGATCGCAACGTCAATCACATTGACTGGCATGGTCAGTAAACTGTTCCGCACGACCGTGACTGACATTGTGATTGAACAGAGAGTTTTCGGATTATTTACGATTCATTGACGGCTCGCGGCTGCCGTAGATTTCCGATTGTACCCTTCAGACTTACAGAAGGAGAACTCGCGATTCCGTGAGAAATCGGCCGCCACCACGAAAAACGATTCGCACGAACGTGCCGAACTATTCGCCCGCAGTTGCGCTCCGTGCCAAGATATTTAATGCAAGCACATCGATTCACCGAACCCCTTCACATTTTTCTCGCTCGTCCGGGACATCCGAGAGGTAGGTACCCCAAAAGATTGCGGTGAAAATTCTATGAGCGATGACGACCGTGCGGGATGCATGAGTATAATCTCTGTGCAAAGGGGTGCAGGTATAATCTCCGTGCGAGGACCGGAAGTAGCCCTCTCTCTCTGTGCCACCAGAACCATCCCACCGGCGCGTAACTATCGAAGTTACGAGCTACGCGACGATCGTAGATCTGAGGATAAGCTGGTAGAACGAAACTGCAATCGCACGAGCCCCACGTGGAAACCACATTGAATATTCATTGACTAATCGATTGGAGAACACGTTTTAGACCATATTGAACTTTACACATAAAATTTGTGTGAAAATAGATTTGCGCGTGAAGTGGATTCTCATCTCTATGATCGACGATGAGCACTCTCAAAGTGCTATATGCACGACGCGGTGAAAGTCAAATTTCGTAACAATCTCTCTACAATCATTACCTCTAATTTCGTTGTGTTTTTAATCTAACACATGTCTTATTCCTATTTTGCATAACAGAGACAAATAGATGTTTTAATAAACAATCATAAAATCCATCGGATAAAAATTTACTCATATACCTGCAATAAAATTTAAAAAATATTTACTATTAATAATATTTCTTTTTGTTTTTTTTAAATCGCGCTTCAAAACGTGAAAAATTGTAGACAAGTTGTGGACAATTTAAAAATCACTTTTATAAAAATTTGTTCCAGATATATGAGAGAGGAAAAGTAAAATCAAATAAGATATCGCGATTGAGAAGGCGTTACGTCATTGGCTGAAAACGTCTTATGCGAACGAGGTCATTTCTCGTACCAGATCCAACTTGATACATCGAGCGGGGAGTGACACTCGCGTTTCTTGATTAGCCGCATAATTTTTTCGTCTCCCCTGATAATATCAGGCCGCCCCAAGGCGAGAGCTTCCCGGTGGAATGAGAAATGTTCTTGGACCGCGTTACCAAACGATTCCGCGGGAACGAGCTCTTCCTGATACCTCGATCCCGCGTTCCCCATATCCGAGGCTCGTTCATCGTGAAGCGCGGCTCATGAATTCCTGCGAATGCCGGTTCTTATCGCCGGGACACGTCGTTGCGCATGAAAGGCGCGCCTTTTGGAAGAAGAATGATCGTCGTTTGCGCAAAGACCGTGTGAATTGCGCCATTACATTTTGCGGAGCTTCTTCGCCTGACGCGCTTCTTCATATTAACTTCTTTCTCATGATGCGGCATTCCTAGGGCTGATCATTTCTCATTGCGGATACGTTGTAAATAGGGCTCGCGAAATGCCCGCGCAGCTATTAAGAAGTACTTCACGGGAAATTTTAATACTGGATAACGATCAAATTAATAAATAATTAAATATATCAATTATTATTAATAACGGTTTCTCATAATGCATTCTAATGATTTTTCTTATATTATAATCCTGTATTTATATTAGCTATTTATAGCTTGACTGAGACTATAATAGTATAGCAAATCACATTTTCTAATCCTCTTAAAAATCACAGATACCTATCTGCCTTAGCAGATTTACAAGAAAGATTTACAGGAAATATTCTGATATGTCTTCTTCTTTTTATTGCTGGTCAGGGGAATAAACTATCAACGTTCTTGCTGGTGCGTACGTGATCGAAATATATCGTCTAGCATTCAGCATATTCAAGATATACTCGCAGTTGCCAATCTAACGCAGAACATATTTTGTACGTGTATCCTAAAATAGGTGTTCTTCAGCGTTAACTTTAAATAAAAAATCCACAGCTCAAAAATCGGACAAAATACATCGCGTGTACGCAAGTAAAAAAAGGTAATTTCTCATATATTTGCCAATTTTATTTCGATATATAAGGAATTATCTCAATTATATTCCATATTATCTAAATTGATTGCATATTAATATCTATACAAACGCATATTTAAACAAAAGTTTTAATAATTTAAAATATTTTTTTAAATAATTAGGTTTAGATCTCTTAAAAGATCTATATTAAATTATTATTTTATTTTAGCATAGATTTTTCTGTAGTAATATAAAAATTTACACAAGTATAAATTAAACGTGTCGCTTTTTGCTCACATTGTTCGTCGTTACAGACAGAATATAACGAAAATTACCACCAAAGACTTTTGGAACATAAAATCCGAACAAAATGAAATATTGACCAAGAGTACGACTTAAGATACGCAACAGAACTTAGCAAACTTCCTATGACGTCATTACACCTTAAGACGGGTGAAACTCGGAGATGGATCTTCTCGTCTAGAAAGACGAGAAACTTCACACTTCCATCGCCCTCTTATTGTCTTTCAATCACGAGCGACACGCTTCTGTCCACTGGACCTAGTTCTCTCAGTTGTTTTACTCCGTTATTTCTATAAGACTGAGAATAAAATGATATTTTCCTTTTTAACAAAATGACTTTTTTTTTTAAAGAGAAGTTTTGGTAAATTCAAAGCTCTTACGGTCGTAAATTCGTATGATCTTCAATCTGTTTATATTAATCATTATTGTAATAAGAGATACCAAAACAAAGACAATAGGAATACTTTACATTAATATTAAGAAATTGTAATCTAGGTTTTAAAATATACAGGAAAATTTATCTCGCTCATTTTGTTATTTGATAACATGTAATTTTTGGATGCTTTAAAATGATTACTATTTAAACATAAATACATAATATATTTTCAATTTTTATTAAATATTTCTTTTACATTCACCACGTAACATATCATTTAAATATATTGTTTTAATCTGTCAAATAATAATTACGTTAATAATAATTATAGAATTGATATAACTAAGCATTAAATAAGACAGACTATGTAGGATAAAAATTATAAAATACTGTTAATTACACAGAAGTTTAAGTAATTGATATTATTTTATGCGATTGCACAACATATCGTTCTACGTGTTTGTCAATTTATACTTTCACAGTATGGCTTTTAGGTAGGTACAAACAGCCACAGAGAAGTTGACACTTGCTGCGCCTCTCTCCATCAGTAAGCTCCCTTTGCACACAAAGCAAGTCGTACAGAGGTACATTTCGAGAAACTAAACACCTTCGTTCCATATTTCGAGGCATTTCTCCACTGCCCCTGCATGAGACACGAGTGCCCGAAGTGTGGTCTGCTCCTGTAACCCCAACCGTCCTCCGTTTTTCCTCCGCATGGTGGAAGAAAGGAGGAAAAAAAAAAGAAGCTCGCCTAAACCGTCTCTCCTGTTTTACGACGGATGCAGACCACCCCCAAACCAGCGCGCTCCTTCTCTTTCAGCCCCAGCAACAACGACGACTAAGACAATTTACAGCCATCTGATTCCGTCGCGGTGCTGCGATTACGCAAGACAGGATTTTATCTTATTTACGAGTTGAAAAAGTTCAGCGACCTCCCGGCACAGCTTACGTAATTTCTTATTTATCTTTGAGACACGCGCGTCTCCGATAACCTTCTTGTACTCTTCGATAACCGGTCGTCTATCTTCTGCGACAATTTCTTTTCGTCGGTTACGCCTAGGGTGTATCTTCTTCCGGTGTTTGAAGCGAGATATTTATCTCAACTGTCTAGTTCATCGAATTGTAAAAGCACCTAGCAAAGGTTTTTGCACCATAAAGACCGACAGAAGATCTTGCTTTCGGGTTATCTCGACATGTGAAAGGAAACGGATTTATCAACGAAGAACAAAAACGTGAGGAACACGTGACAAACCGTTCAAAAACGAATATTTCACCATCTTCGAATTCTAGAGAAAATAACAACACTTCAACAGTATAATAGTAACTGCATTATGTAAAACTTAATTCCATAATGAAATATTGCTACGTATTATTTAACTCTGATGCTAAATAAAATAATTTTAAGTTAATTCTAGATTTACTATGTACGATTGTTTTCAGATATAATGTGAGCAGAAAAATAAAACGTCATATATGAGATTCAGTAGCTAGTTCGATTCATATGGAGATTATAATATGAAATGATGCCATTATGTACTTAATACATATTCAGTTCCAAGTGCATTATAGGAATTAGTTTATATATAATTAATGTATGTGTATTATAAAAAAATTAATACTTTGCACACACACACATACCTGCACTATACAGATAAGCATTTAATATTTCGGATATAAATTAATCTATAATAAGCGCACCACTTCACGTGGGCAGGTAGAGCAGATTAAACTGAATGTAAAAGTCTTTTACCGTTTTGTAAGTTTCTCAATAATTAATTAGAAATTAATTAGTAATGTAACTACGCGAATCAGTGTATTTTATGCCTTCATATCTTTCATCGGTAAAAATCTATTTAAAGATATTCATTCTAAAGTTATTTGCATTTTCACCGAAGAAATATGTAAATAGGACGTGAGTGGTTTTTGGAAATTCATTCAATATTTCTCCTAAACATTCCGCAGATATACGCATTTGAAAGAAATCACTAATACAAATCAAGATCAGTTCCTTCGCGTTTTTCTGTAAACTGCAAAGGTCGCTTCTTTACACTAGGCATGAGAAAATTGCATGACTCTCAAAGGGTTAGATTGCTCGAACGAGCATCGAGGGATCGCTATTTCAGCGCCAATCGGGTTTTCAACCAAGCAAGTGAACGACGTTAGCCACGAATTCCCCTTTTTTAGCGCTGTTTTCGAGCGAAGGAAGATGTGCCCATAAAAAGGGCAAGAACGCCAGAGGCGTGGTGAAAGCACAGAAGAAGGGCCGTTGAGGAGGATGGTATTTTCTAAAGACGCTTACTCCTCAGGCAGATGCGCGAAACCGCGGGCAAGGAAAAGCAAGGGGATCCGACGCCTATATTTACTCATTTTCTTTCGGGGCGTTTCTCAAAGGAAACGTCGCCTTAGTTGTCGTTGGGCGTAAAAATGCTCAGCTATTTCGCCTTGCCTAGAGGCTTAACCCTGTGTAGATCTGCGCGCGATCATCATCTCATAGACAGAGTGAAGAAAAGAGAACGGTGGAAATGCGTTGGAATTGTGAGA
Source organism: Leptothorax acervorum (assembly GCA_035220615.1). Lineage (NCBI taxonomy): Eukaryota > Metazoa > Arthropoda > Insecta > Hymenoptera > Formicidae > Leptothorax > Leptothorax acervorum. The sequence goes on from JASTWQ010000075.1 coordinate 63,904, forward strand.
CTCGCCGAGCGAGTCTGGCTATGTACTTAAACCCTCTGAGAAAATTCGGTTAACGGCATTTTCACGTTCCAGTAGTATTCACGCAACGTAAAAAAAATCGATAAAGCGAAATATATTCTCGCTCGCGATTTAGATTATTTTATCTCCAGGCGACCAGGGTATTTCGTTTATTTTTCATCTCCTCAATTTTCGTCATTTTGGTTGCAAATTTAAATTTACGACTTTTGCATTTCATTGAAAAAACATTATCAGATTTCTATAGAAATATTATATATTCCTGATATTTTTAATAAAAATCGAAGAAATTTCCGCATATATCGCCACATTATATTAGCTACCTTGCAACTGACGAGAAAATGTCGGAGCGCATCGCGCGCGCTGACACGCTGAAACAAGTCGCGAATATTCGCGACAATTGATCCCTGAGGAAGTGAAATCGGTGATCGGCCGGAATACCAGAGCTAATAGTTTCGAGCGTGCAACTGCGAAACGCGAGCGGTCGGTTCCGCCGCGGAGTGCCGGACGGAAGTGTATCGTGAGCCACATCTGCACAGGTTTAATTTAGCCCGACTTCTGCGCCGCATAGTTACTGACGATGTCAGCCGCGCGGATGCATACGGATAGAGAATAGTTTCCACCGATTATCACCGAATTGTCCACGGTCTTTCATTTGGCATCCGCGAATGCCTCAATAGCACGCACCGCATCATCGTCCGACGAGACCGACTCGTCGTTTAAGACCACTATACCAAGCCGAGGTTTACGACAAAACTTCAAAGCGCTAAGCCGAGATTTAAGACGCGTTTGCACGCATGTAGATATCGATCGCGGAGTATATAATATCACCGGAAGACTTTTATGCCCTTTCCATGTACACCATTTGTAATCAGCCCGCCCGGTTGTCCGCTCGTAAACTTTAGGCCCTTGCGCGGCTTTAATCCTTTCCCCCATTTTTTTTACGATCGTAATCGTTTCTGTAATTTACAATTAGTCGGGGTTCAGCGTCGTAATGGCGAGAACGTGTTTTACGTTCGCGATATGCACGACGATCGGTGTTTCAATGCGTGCATTGCCAATTGGGGTGGATCTACCGAGAACTGGAATGGGATTTTCTAAATCTAATTGCAATGTGATCTTTTGCTTTTTATGCTTCGTTGAACGATTTCATGGCAAATGGAATTCCGTAGAATTCTGTGCAAACGTCTGTCGAAGATGACATTATGACGATATAATTAATATTATACACGTTGGACCATTCGACACTGCCACTGTCTCTCACGAAGAAACTAACATAATTCTTCGGAAAGGAATGCTGAAAGTGCGCGGTAGAATTTGCAGATTTCTCGTGGACACGATGACAGCTTGAACAAAACTATTCCGCGATAATTCTTATTGGGTAGCTTTTCCGGCAGAAGCGCGCTGCAGGAATGCGCGCGAAAGGAAGGCACGCGAACGCAACGGCGCGTTACCTGCCGTTTGTTGAAAGGCAGATTTGTGGAATGGTATTTAGCTGCAACAGAATTTAGCGAACGTTTTACAAATTTACAGTACAGTGCCGACTCGCCCGCGGTAAGTGGAAATGGCGTTATTACACGCTCACGTAGCACGTATAAAAGTTGTTGCGCGCAACAAAGACAGGCGTCTTCCTCGGCTTCATGCAAGGTTGTAACAAACAGAAACGGAGCAGTTTCGCGCAGTACCGGCACCGCCAACTGGAAAACATGTGCATATCGCGCTCGCATGTTTTCAAACATTTATCGTATCTGCTGCGAGCACCACTGCTTCCGTTTCTAAATTATGCTTCTGTGTTAAAAATAGACTTTTAACTGCGCGATTTTATAATACGAAAAATTAGTATTTATTAACATTAAAATATAAAAGAAAATACCCTCATTTAATTCTAAATACAATAGCTATGATGTTTTACTTCTCTGAGCATATCAAATTTAAATATCATATTTTATATATTAAATGGTATTATTAATTTCAAACATCCGTGTGTCAGAAATATTATAAAATAGTGTTTTTTAAAATAAAAATTAATAATGCTTTTTTTTATATCTAGAAATACGATTCAAAAAATTTCTGCCTCTAAAGAAATTTTATTACAGTTTCATAAAGTTTTACTTGAAACGTCAGTCTTTTCTAATTGCTAGTGTTCTGTGTTCTTGAAAGCTTTTTTTATGCGGTTATACGTCGTACTTAACATCTGATACATTAATACTATTACTTTTAGAAGCAAGAAAGCAGAAAAAACAATGATTGATTTTTTAAAGCAGTGTCATAATTATTCTAAAATTTTTGCGATGAGAGAACCTCTTTGTCAATAAAATACTTATATTTGATCTTTTGAAACTTTTTACAACTCACAATAACGAATGTTATATACTAAATAAACAATTTAATTTAAGAAAGTATAATTTAATTTGTGCCGTATATATTTTGCGATATATGTATAAGAATAGAAAAGAAACTTCTCCGAGTCGTTCTGTTAAAAAGAAGTGCTGATGCTGAAATAATTTTGATCTCCTGAATGTTATGCCTTTTGGAATCTCTTTTTCCACATACGAAGAAGGTACGTAACAGTAAAGACCTTACTATGCTGCGGCACGTTTCGACGACTTCGCTAAACAACAATAATTATTATTCCGAACACGCAGTCGCTCAAACCCTCCGTAATCGTCCTTCCGTCGAAAATCCGAGGGCGAGAAGTTGCACGACGCGGAACAGATTAAAGCGTTAAGCTGCGCTACGGTAGTCAGAGGTGGTATCAGGAGGCGACGAAATAACAGCGGCATGGCATTTTCATCCCCGTTCGTACGTGTCAAGCGCCGCTTAATTACCTGGTCTAGGGAAGTTCTAGCGCCATCGGGAAAACTCAATATAGCCGAATCCATAAGCGATATGCGAAAGACTAGCATTGGCCCGAAATCTGTCGTTAGATATGCCCGACAATGTCGTACAGTTTAAAGGACAATTTTGTGTCCATACGCCCTTTATTATCCTGCAAGACCTGGCTCATTCATGCTCCAAGTGTGTACACACGAATGTTATCTCTTTGCCCGGTTTAACGTGCTATCGAGTCGTTCATCGTTTAAATGAAATATGCAAATTACATTTAGCGATAGAAGGAAAAGCTCGCCCTGCAAGCTTAGCGTGCAATTTAAATTCCAGCTTTGCGGAGATTCGCAGAGAGCGCGTTCCTAAGATTTTCGGCGCAAGCGTATCGTTTCGTTAAATTTTCAGTTGATTGTAGTTATAAGTATTTACCTCTTTAACAGATTTCCATAGAAATATTTCATCTTCAAATATTACACTAAATTGTTTAGGTACATTGCTATTTTGCATCGGCAATAATATAACATTATTATTTTTATTTTTATTTTTAATTTATTTTTCCATAATAAGTTAAAAGTTATATTAATATATGTTAGAATATACCATATGTATAATTAATAGCAATAAGCAAACATTACTTATTAAACAATTAATTATTAATTAATATATAGATTATAAAAATGTTTAAATTGTAAACCATAATAATTTCTGTAATATGCTACAAATAGTAATGTAAACAAAATATAATACCGCAAAATAATAATACGAATAAGTACCACATAGTTTACATACATATACGTAATTTACTGTTGATTGTATTGTAAGTTAATTTTTGAATTTTTTAAATTTTATTATAGATATTTGTTATTTATTTGCCGTAGCAAATATTACATATACATAATATATTATATATTCATAAAACTATCTTTCTTAACTATTTTAAATCAAAACGTGATCATTATATTTGTAACATGTGCAATACTAATGTCAAATAGTAATTAACACAATTAATAACTAATTTCTATTTAAATACATACAATTAATTACCAGTGTTAACAACACAGATTGTAACAAGAGAACATTATATAGTATTTAAGTTAAATAATCAATTATGATAAAACAAAAGGATTTTAACTATAGAAAGCTACATAAGTTAGAATTAAGACCGAAAGAAGCTGCGGTGTATTACTCGTGTATTAAAAATGTGCTAATATCAATAGATATCTGCAGATAACAGATACACAAAGCGCATACCAGAATTAATCATTTATGGTTGATAATTATAAACATATATAGGTACATTCCGTAATCAAGCTTATACAATGCTTAAATATTTATCTGTGTACTTATAAAATAAAGACCAAGTCTTTTTTTAAGGATCAACGTCGAAGGTTTATTCAAAGCAAATTCTTTATATCTTTTATCGCCCGTCTGCCAGTTTCAAGATCTTTGTATTTACTTATGTACTTAATAGCTGATTGATTAGGCTCGCCATGATTACGTGCAATCCAAATCAAACATGTGAAGCTTCAAGTAATGTCGGCAATCAGAGTACCGTGGTCGTGATGAAAATACAGTGGTTCGTGGAAATCCGAAGCTTAGAGGATCCTCCGTCCGTTCAATGTACAATTATACAGTTCAAATGAGAAAGACGGTCGAAGGTCTCGGCTAACCGACAACAGCGAACGAAACTCCGGTTTCCAGCACGAGTTAACCAGAGACGGGAGTTCATGCGAGGTCAATATGGAAGGGTTCCTCGAATCGTGACGTAAGCAGTTAAGCTTCTTGCATGAAAGACAATTTGCTAATCAAACCGTATATTACAACTTTAACTACGTGCTATTATTTTTTATGTTAATAATAATAATTAGAGATATCTTCTGATAAAATGTTCTCTCAACGTCTTGCGACGTCAAAAAAGACTTGACGTCGCAAATTGATCACAGAAAAGAAGGATTAACGTATACTCTAATATAGCAAATTATTAAGCGTTCGCAAAGATTGACTGCCAATTGCATAAACACTCGCAAACGTATTTGTAAAATGTATGTACTACTTTTCACGAAAGAAACATCGTAGACAGCATATCGTATGCATCCGCATACACGCGTCTACTCGATCCTTGTCGCGTGACATCAATATCGACGTTTCGGGAATATTCTCGGGACATTTCTTTTTCCAAGACGAAATAAATTCATCCGCGTGTCTCTTACACGACGGGGCAGTTTGATTCCCCTGCGAGAGATCTGCGAAAGACACGACGAAATAATATCTTTCTAACATCCAAAACGAAAGTACGCGTGAACATTGTCTCCGCAAAAACAAGTCCGTCACCAAAAACAAGTTTGTGCCATGTGAGTTCCATGTGTCATTCATCGTGCAAGAATCTTTCTTTTCAAGCAATGTGCCGCTACTCGCTTTTTTTCAACGAGCAATGCTTTTACAATTTTTTTTTCGGATAAAAGCGCCACAAAATGCAACCGACGGCGGACCATTTTGTGCTTCTGCTCAGGAAGAAACTGATCACGCTTCGCCTCGTGGTACTTCGCCCTCACAAGGTATTAAATATCCGACTCAGAATCACTTGCCTCCGTTTAAATAAATTAATTGAAAAATTAAGTGCTCTGCACTTACAATCATCCTTTGCAGTTTTCATGAAGCAACGGCGTACAAAGAAATTGCTTCTGAATATTGATTCTACGTTAAAGACCTGTGGCGAAGAATTAAGAAAAATGCACTTCGAATATTAGGGAGAGTTTCAGAGAAATAAATGCACGTAAACTGTATATGCACAGAATGCCGCACTAAATTAAAGTGTTTTATCTCTCATGAATGTTTCTAATTCAAGAAAATTCGACGTGTAAAGTATTGAAATATGCAAAACATTGTACATATTGTAGTAACTTTTTCCATTACTCTTATTATATCCGGAAAATGTAATATATGTATATGCACCAAATGTATGCCAAATTTAGAGAGACTAGTGTAATTATTCACGCATCATTTGCTCGCTAACGCTACTTACCTCTATTTTCTATGAATTACTGATTGCACTTTAGGGAACTTAAATAATAAATCGCGGTCGATATTCCGCTCGGCCGCGGACTCGCGTCCCTGGATTTACAACAAAGGGCACTTTAATCTGCCGCAGGAAATCCATACATAACGTGAGCATGTTCTCGCGACCGCGAAATAAAACAATGACAACGGTATCCTTTGCAAGTTGCAACGAACGAATCTACGAGTGCGAGTTTACACCGTGGTAGCATTCATGACGCGCGCGCGGATACACGGGCGTGATGAGAAGATAGAAGGGGGGAAGGGAGGTTTCCCCCTTTTCAGGCCGCGCACCGCTTTGCTCTTTCGGTGTGCACGATGCTTTCACAATTGTTTTCCTAAATGAAAGCTCGAGAAAGTGCAACCGTCGTTGTCGTAGAGGTAGAGCGAGAGGAAAAGCGCAGGGATAGTCGGACACGAACGCGAGGAAGGGGGGTTTAAAAGGGCTTAGTTACACTGCATCTCATTGTTACTGTAGCCCCGGTATCACCGACGCTTCCTACCCGCTTCCTAGAACTTTATGCCCCCTCATCGCGAAAGTTTGGAACTTACCCTCGACACGAGAGCTTTTTAACCCCGCCTACCTCACTCGAGCCAACGAATCGCGGCCGCTAATGGCGCAAAATCCTAGCGGATAATGCGCGATAGCGAAATTTGGACATTTGTGCGAGGTGTCCGAGTTTGTCGCGAAAGGATTTCTTTATGCGCTGAATTTTCGTGAAGATTAGCGCTTCTTTTGTATGTATATTTCGGCAATAAACCTTGTTCTTTACAGAGACAAATACGATAAAAGTATAATATAAAGTTACAAATTTGAAAAGTATGCCTATAGAGATATGAAGGAATTCATGACAACATTAATTAATATATGATTAGAAATTTCTTCAGCAGTGATTAATAACAAAAAATAATACTTAATGGACCATGACTGGCACATTTATTGAAAATGTCGACACGACATTAATTAATATATTCCTGTATTAAATAAAACAATTAACAATTATATTAAATGTTTGCATAAATCATATATTAATTTGTTAAATCTTATGTAAGAAATTATGCTCTCTTCTCTTGGTAGATAATAATTAATTTATTTATAAATAGTATAAATAATTATTCAATCCACACTGAAATAAAGGGTTAAAAACAGATGATTGTAAACTGTCTTAATATCTCTGCTAAATTATTCACGATCCATTATAGCGTACCGAGTCGTTATTGACGACATCCGGAAAAGTGTTATGTGTAGTTAAAGGCTTTTTAATAATGCACTTCCGGAAACTATGAGAATTACTGCCGACCACGCGGTAAAGAGCTTTTTATTCCAGATCGAACTCTACCAGGAACAATGCCATTTCCTGAATCGGGAATTGGGATTTCGTCATGGTCATGGGGTCGAAGCGTGATATGACTTCCCAGTTCTACAGAGAGATCGGGCTTTATTTAGGTCCCGTCTGATAAATTTGGTCATATACAAAGTGGACGTGTTCAGGATTCCCCAGGTGACTTTGCTCATATCATTCGAAATCGAATAGATCTTTATCTTATATGGAACTTATGGAAACTATAAAATTCTCGTATTATTATCTTTGATTATCGTTGCTTATCGTATAAAATAAATCAAATAGAATTTTTTAATATTTAAATAACATTTAGTTATTAAGAAACTAATGTGTATCATCATAAATTTATAACTAATATTTTAATAAAAAAATTTTTATGGATTTATTTATTTTCAAGAAATGTGCTGTAGCAGGACAGAAAAAGTTTATATTTTGATATGTTAATAATGCGTAAAATGAAATATATTATTAAATTCAGGTAGAGAGTGAAACAACTGATATAAATAAAAAATGTTTTATATTATATTTTTAAAAACTATGTAATTAGTAAAACAAGAAGTATATAACAAAATAATTCTTCTTACCTACATCTTACTGTTTTAAATTAAAAATAAAAGTAAATAAAATACTTGAAAGTTTGACATGTACAAATTGAAACAAATAAACCTTTATTTTTGAAAATTTCGCGATTAAAAATAGATTTCCTGACAAAGAGCTGGCTACTTGCTTCCAGGATTTATACTTTATAAAATGTTAATAAATATTAATATAGCTATTAATATATATATTAATTATGTTAAATATATCAAAATAGAGTTCTATCTACCATTATACTGGTTAATATTGCAAACCGCTGCATTGTAAACTGCTTCTTGTATTCCTTATTTATACAATACATGCGATATTTATTTTTGTATAAATATTTCTGTTTTGTTATATTAAAATTAAAATCATTTTATGTGTAAACATTTTTTAAATACACAGACTACAATACTGGTATTTAAAATTTTACTATGCAATCACGCTTACACTGTTCGTGTATAAAGATACAATACAACAGATAGAATATTATACGTTATTATTTAATGTCAATTATTTGAATCAATTTTTTCAAGTAGCAGAATATGAAACTTTGTATTATAATAGGTATTTATTACAACAACCAAGAGATTATAGAGTAGTAGATTATGTATTTAGAATATAAAAAAAAAAACAAATTAGTCCGATCATTAAATTTTCCACGCAACGACGACGGGGTGAGAAAATTCACGGTATCGATAAAAACCCTTATGGAATTCTTTGCAGCTTGACATTAACGAGAAATTAATCACCGGCCATCGAGTGATTATCTAGAGCCTAACGATCGTTTCCAGCAAGGTGTAAAAATCGCTCAGCCGATGCGAGCAGCTCTTAGGAACGACATTCATTGATAATAATTGGATGAGCATCGCTGCATTATCGTCTTCCAATAACCGAGATGGGCCAGGGGACACATCTACTGCCAACTTCTAGATATTCCAGAGTCAGCAGAGTCATTACAAACACTTCGCGAGACTCTTAAGAACGCCGTTTGCTCGTTGATCCAAGTCCTCCGGCTCCAATCGACGATATCCGGCGAATAACGCGTCGCGTCTTGCAATACGCATAACTTCTAAGTGATATCGTCGAATTACATGCGACTCCGACAATATGGTCATTATATATGACTGGCAATTGTAGTAAGTCCCAATAGTCATGAAGCTTAAGAAATATTAGAGAGAAACGTAATTTTCTTTTCGTAAAGTTCTTCCTTTTTATCGGAATCGATTAACTATAAATACAGATATGTGATTTTATAATTCCAAGTATTGCGACACGTATACTCTTTGCTGCTTTATTTAAAAAATTGCTAGAACATGCAAGAACTCTTTAGCTGCATTAATTATGTCAAATCAATTATCATTAATCATATAAATTCAATGTCAATTACTCAATATAAAATACATTTATAAGTAGATATTTATCGTATCATTCCGCTGCGTCATTTCACCTTAATTCCAATCAACTTCTGGTATATCAATCAATTGCGATTATCCTGACATTAATATAATAGATCAGAAAAAATGTGCATGCTGATATTATTTTTCTGTATGAAAAAGCATTCGTCGCATGCATCACAGAATCTATGTTCTGCTTGATGGAATACAAATGCGACTTTTGGTTCGAGGATACCCTTCAACTCGATACGATCATCCCTGAAAGATGCATTTTTCGATAAGGGAGATCAAGGAAATTGCGAGGGCCGTCGTGAAATCGACTAGTTTCAAGAACGTTTTATTTTCGTCTCGGCCATTCCCTCGCTGACTAGAAATTTCGCAGGGATGACGCGGTTGATTGGATTAACTTCTTGGAGGAGAGGAGCGCAATAACGATAACGGATAGCAAGTTGTCTTTTTAAATAAAGCTCTATAAAACATAAAAAAGAGAGAGACAGAAAGGGAGAAGGGAGGGAGGAGGGAGAAAAAGAGGGGAGGGGAAGAATATGGCATACTAGTTAAAATATTTTCTCCATAAACCGTGTATAAAATTTTCATTGTTGCAATCTCATAATTCAAAAATACATCTTTTGCAAATGCATATTTTTTCGTTCCTGCGTTAGCGCTTATCAACTGATACGCAGTAATAAAAGTGCGTTATGCTTTCACCATATGTACATTATGTATCAGTTTTATTTAGTGTGTAATATGGAGCAATGTAATATAAACATTTTTTAACAAAATATCTGATGTTTTGTTCTACGATTTTGCAGTGTTATTTATGACCTGAAATTGCTGCGGTGAGAGGTTTATTTTACGCGTTTTATGTTACATGTCAACTATATTTTATACGTAATTTTTTACTACTGAAAAAATAAATATGAATACTACATAAACAAAATATTGTGTGAAGTCTAAAATAAAATTTCCAGCGCAAATAAGTGTGTCTAAAATAAAACCATTTCCATCACGGTTGGACTAACTTATGAAAATATAAAATACTTATTCGCCGTATCAAAAGAAATTATAACATGTAAAATATATTCAAGATGTTGTCATTAATTCTTAAACACAGAAATAATTTTGATCTTACCATACAAAACTTTTTTTTACTAAAAATCCGTTATTTAATCAATTACAGTCCTCATTTACTGTGAAAATATTAATTTAAAAAATAATATTAGAGTTAGCTCAACTTATATCTCATAATTAAAAAGAAAAAGATATTAAGAAAAATGAATTCAATTTACCGCGCCTGGCTCTTATTGCCAGATTGATTATATAACGTTATTTAATTTTATTCAAGAGAGCCTTCATATATTTTTATTTATTAGTATTTACACGCAGGCTGAAAAATGCGTTCTTACTCTTTCTCCCAGAATGTTAAATATTATTATGGTCCTAATTATGCAGTCTGATTATGTAAATTGTGCATTAAAACTCATTAGATGTGAACTAAAAATTGAATTTCTACGCAAATGTATTAGACATAATACCCCCATATATCGCGAAGTTTTTAACGATTTTCAAAGAATTTTTTTAAATTACAGGTTAATTAATCAATTTAAGCATTGTAAACTTCTCTTTACTAGACAACTGTTACATGTCGAACTCAAGGACATATTGTTATTCTAAGTTCGCACGTATGTATAAAAGTATTTAAACTTTCTAATTCTATGTTTTGCTGCATTCTATGTTTTGTTGCATTCCGTTTGTCTGCAATTCATTCTTTAACAGACAAAGTGACCCATTGCACTCTTTTTCGTCAGTCAGCATGACAGGATAAACAAGAAATTTGATTATCTAGTTTCCAAATATAGCAACAAATGTGAAGATATTAAACTTATAAAACATTTTTGCAGCTTTCCTAATACACAATCGATTTCTACTGACAACAAAGATTTTCGTATTTAAGTATTCGTTCGAATCTTTCAATCATCCTTCGAACAAATTAAGCTCTGAGATTGAAATTAGAGTTGATCCTAAATCCTTCAACAAAATCCAACCATCTATAGCACACATTAATGAGAAATGGTTTATTAACTTATTATCCACAGTTATTCCAAAAAACATTCAGTCTTATACAATTTGGTGAAAACTTTAGCCCTTCAGTTGTTAATATTGATAAACTAACCGTTGAGTTTATTAAAAATATTGACGACAATGTTAGAAAATTTCCGGCTAAAACACAAAAGTGTTCTTTGTCCATTGCGTACATTTGTTTTTACATTTAACCTTGCAACATTATAATAGACGAGTCATAGGCCGGTATTCATAGTCAGATCTTATATTTAAGACTGTCTTAAGCACAATCTTAAGATGCCATAAGCCAATCACAGAGCTGTATTAGCATCTTAAGACATTACTTAAGATAGTCTTGAAATAAGAATCGACTATGAATACCGGTCATACCGGTTTCTCGAAACGTCATCGTGACAGGTTTCTTGACTACCGCTCATTATATAATCATGTATATTTACAAGCAAGTGGTTACTATATCTGTAGATTGTTTTTTCTTAGTTCTACAGTACATCACGTTTGCGTTATTCTTATTAACTTATAGCGTATGTTGCTCCGATTCTTATATAGGTATCTTTTAAAATTTAACGTTGCCTTAAGGACATATGAGAAGGACATATGAGACATGATTATACCTATCATTTCTTTTTCTTCTCGGCTTTCCAACTGGGGAGTAAAACATCTCTAAGATATTTGGATGTGCTTTGGAGCCTACATTCGTCTTTACTTCTTTATGTGAGAGACAATGACATATGTTATAGTGACGATCTACAAGCTGTTTTAACTGATTGACTGCGTTAAATTCCGATCGATATAAGCCGAGTTATAATTTACTAATTTTATGCGCTGTGAGGATGACCGACAGAAAGGTTTGAAACGTACGCTAGGCTTATTTGTTTTAGAATCTAGATTATAATAAATTATATAGCGCACTATAATTACCTGTGCCTGGCTCTAATTATTGCCAAATTTATTATATATAATATTATTTGATTTCATTCAAGAACACCTTCATATATTTTTATTGATTGGAAATAAATTTAATTAATTTAATTTTTTCCGATAATGAATGCAGTCTTTATTCGTATTTCCTTTGTATAATTCTAAGCACGGAAAATTAATTGTCGTGCGATTAACAACCAGGACGACGTTAAGAGTACTAGCGGTTTGGTGAGATTAAGATAAGATCGTCTCTCGGAGGTAACTATTCTTCGAAAAATCCATCGTAAGATCAATCATGCAGACCCTTTCAATCGACGCTTAGCGGAAATAAACGTAAGAGGCAGCTGCAATCGCAGTAAACATAAATGCATTGCAGACACGGGCTCCATTAGAAGAAGTGCCATCGCTTGTAGAACCGATATTGAAGGGGACGTTGCTCGGGATTATCCTGTGATTCGCCCTGGAGCCGCTCTGCGCCGTGGATTCAAGCAACATTGGAAATTGTCACTTTATTCGAAGGAGGATCTTACGGAAGGCTAGTGTCCGACTATCTTTCAGCTATCCTCGCCTCCTACGCCATACAATTGTTTCGAACGAGGAGCGAATGGCAGGAGAGTTCGTAAAACGAGTACTCCACGAAGGGTTGTGAGAGAGCGCCGCCGGGGGTGGATGAAGCGAGCACGGTGGGAACATAACGACTGCATTCAGCCCGAGTACCTCGCAACGGGTCCACATTTTGCAACGACTTAACGAAACTTATATTTGAACGTCGAGACGCATCGGATGGAATTTCGCAAATTGAGTCTGAAGAGGAAATCACGTATATAAGTGTCATGAACAACGTCCAATGATGAGTAACGATAAAACGTATATGGCTTCTATTTCGTCAATAACGATATGGCATCGCAATGAGTAATGGAAACATACGTTGCAATAAAAAGAATAAAGTTTACTTTCTGTCTTTCTCGACTACAATAAAAATCATGTATTTTTATCTCAAAATCAAACTAACTTAATTTGCATATATCATAATTTTATTTGGCGTGCCAATAATTTTATCTTTCATCTGTAAAAGCTTTAGAGTTTATACAAGATACATCATTATTCTTTCTCAGCTACTTCTTTAACTAATTCGGAATTAATCTCCTCTTGGAGATTTTCACGCAACTTTTTTCCAACACGTATAAATATTCAACGGTGATATAAATATTACTGCGTAAATCTTGAATGAAAATTCTGTTAAAGCAAAATCTACATAGAATTATTGCTACTTTGGTAAAAATATTTATGTATTTGTTGCATCAGATTTATTATTCAGAGGAATTATGCAATGGCTACTTTACAATAAAGTTGTGATTAATTATGGTGATGAGTCTTTCCATCGAGACATTATTTATGACAGACTTAAAGCGCGCTATTAGGTAAATATGTGCACAGCGCGATAACAGAGTATAATTGTAAATCCACACGAGGCCAGCAATGTAATTTTTCATTCCGCGTAATTTATGAATGAAAATGCGCACGTTCAAATTGCAGCATTCTTCTTGGCTAAGCTACTGTAATTTAGAATGTGCCGATAAGGGCAATAAAACGGTCATCGACATCATTCAATCCGACCAGCAATATCGTATCTTTCGCCATCTTATCATTTAAAAATCATGATATTCTATCAAATAATTGTTCTTCATAATCACACGTGAGTTTCCTGGTTGATAAATAATTACTTAAGTAAAGTATCTACATATTATCTCTCGTTACGTAAGTATTTGAACTTAAATTATAAGTAGTTATTCATGTAGTAACAACTAAAATATTAATATTTCTTCACTTATTCCTAGAAGAATCTATTATCATTAACATTTAAATTTTTGCAGAACTGAATCGTTAAGATTGTAAATAAAGGCATCTACATGTGCAATATAATTTCTCTTAAATATAAATTAGAATCCTTTATTTTAAATTTAATGGAAAATGCTAATGTAAATCTTTATAACACGTGTAATGATTTTAATAAAAAAGTCATATTTTCAGACTCTGCGATCAGTCATTATACTGAAACTGGTGTCGTTGCGTTTCTTGTCCATTTCTGGGTAAAACTCGCAACCATATAAACCGTGATCTTTCATTAGCTTGTTTAAGAAGATATAAGTATTATGAACGCTAGTAATTGCATGTCGTTGCAATTTAAGCGCCATTGAAAAGTATAGATATAGACGAATGCAATTCAACAGCTGTTAAACTATTTTGCACGTTTATGCATTTGCCCTTCACTATAAATGACAGAGTCAATTTATAAATCCTTGGCATGAAACAGTGTCATCATTTTATCACAGATAGTCAAGTAATCATTAGGCAAATCAACTTGCAAGTCTACGTGGAATGAATACACACTACATTACTTTTCAATGACGTAACGTGAATAATAAACTTTGCTTGCAACACGTGTCGTATCTACATATTTCGAGACTATGATTACTTTTCATGTTTATACATTTTTAATATTTATATTTTATTTCAACCGTGTATATATTGTTTTTAGCTTTTCATTTGTAACTACCTAGATTTTCGATACTTGTAACAATATTAAATAACATTTTATTAAAACAATGTATTCCATGATATTTTAAATTTATAAACCACGCGTAAATATTGCAATATTATATAATCGTGCAAAATATAATTTAAATTAAATGCTATTATACAGGTCCCATGTTTTTCCATATACAAATTTTAGTAGTATATTCTATAAGAAAAAAAATTTTATATAAACAGGTCTTAAAATATTTTATTAGAAAGTTATAGCAAAATTAGAATTATATTAAAGAAATAATAACGGTCTTGCCTCGGGTCTTGCCATAGATAAGCGATACGCCGTTTGATGATGTTTATCTTATCTGCTTCTTCATAGTCGTGCTTACTATTTGAAGTGAGTGAAGATGACCATAAAAACTTGTATAAATACTAGTAATGAGCAATACCTTGTAGAGTATTATCCCAAATACCGCGAGTTTTCACAAACAAAGAAAAATATACGGATATTTATATTGTGTACGGTTTGTGTGCGAGGAATGTAAGAACTTCTATTAGAGAATATCAACGAACATTTCTTAATTGAAGAGTGCCGCATTACACAGTTTTACTTTTTACCAATGTTTATTTGCAATTACGCTTGACGGGTTTAAATTCTTAGGATAATAAATTTTCAATATTATATCGATGTGTAACTTGTATCAACATGGGCGGACGGCACTTTGAAATGCAAACTTAGGTAAAATTGTTTCTTACATATTTCGTACTTTTGCTATAACTTTCTAATAAAGCATTTTGAGATCTACGTTTATACAACATTTTTTTTATAATTTCTGCTCATAGAACATACTACAAAATTTTGTACGAAAACCTGTAGGACACTCTATATTAATTTCAAATCAGTATAATTATTGAGTTAAAAATTATCGTTAATTAAAAGATTGTATTAATTAGTATTAACACTCACAATTGTTAAAAATGCTATATTGGAGCTAAGTTGTAATGAAAATGCTTGATAGATGTGCAGCTGCACATCGCAATTTCTAATTTGTGCGAACATGCCTGAAATTCCTGTCATTTTCCTATTCCGCCCCACACGTATAAACGCGCGTGCAATATTGCACGCAATTAGAATTTTGGACAGTTACGCCGGCCGATGTATTTCGCGCAGCGCGCGTGATCGCTGAATAATGTAATTGAAAACTACCGACGAGCGGTCCATTTCGTTTAATCGGTTCATATAAATAAATCTCGTGGACTGTGAATACAGCTCGCCGATACTTCAGAATTGCATGCGAGTGTATAATTTTAGTCATGGCCATTAACGATTCAATCGAATAGTGATACTTATCGGCTTTACCCCAGAATTAATTAAACCGTTAAAAATTCATCGTCATCGATCGGACTTACGAAACGCGTCCAGGAATTTCGCCCGACCGCGTGCTTTAACATGGATGTTTGACAAATTAACATGTATTCTGAAACAACTGCTGACAAAGTTCCGTTAATATCAGAATTTAATATCAATATCACCGATATAATTTAGAAATATGTATTAATTATACTTCTCGCGACTGATAACTAAATCAGACGGTTCAAAATTTATTAATTCAAAGTTGATCGTTAATCTGTACCGTATATTTTTATCAATAAGAGATCAGTAATTCTTTTAAGAAATAAATAATTCCTCATTTAACAATTCATATTAATTTATTCAGTACTAATAGATAGCTATTATATATCTATTATTTGACTCGGGCGCTGCTTTCTTCAAATGTGAAGGCATTCATTATGCCGTCATGTGCAAACGATGAGCAATTGAATAAGCTATAAAAAATTAATTTTTTTTATGTTGAAAGGCTAACTTCACACGGTTTTTTTGTTAATGATTTACTGGCGAAGATAAGTCTATGATTTGTTTGTTTAAAAAATGTATATGGCCGGTATTCTCTCTCTATAGTCAGATCTTATATTTAAGACCGTCTTAAGTACAATCTTAAGATGTTATGAACAAATCACAGAGCCGTATTAGCGTTTTAAGACATTACTTAAGACAGTCTTGAAGTAAGATCCGATTATAAATACGGGCCTATATCTTCTAATAAACAAACTCGATCAATACAAATCGAGCAGATGTCTATGCGGTGCGATAACCGCCGCGTACATTTGTACGATTAAATACAATTCAAAGTTCATTTCGGAAAAGATGATTGAATATTGCCAGTTAAGTCGATTAAAAATTCTTAACTTGTTAATTGTTAATTATCACTGGCGAAATAAATAACGTATTACTTGGTTTTAAATACCAAGTGATTATCTCAATGTATATTCGCGTAATCTTTTTTAAGTATAACATTTACAGTCGTAAGAACTTTAATTTATATTACTCGTAACTTCAATTTATATTAAATTCACAGCAAATTATTAGCTAACAATAAGTCATTTGTTAAGTACATAACACTGAAACATCATAATACAATATTCAAATTTAGCATAAAAATATTTCTAATCTAATTGCATTGCCGCGGTTATTTTATATTTTGGATGATATCCGATAACACATATTTTTAAATATATTTACACAAAAGAAAATATCATGGCGTTATATGTCAAGAAAATTTGTTCCTCTAATTTTTAAAATAAAATGTAATCTGTATATTTGTTATTTTTTATATAGTTTTATTATTAATATCAATATTAAAATTAAACAATTAAACTTAAAAATCAATCAATTATAGCAAAGAACTTATCTAGTTAAAAATATACAATATAATATAAAATATAAGGCGTTATGCCATAATCAGGTTATTGACTTTTACGGTCTAAAAAATCTTTTAATTCATGATTAAGTATCAGATTCGATATTTTCAAGATTAAATGTCAGATTAGATATTTTATCTTGATATTTTACATTAATTATTTATTTAAAAAAAAATAACAAACAACAGCGACATGACTTGCAACATCAAATTAAATATTTTATTCTTAAAGAGATAACAGGCAATAGCGATACGATAAGTACATATAAACACGATAAGTTAAAATAATATTTTAAATAAAGATATTTTTAATAAGATGCATCAAAGAGCTATATTACATAAAAAAAATGCAGAGGTTTTATAAATACAATTATTAAATTATTAGAATACACAATATATCTTCATGTGGACAAAGTCCGGAATGTAAGGTGCAAAGTACCTTATATAAAATAAATACCTATTACTGCATCATGATAAAAATTTTTTATCACTTTAATGCCTCGTGGATTACGCCAGTAAATCCAGTAAAATGATATAATCAAGATAGAGACTAATCACAGACAACGATGACTTGCGCGGATGTCGTAACGTTTACTATGCGATTTTATGATCGCGCCAATTAACTTCCTGAACAGAAACGACTCGTGCGAATTGTTCGAGGACAAAATATCATCTGTTATATAAAGATTCTGGAGATTGCGTGCGGCATATTATAAAATGCATGCAGACTGCTTGCTTATTCATCATTTGCATGCAAATAATTAATTAAATTAACTTTATATATTACAGTCTTTTCCTTATATTACTGATCATGTACCAAATTGTATCTATATCATTAAGTTAAAAATGTTTAATAAGCATACTTTATATAAATCATCTTATTGTATGAATATAGATATTTTAAAATATATCACTATCTGCAATGTTATTATTGTTATCGTCATCAATTAGTATCGTTATTATTATATAGAATAGATAAGCATTTTGATATTGTATAATTGCTGACATTAAAATCATTGCAGAGATGTTTTAATTTAATTTCTTTTCCTCATAATTTACTTTCGTAATTTGCTTTTTTATATTATATTATATTCTAAGTACACGAACTGTTTCTTATGCCTGTTTCTACCAACGTCGCTTAAATTTAAACTTAAATTAACTCACTTTTTGTCTCTTTCTAACTGACCCTCTTAGAAAGAGATGAAGAGTGAGTTAACCTAAGGCTAAAGTTAACCGAAGTTGGTAGAAATGGGCATTAGTGACATGCGTGCTTCACGCACTTAAAATTACGTACCGGAAATTCTCACAATAATTAACAAGTTATAAACTTTTTATATCGCAGTTCCAAAACTACATTATTTTCGCACAAATATAATAATAATATAATTTAACTTTATTGCATTCAAGCAAAAGGTAAGGCACCAACAATTTGTTGCTATTAAGCCTACCTTAATACAGAGTTATTAAAACACATTATTCAAAAATTAATTAACAATGGCGCAGGCTAATCACACAAAATACAACATACATACATACACACACACACACACACGTATACATACGAAAATACACACAAACACAAACACACACACACTCGCACGCACATATACCAAATATTCAGCGAGCATAAGACACGCAACGTGTGACATCTCTGAGGTACGCACGCAAGATTAGGCCGGAGGAAATAATGAGAAATTATCATAAAATTATAAATGTCAAAATTTTATTAATATTTTAATAATTATTTAAATCTGAGCTACATTAACGGTGAAATGAGTTGAGTAGAAAAATGTTAGAGACGTATATGTTATCATAAAGTAGTTGCTTTATGCGTAAAAAAAAATTTTTTATGGTTTGTTGAAATGTGTTTCATCGTGTTTGAAAAAAAATTTTTTTATGGTTTGAGAGATTAATAGACACAATTCAAGCTCTTACTTAGCTTAGTAAATAAAATCGAAAAAGAACAAATATTTTAAGAGAACAATAATGCGGATTATACACAATTTTGCAATTAAATTAAATGCACAAGCATGCAAGTAAAAATATATAATAAGCAAATATTAAATGCATTTGCCACTTTAATTATCAGTACCTACGTTGATGAAGTGTTATTTCGCTTCATCTATTCAATAAAAGAACAATATGTATACTGACTGAGATGCACATATTGACGCAGACTGAAATCCGCAGAGATTTTTTTCCCTTAAATATCACATATGAATTTCATATCCCGAGATAACGCTCATGATAGACGACCTTCGTGAATAATTCCACTATATTCTCGCCGTTGAGAAAAATTATTCAAGTTTAGGATGACGGTATTATGAATGACGACGAATAATGCATGAATTAATTTTGAAAAACGTACATCCTCAAAATCTGATGAATTTCATGCAGCATTCTTCTGAAATCTTTCTTCTTTAATATACTACATATTCACTGTATGCAATATGCACTCTTTTATAATTTTCTTTAACGTTTGTCAGTATTAATGAAACAAGACCCCCTCTCTTGTCTCAATATCATAGACGATAAATGCACGCTTCTAGCTGCTTGTCGTATTCAGTTCATGATCGCACGAGTGTTACTGTATTATCATCGCTCTGTTATCTCGACGATTAGGTTAGTGTCTATTGATTTATTAAGAGATAAATCGACATAAGTTCAAAGTTGGCCAAGTCTCAGTTACCCAAGGCTCAGAATGAATCAGGAAGTCCGACAGTATAAATGGTGACCAAGCAGATCATTAGATGTCGTGTTCGTGATAGTCGTCATCTGCGGTGCAGGAAACATACGTATACCCGCAATTTCATCCGAGAGTATAAAAGAATGCACTCTGATGCAGATATAAAGCCTGTCACTTCTGTTCTGCGTGTATCACTTCGTGGCTAGCTTTACGAAACGGCGCAGTGAAGTGAGCATTTAAGTGAAATAAACGACACAAGTCAAAGACGAGCAATTTACAGGTCAGTGTGTCGATTATTATCAACACTCTGTTTTCCTTAAACTGATGTTCAGTCGGAATTCAATGATAAAAATTTTAGATAAAGACTTGTAAAACATTGTAATTAGTGAACTCTCTGATATATCGTATCATACTTTGAAAATATGAGATTAACTTACCAATAATGCAATGATATGTGTATAAAAATAAATAAATATAAATAAAATGCGCCCGAATAAATTTTATAATACATAAATTAATATATCATAATTTAAGAAAAATGCTATTATATTAGTGGAAAGTTTCAAGTTTATTCCGTGTAATTTGCATGAATGGCGTGAGTTCGAGAAAAGAATAGTTTAAGTTGTAAACATTATGCAACGCGAAAACATTACAAACGCGATTATAAGCTCTTATGAAATATTTGTCTATCTTGTAGACAATATTTTAAAGCCGCATAAATAATTTTTCACATCTTTAAACAATCTTATATTTTATAAAATATAACAATGTGAAAATCGAATATATCTGTTTAACACAAATAATCTCTTCTCTTCTTTACTTCTTAAATTAAAAAAGATAGACCACAACAAATATCATTTCAATTTCTCAATGCAATAAAAATTGTTACGCGTTTTTATATTAACAATCCAGCTAGAAATGATTAGCCGAATTGACGTCAATTCAAAGTCGATGCATCGATAAATAGTTCACGTCAAATACTAGTTGATATATTTGTCATCTTCGACCTTATTTATAACTGCTTTTGAGAAATTGAGAATATTTCTGTAAGATTTTTATTGTCTTTCGGTTAACTCAATTTTGAATCCATGCAAAGTTGGAAAGCATAATATATACATACCTATTGTATATTCAGTATATTACGTGTTCGTCATAGAAAGAGAGAGAGAGAGAGAGAGGAGAAGAGAATTGGCCGAAAGACATAGAAATCATTTCTGGCTGGGAAAGCAATTCTGTACTATGATACGAGATATTTTAAATATATTTGTGTTTGTGCAAATATAATATAAGCATAAGCGTACATAATATAATTTTGACATATAATGATAGTAATATATTTATTAAAATATAGTTAAAAAAATGAATAATCAACTAAATAAACCAAACATTAGTTTGATATTAAGGCTTAATCAAAAAGATAAAAAAATTATTTATAATAATGCAGCACAGTAATAAATGCATTTACACAGTAACATATAATGTTAATCATGATTTCGTGCATCATAAAATAAGCGACGCTATAAGATCATGTGCATTAAAAGTGTTCAGTTAAAAAATTTTGCCTATCTCTTATCTTTTTGATAAAATATACGCTCAGATTAGAACCATAAAAATTGATTTTTTCAGATGGTGTTTTACCCCAACATGCGTAAAAGTAAAGAGAATATTCTTATTTTGATCTGTATTGTAACATATCCAAAGCTCATCAAAATTAAGAAGAAAACTTGAGTTTGTTTTCTTTTAAGATAAGTAGATTTAGTCTAACAAGATTCTCACTTGAGTGTTATAAGTACTTCATAAGTCTGAAATTTGGTGCAGTAAATATAGTTAACGATATTTTCGTAACTCTACGACTTGAGACCAACTTTTGATGCTTTTAACAATTAAGCAATATAATATGCTATTCTAATTAAAATATATTAAGATATTAAAATAAAAATATGTATAGAAATCTGTCGTAAATACTTCCTAGGAAAAACCGCAAGAACGGTAATAGAATAAACAAAAGTCAAAAAGATTTACATATTTCACTATGCGACATGACAAATTGATAATTATTGACATTGAATGTTGAAGATAGCAAAAGAAAGCTTTTTTATTATTTC
Organism: Leptothorax acervorum; assembly: GCA_035220615.1. Classification (NCBI taxonomy): domain Eukaryota; kingdom Metazoa; phylum Arthropoda; class Insecta; order Hymenoptera; family Formicidae; genus Leptothorax; species Leptothorax acervorum. The sequence continues at coordinate 86,197 of JASTWQ010000075.1, forward strand.
AAATAAATGTGAAAATTAACATATTAAGACGTAAAAATATAAAACATACAACGACTTTGATTGGATAATATTAATTTGACTTCGATATAAAGACGTTACGTTCATTTTCTTTAATAGCGTAGTGACTTTGCTGCAAATGTATAATTACATGTTATGCTTTATCTAACAACAAGCACGGCATACGCGATTATGTACTTGCTTAAGCAATTATTACGTCCAAATGAATAGTTCTCAACTTTAGTCGCATCTCATCTCGTTGTTTTTGTTTTCGTAATGATTAATGTTAGCATGTCAGAGTTATATAATGTAAAAATAGTGTAATTAAGAAAAAGAAATATTACAATCAAATATATCAATACAAATTTATCAAGTATAAGATTTGTATAATTTTATACATAGGTATCTAATGTTCTCATATATTTTATCAAAATTCTCTTTAATCCAGTTTAATCGATTTATTACATTAATCATTGTAATTAAGACGTATCACAATTTAATAAAAAAGTTTATTTAAAATCAATTAAAAAATAAAAAGTTTTGTCACTTATTTACATCTCTGGCACTTGATTTTTAAACCATCTTTAATGTGGTTTATATCATTTGCTATAAATTATTTATATACTATTATAATTATATGCGTTCCTCATAAATATAATCATCAAACGTCCATCTAAGAAAACGTAATAAATCTCGCCGCGAATAATAAGTTATCGTAAAAAATTGTTTCCGCGTTTTGTGACACAGCGAAAAGAACAATGATTTGTTGGGAAATGTCTCAATATTCCAATTTCAATTTCAGAAATGGCCCTAGAAACACCGGCATGGCTGAATCTATGCTTCGTAGAGAAGATCCTGCGAAAGTCGGAAGGCGACAACTCAATTCAGGTGATCGATATGTTCTCAAAACCAGCCACGGCTAAGGGTGACAACTACACAAGCGACATGATTAGGATTACTGCCGAATTTTCGCGTGACCAAGGAGGCCGTAAGATTACGGAGAAGAAATCAATTATTGTTAAACTCTCGCCTATACGTGAAGGCGTTCGTCAGGACCTTGTAAGTTGATTCAACTTATAGAATATTTCTACAAATAGATCAAACTGTAGCAGGTTTCACTATTTTGAAGTAGATTTCTATTCAATAAAAAGACTATATGTAACAATTATTTTTTAATGTCATTATGTTGTCCGTTGTCGTTCAGTATAGACGTTCTTCTTAATTATTTTAATATGTCACCTCGCGTTATGAAAATGTACATTTTTAATGTCAACCGACGCACAAAACACTTTGTAAATTTAAGTTTATTGCTGGCACAATAGATCAAACTATGGCGTTTCACTATTTCGAAATAGATTCCTATTATCAATAAAAAGATTATGACAATTATTTTTGAGGCAATCAGTGGTTAAAAATAAAATTATTTATATCAAGCTTAAAAAGGCACATATACCTATTTAAAAAATATATGCTTTAGTCATTTTGAAATAAATTTTGATTTGCGGAGTAAAATTATTATTTATTTGTCATTTAAAAAACTAAAATTTTTTATTTAATTATATCAAAAATAATTGCATGCTTGTTTAATTAAAAAAGATTTATATGTTAATCTTAAATAAACTTTTTACAGATCCAACAATCAGGCATCTTTCACACCGAGATATTGATGATGTCAGATACCTTGGATAAAATGAATAAGTTGTTAGGGCCGAAGCATCGCTTAAGCGGCAAGGGCCTATACGTGCAAAATGAAAATCCAACGCTTCTGGTGATCGAGGATCTCGCGCCTCTTGGCTTTCGCATGGCCTGTCGTCTGTCTGGTCTCGACGAAACTCATACCATATTGGCGCTTGACGGACTAGCCAGGTTTCACGCAGCTTCAGTAGCCTTATGCGAGAAGGTAAATCACCAAGCGTAACTAACATGTAATGTCTAATTGCGATTATCACAAATTCAGTTCAGTGGCATGAATTCAAGGACCATTCAAAGTCCAAATTACCATATATCCTAAACATAAATAATCTAAGTTATATTTACATTAAAAATCATTTTGTATTGCATGCTACGAGACTTTGTATGCTATATTATTCGAAGTATACATTAAATACATTATACATAATAATCGCAAATATTCAAAAGTTTTATTTAATAGACATTAGTGTATTTTGAAGCGACGAAATATTAATGTCTTCGAATACTGTCAAGAGATAAGTTTGAAACTTGTAAAACTTTAGAACCATGTGCATACACTTTAAGTTCTATAATATATAGAGAAGTAGTTTCTAATTGATATTTTAAAAAGAACAAGTTTTGTTTTAATACTGTGTGCAAACATATTACCCAACTTCATACTAACTTGAACTTCCTTGTTGTATAAGTGTATAGTGGCGGGCAGAGTTTTTACGTTTTACAATAAGCATATAATGTCAGGAATTTTATAATTTTTGCCATATATTAATTATAATTAGCTTTGCATTTTAATAATGTTTAATTTGTACATTTCATCGTCCGTTTTAATTTATTTAGAATAAAATATCATACATTCAACACTTTTGTTTAAAAAAAAATAAAAAATAATATTTCTCGTAAAATTCTGATTCAGAATAAATTTAGATGCAAATGGAAAAATATAGGTATATCTACAAAACAAAATATACTTACAATAAAGTTACAAATTTTTTATAGAAATATTAATATACAAATAATCTTATGCTGTATTTATATAATTAGTTTCAAATTTTTTTAATAGCACATACGTATGAAAAGATAAAACTTAGCATTTATCTATTTTGCAATAAATGATGCATTTAAGACTCAAGTAAATTATTAGTAGTAACTAGTCATGAGAAAGATTTATAAAAGCTCGAACAGATGTATATATGTATACATATACTACATAACGTTACAAATAGTGAGACCAAAATCAATATCATAAGGTATCATTTGGCACACAATTCAGTTCCAATATCTAGGGACCAAAAAGTGACGATTTTTGGTGTCACTCTTTCCAGTCACACTACAAACTTATTTACTGAATTTTAACCAAATGAATAAATATCATACATATATGTAAGTAATATAATGTTCTTTAACAAAAATATTTTAATATCTAGGAACCAAAGCAAAAAGGGATGTATTCGAAAGGAATGTTTAACGACCAACACCCGCCAGAAATGAGCAATTTTTTTATTATGGGTGTTAAAGCTTTAGCAGATGAGATTGCAACTTGGCCAGGAATGAAAAAGTAAGATTTACATACACAAACGTAATATTTATTGATCTAATTTTTAATGTCTAAGATAACATTGTACATAAATAAACATAATAAACAGAAACTGGCCTATATAGAAACACAAATTGTTGTTTAGAATATATAGCAAATATTTATTACTTTTCTATAATTTTATAGAATTCTATGTTTATGTGACTTTCATTGTTAGATACTCGGAAAAAATTGCTAAACTCACCGACCACATATATAAAATAGGAATAGAAGCAACCAAGTTATGTGAGGATGAATTCAATGTTATTAATCACGGTGATTTCTGGGTAAACAATATGTTGTTCAAATATGACAATGATGGAAAACCTGTCGAGCACATTTGTGTAAGTATCACCACGTTATAAAAAGTCATGTATTTGCTGTAAACACAAGTGCTTATTGATTTATTATAATCACAATTAGATTAAAAAAAGAATAAGCAAATTTAAAGTACGACCGTATATAAGATAATAATCAATAATTAAAAGAAACGCCAAATTCGGTCGGGACTGGATATTGGTTGTCCAATAAATTAAAAAAAGAAATTCGTGAAATCTAATTTGTACCTACATGTGTAATGACATGATTTATATTATTGAAACAGCGTATTTACTTTAAAACTATATCTTAAAAGATTAATTTTGCAAAATGTAAAGCATCGTTTAGCACATAATTCAAATATAGCATCGCTTAGTCACATTGCTCTAAATATTTATATTTCTGAATTTTTATTATAATTTTTGTAGCTAAATGCAAAATAAATTTACGTAAAAATAAACAAAATAAGTAAGACAAATACATAATATTCCCGATTCCGACAATACGGTATACATTAACGCATTTTAATGATGCGCAATATCGACTTTAGCGATCAAGACAAAGAGGCAGCGATAATATGAAATTCTTGAAATTGCAGTATATTATGAATAATGCAATAAATCCAGTTTGATCGCACTCAGATAAATCCGCCACCTGTCTGCCCGTGTCATCTCCACAAACTCTCAACTTTCTCGCCGCGACTTCCTAAACACGAGTCCCACTTCTTTCCCGGGGCACGGTTTTCATTTCTAATTCAATTGCCAGAAGCTCAAAAAAATCGATCGATCAAAAGAATTCGTTTGATATTACAGGTGGACTTCCAACTGTGTGTTTACACATCGCCGGCACTTGATCTTCAGTATTTTCTCAGTACAAGTCCTTCCCCGGATGTCATTGAAAACAAAAGAGATATTTTATTAAATGAATACCTTGGCACACTGTCGGCAACTATGAAGCAACTGGGCTGCAAGACGCAGCCACCCACCATGGAAGAACTGAAAGCTACCCTAAGACGAAGAGCCAGCTATGGAATGATAGCATCCTTCTCGGTTTTACCGATAGTGCTGTGCTGTAAGACTGAGGTGAAAGATTTGGATGAGATGATGAACACTGGCAGTTTTTTAAATCCGGGTCTGAAGAACGAAAGTTATAAAAAATTGATGATGAAGAGACTTCCACTGTATGACGAGTGGGGTTTGCTGGATCTTTAATGTATACTTAACCTATTGTGATAAAGAATGTAGAAAAGAAATTAAAAAATAATAAGCATAAAAAGGCACAGCAAAATAAATTATAATCATAATCAATAACAATAGACATGAAATATTGACGCACTTTTTTAAAAAAAGGAGCCATCATGGAATTGACATGATAATGACAGATTTGTTAGTTTCAATTGTTTAAAAGATCAAAAATCATTCTTTTATAATATAATATGATGTTTTCATTTTTAACTCATCAAAATTTTAAAATAAGTCGCGAATTATAGCGAATATATCATTAATTAAATATAATGAAATATAAATGCATTTTGTTATGTAGATATGTCTTGTTATGTAGATAGTGTCTATAATCATCGACATGTTAACAAAAAATAATGTAATTATGTAAAAGCGATGTACATAATATATTCTGAAAAAATACCAATGCAAAGAAAGTTATATGTACAAATTAATTATTTAATTAAGATTTAGAAAAGAGAATTTTAGATCGTATTCGATTATAGATCAATGTGCATGAAGAACATTGGATAAAGAAATTGTAAAATAACACTATAAAGAAAACCATTTAGTTTTTATGACATGCTAGTCATCAAATTATTTTATATTATCATCCGTATTATTAAACTTTAGTTCTCAAACATTAAAACAATTGTTAGAAAGAAATAATGATAGTAGGCATATAATTAATTAGCAATGCATATGTAATTAATAAAAAAATAACTATGGAATATGAATAAGATATTGTTATTTTTGCAATAAAACTATATTAAATAAATAAAAAATATAAAAAAACTGAATATACGTATATAACTAAATATATACATTTTATACATATATTCAATTCTTCATATACACACATACACAGAGTGGCATAAATAAAGTGTTACAGATTAATTATTAATATGCCAGAAGCCTGGATAAAAATACGTGATTCAGACGGCGATTTTCTGATTGTAAAGAGGCTTTTTATCGGCGCATAGTTCGCTAAGTTGAAAGCAATATACCAAATTCACACAGAAGTATTATTGTTAGACTACCAAGACAAAGATGGTCTTTTAAATATTTTACAATTGAATTTTGTTAGCTTCATGAAAAGAGACGGCAGAGGAGCAACTTTGAAGTTTGAAATAGTATCCTATAAAAAAAGAAATATAAAAACCAAGCAATTCTTAAAATGTGTTTTTTTTTTTCTAAAATCATTGTATCAAAAGTTATTGGTTATGGAATGTAGAGATCTGTTATATGGTACGGTTGTATAATCTAGCGTTGTAGCGCCTAGGGCGTCGATTGTGCCGCGCGATGATATTCGGATCTACTTGTGAGGGGTGAGATAAATGAACTTCTGACTCTTAAAATAAAAATCGGGTACACAATAGATAGCTATTACATATTATCTATTATTTGACTCGGGCGCGGCTATCTTCATGGAAGACATTCATGATGTCGTCATGTGCAAACGATGAGCAATCGAATGAGTTATAGCCATAGAGTTAATTTTTTTTAATGTTGAGAAGCTAACTTCACACAGGTTTTTTATTAATTATTTATACTAGCAAAGATAAGTATATGATTTTGTTAAGGACATAGTTATAGTTACCGAGAGAACGATCGGAATTAGTTAAGGTGGTGCTAGCGCGTCCTTGTAGTCGCGTCGCGCGCGCAGTCAGTCAGTCGTCTCAGAGAGTCGCATGTAACGAGTCGTCATAGCACGATATAATTTCGTAAGAAGTAGATACGCGAAGGTTTGTAAACTCACTTGAGTCGTTACATAAAGCATTTTGTTACATCAAGAATCTTGCATTAATACCACTCGCAACAGATTTGTTTAGAAATGTATACTCATTTTTTAATAGAAACTTGTAATAAACAAAATCGATCAATACAAATCGCAAATGTCTATACGAGGTGTGATAATCGCCGCGTACATTTGTACGATTAAATACAATGTTATCTCAATGTATATTCGCGTACTCTTTTTTAAGTATAAACATTCACAGTCATAATAGAATTAACTTTAATTTATACTCAGTTTACAGCAATTAATTATTAGCTAAGTCATTTGTTAGAAACATAACACTGAAACATCATAGTACAATATTCAAATTTAGAATAATAAAATATTTCTATATAATCTAATTTGATTGCCGCGGTTATTTTATATTTTGAATGATATCCAATAACAGATATTTTTAAATATATAAATGAAAAAATATCAAGACGTTATATGTCAAGAAAATGTTTTTCCTCTAATTTTTAAATAATTTTTAAATAAAATGTAATTCCTACATTTATTTTTTTATATTTTTATTATTACTCAATATTAAAATTAAAGAATTAAACTTATAAACCTATCAATTATAGAAAAGAACTTAATTAAAAGAACTAATTATAAAAATATAAATATAAAGCGTTATGCCATAATCTGATTATTGACATTTACAGACTAAAAAATCTTTTAATTCAAGATTAAAAGTATCAGATTCGAGAATACCTATATTTTCAGACTTGAGAATATATTTTTAAGATTAAATGTCAGATTAGATATTTTATCTTAATATTTATCAAATTATTTATTCTTAAGAGACAACAGGCAACAGCGACATGACTTGCAATATCAGATTAAATATTTTATTCTTAAAGAGATAGTAAGCAAAGCGACACGATAAGTACATACATTACAAAATAAGTTAAAACACGATAAGTACATACATTACAAAATAAGTTAAAACAATTTTTTAAATAAAGATATTTAATAAAATGCATCAAAAAGCTATATAACATACATAAATAAGAATATTCAAAAGTTTTATAAATACAATTATTAAATTAGAATACACAATAATTTCATCTGGACAAAGTCCGCAATATACGATACAAAGTACCTGATATCAAGTATAATACCTATTATTGCATCACGATAAAATTATTTTATCACTTTAACACCACGATGGATTACGCCAGCAAATCGAATAAAATGATATAATCAAGATAAAGACTAATCATAGACAATGATGACTTGCGCGGATGTCGTAACGTTTACTGTGCAATTTTATGATCGCGCCAATTAACTTCCTGAACAGCGAAACAACTCATGCGAATTGTTCGGGGACAAAATATCATCTGTTACATATAAGAATTCTAAAGATTTCGGCATATTATGAAACGCAGACTGCTTGCTCATTCATCATTTGCGTGCAAATAATTAATTAAATTAACTTTATATATTACAGTTTTTTCCTTAATATATTACGTATTAATTCACTGTGCAATATATACTCATTTATAATTTTCTTTAACATTTGTCAGTCTAAATAAAACAAGACTCTCTCTTGTCTCAATATCAGGATGATAAATGCACGTGCTTCTATCTGTCGTATTCAGATCATGATCGCACGAGTGTTATTGTCTTATCATCGCTCTGTTATCTCGATTAGGTTAGTGTCTAATGGTTTATTGAGAGATAAATCGACATGAGTTTAATGTTAAAGTCTCCGTTACCCGAGGCTCAGAATGAATCAGGAAGTCCGATGGTATAAATGGTGACCAAGCATTAGATGTCGTGTTCGTGATAGTCGTCATCTGCAGTGCCGAATGGAAACATACGTATACCAGCAATTTCATCCGAGAGTGTAAAAGAATGCACTGATATAGATATAAAGCCTCTTCACTTCTGTTCTGCGTGTATCATTTCGCGGCTGGCTTTACGAGACGGCGCAGTGAAGTGAGCAATTAAGTGATATAAACGACTAAAGTCGAAGACGAGCAATTTACAGGTCAGTGTGTCAATTATTATGAACACTCTGTTTTCCTCAAACTGATTCGATATTCAGTCGGAATTCAATGATAAAAATTTTAGATAAAGACTTGTAGAACATTGTAATTAGTGAACTCTCTGATATATCGTATCATACTTTGAAAATATGAGATTAACTTACCAATAATGCAATGATATGTATATAAAAATGAATAAATATAAATAAAATGCGCCCGAATGAATTTTATAATATATAAATTAATATATCATAATTTAAGAAAATATGATGTTACAAAAATAATATATTAGTGGAGAGTTTCAAGTTTATTCCGTGTAATTTGCATAAATCGCGTGAGTTCGAGAGAAAGAATTTAAGTTGTAAACATTACGTAACGCAAAAACATTACGAACGCGATTATAAGTTCTTATAAGACATTTGTCTATTTTGTAGACAATATATATTTTGAAGCCGCATAAATAATTTTCCACGTCTGTAAACAATCTTATATTTTATAAAATATAATAATTTAAAAATTGAATATTTATACAAAATCGACTATCTACACACTTCTTCTATTCACTTCTTAAATTAAAGACGATAGGCCATAACAAATACCGTTTCAATTTCTCAATGCAATAAAAATTGTTACGCGTTTTGAGATTAACAATCCATCTAGAAATTATTAGTCGAATTGACGTCAATTTGACATCGAGACATCGATAAATAGTTGACATCAAATACTAATTGATATCTTTGTCACCTCCTACCTTATTTACAATTGCTTTTGATTGAGAAATTGAGAATATTTCTGTAAGATTTTTATTGACTTTCGGCTAACTCAATTTTGAATCAATGCAAAGTTTGAAAGCACAATATATACAATATACATATTGTATATTCAATATATTACGTATTCGTTATAGGAAGAAAGAAAGAGAGGAGGGGGGAAGAGAATTAATCAAAAAATATAGAAATCTTATAAAAATATTTATAATTACTTAATTATACATAACATAAAATTATAATATTATATATCACACATAAAAATTATAATAAAGTCAGAGACGACAAAAATACTAATCAGTATTCGACATCAACCATTCATTGATGCATCGACATCGAACTGATGTCGATTTGATCAATTATTTCTGGCTGGGGAAGCAATTCTGTGCTATGATACGAAATATTTTAAATATGTTTGTGTTTGTGCAAATATAATATAAGCATAAGCGTACATAATATAATTTTGACATATAATGATAGAAATATATTTATTAAAATATAGTTTAAAAAATGAATAATCAACTGAATAAACCGAATATTAGTTTGATATCAAGGCTTAATCAAAAAGATAAAAAAGTTATTTATAATGATGCAGCATAGTGATAGTAATAAATGCATTTACACAGTAACATATAATGTTAATCATGATTTCGTGCATCATAAAATAAGCGACGCTATAAGATCATGTGCATTAAAAGTGTTTAGTTAAAAAATTTTGCCTATCTCTTACTCTTTCGATAAAATATACGCTCAGATTAGAGTAATAAAAATTGATTTTTTTCGATGGTGTTTCACCCCAACATGCGTAAAAGTAAAGAGAATATTCTTATTTTCATCTGTATTGTAACATATCCGAAGCTTATCAAAATTAAGAAGAAAACTTGAGTTTGTTTTCTTTTAAGATAAGTAAATTTAATCTATTATAACAAGATTCTCATTTGAGTGTTATAGGTACTTTATAAGTTTGAAATTTGGTGCAGTAAATATAGTAACGATATTTTCGTAACTCTACGACTTGAGGCCAACTTTTGATGCTTTTAACAACTAAGCAATATAATATGCTATTCTAATTAAAATATATTAAAATATTAAAATAAAAATATGTATAGAAATCTGTCGTAAATACTTCTTAGGAAAATCCGCAAGAACGGTAATAGAATAAACAAAAGTCAAAAAGATTTACATATTTCACTATGCGACAAAAGAAAGCCTTTTTAGTATTTCAAATAAATGTAAGAATTAACATATTAAGACGTAACAATATAAAACATATAACGACTTTGATTGGATAATATTAATTTGACTTCGATATAAAGACGTTACGTTCATTTTCTAACCCTTAACGGTCACACTGGGTAAAATACACCCCAGCGTTTTTTTGACTTCGAAGACGACCCAGTAAACCAGTGGAAATGGGCCTTTTGCCGTCATCTACAGGTAGTTTTTTTGCAAATCAAACCTATACAGTCTTTTTAAGGAAGACTTAAACTACAACAGGATATTTTTTTTTTTTTTTAAAGGTCACCTACAATTTTTTATACACGTGCAAACACGCTGGGGTGTATTTCACCCAGTGTGACCGTTACGGGATTCTCGGGAAATGTGACCGAAAAGGGTTAATAACGTAGTGACTTTGCTGCAAATGTATAATTACATGTTATGCTTTATCTAACAACAAGCATGACATACGCGATTATGCACTTGCTTAAGCAATTATTACGTCCAAATGAATAGTTTTCAACTTTAGTCGTATCTCATCTCGTTGTCTTTGTTTTCGTAATAATTAATGTTACCATGTTAGAGTTATATAGGTAATGTAAAAATAGTGTAATTAAGAAAAAGAGGTATTACAATCAAATATATCAATACATATTTATCAAGTATAAGATTTGTATAATTTTAAACATAGGTACCTATGTTTTCATCTATTTTATCAAAATTTGCTTTAATCGAGTTTAATCGATTTATTACATTAATCTTTGTAATTAAGACGTTTCACAATTTAATAAAAAAAAGTTTATTTAAAATCAATTAAAGAATAAAAAGTTTTGTCATTTATTTACATCTTTGGCACTTGATTTTTAAACCGTCTTTAATGTGGTTTATATCATTTGCTATAAATTATTTATATATTATTATAATTATATGCGTTCCTCATAAGTATAGTCATCAAACGTCCATCTAAGAAAACGTAATAAATCTCGCCGCGAATAATAAGTTATCGTAAAAAATTGTTTCCGCGTTTTGCGACACAGCGAAAAGAACAATGATTTGTCGGAAAACTTCTCAATATTCCAATTTCAATTTCAGAAATGGCCCTAGAAACACCGGCATGGCTGAATCTATGCTTCGTAGAGAAGATCCTGCGAAAGTCGGAAGGCGACAACTCAATTCAGGTGATCGATATGTTCTCAAAACCAGCCACGGCTAAGGGTGACAACTACACAAGCGACATGATTAGGATTACTACCGAATTTTCGCGTGACCAAGGAGGCCGTAAGATTACGGAGAAGAAATCAATCATTGTTAAACTCTCGCCTATACGTGAAGGCGTTCGTCAGGACCTTGTAAGTTGATTCAACTTATAGAATATTTCTACAAATAGATCAAACTGTAGCAGGTTTCACTATTTCGAAGTAGATTTCTATTCAACAAAAAAGACTATATGTAACAATTATTTTTTAATGTCATTATGTTGTCCGTTGTCGTTCAGTATAGACGTTCTTCTTAATTATTTTAATATGTCACCTCGCGTTATGAAAATGTACATTTTTAATGTCAACCAACGCACAAAACACTTTGTAGATTTAAGTTTATTGCTGGCACAATAGATCAAACTATGGCAAGTTTCACTATTTCGAAATAGATTCCTATTATCAATAAAAAGATTATGACAATTATTTTTGAGGCAATCAGTGATTGAAAATAAAATTATTTATATCAAGCTTAAAGAGGCACATATACCTATTTAAAAAATATATGCTTTAGTCATTTTGAAATAAATTTTGATTTGCGGAGTAAAATTATTATTTATTTGTCATTTAAAAAACTAAAATTTTTTATTTAATTATATCAAAAATAATTGCATGTTTGTTTAATTAAAAAAGATTTATATGTTAATCTTAAATAAACTTTTTACAGATCCAACAATCAGGCATCTTTCACACCGAGATATTGATGATGTCAGATACCTTGGATAAAATGAATAAGTTGTTAGAGCCGAAGCATCGCTTAAGCGGCAAGGGCCTATACGTGCAAAATGAAAATCCAACGCTTCTGGTGATCGAGGATCTCGCGCCTCTTGGCTTTCGCATGGCCTGTCGTCTGTCTGGTCTTGACCTAACTCATACCATATTAGCGCTTCACGGACTAGCCAGGTTTCACGCAGCTTCTGTAGCCTTATGCGAGAAGGTAAATCACCACGCGTAACTAACTTGTAATGTCTCATTGCGATTATCACAAATTCAGTTCAGTGGCATGAATCCAAAGACTATTCAAAGTCCAAATTTCCATATATCCTTACATAAATAATATAAGTTATATCTACATGGAAAATCATTTTATATTGCATGCTACGAGACTTCGTATGCTATATTATTCGAAGTATACATTAAACACATTATACATAATAATCGCAAATATTCAAAAGTTTTATTTAATAAACATTAGTGTATTTTGAAGCGACAAAATATTAATTTCTTCGAATACTGTCAAGAGATAAGTTTGAAACTTGTAAAACTTTAGGACCATGTGCATAACACTTTTGATCCTATAATATATAGAGAAGTAGTTTCTAATTGATATTTTAAAAAGAACAAGTTTTGTTTTAATACTACGTGCAAACATATTACCCAACTTCATACTAAATTGAACTTCCTTGTTGTATAAGTGTATAGCGGCGGGCAAAGTTTTTACGTTCTACAATAAGCATATAATGTCAGGAATTTTATAATTTTTGCCATATATTAATTATAATTAGCTTTGCACTTTAATGATGTTTAATTTGTACATTTCATCGTCCGTTTTAATTTATTTAGAATAAAATATCATACATTCAACACAACTTTTGTTTAAAGAAATAAAAAATAATATTTCTCGTAGAATTCTGATTCAGAAAAAATTTAGATGCAATTAGAAAAATAAAGCTATATCTACAAAACAAAATATACTTACAATAAAGTAACAAATATTTTATAAAAATATTATTATACAAATAATCTTATGCTGTATTTATATAATTAGTTTCAAATTTTTTTAGTAGCACATACGTATGAACAGATAAAACTTATCATTTATCTATTTTGCGATAAATGATGCATTTAAGACTCAAGTAAATTATTAGTAGTAACTAGTCATGAAAGATTTATAAGAGCTCGAACAGATATATACACGTATACATATACTACATAACGTTACAAAGAGTGAGACCAAAATCAATGGTTTTTTAGCCTCTTTATGGTCCCGCAATATTGGAACTGAATTGTGTGCCAAATGATACCTTATAATAAGACATCAATCACAAAAATATTTTAGGTTGAGGTGAGAGTTGGTTCTAGAGATATGAGGAGTCAAAGTAGTCAAAATTCATTAACGCGTTAGCTCATATACTTTGAAGCACAAATTTTTATGTCAATTCAATAATTTGTAACTTCGTACTCGGTTTGCTGACTGCTGACAACGAATTTAAAGTCAGATTTTCAAAATTCAAAATGGCTGATTCAATATAGCGAAACATGTACTTAAGAAATGTTTTTACCTCTATGAAAAATATGTAGGGGTTTCTTGGGTCGCTGATTACAAATCTGAAGTCAGATTTTCAGAAAAATTAGCCAACCAAGTATGGTGGACAAAAATAAAATTTTTATTTCCTTAATTTATTTTTTATTTTTTTAAATAATTCAACAATTTATAACAATTTGTCAGGACTCGAAAATCAATTTTATAACACACGAATTTTTTAAATATATTATTCGCCATATTGAATCAGTCATTTTGAATTTTGAAAATCTGACTTTAAATTCGTTTTTCAGCAGCCAGCAAAACCTCCAGGTACGAAGTTATAAATTATTGAACTGACATAAAAATTTGTGCTTCAAAGTATATATATGAGCTGACGCGTTAATAAATTTTAACTACTTTGACCCCCCATATCTCTAGTACCAATTCTCACCTCAACCTAAAATTTTTTTGTGATCGATGTCTTATCATAAGATATCATTTGGCACACAATTCAGTTCCAATATCTAGGGACCAAAAAAAGGCGACTGTTGTTGTCACTCTTTCCAGTCACACTACAAACTTATTTACTGAATTTTACCAATTTAACCAAATGAATAAATATCATACATATATGTAAGTAATATAATGTTCTTTAACTAAAATATTTTAATATCTAGGAACCAAAGCAAAAAAGGATGTATTCGAAAGGAATATTTAACGATCAACACCCGCCAGAAATGAGCAATTTTTTTATTATGGGTGTTAAAGCTTTAGCAGATGAGGTTGCAACTTGGCCAGGAATGAAAAAGTAAAATTTATACATATACACACACGTAATATTTATTGATCTAATTTTTAATGTCTAAGACTTAAAATAACTGTACATAAATAAACATAATAAGCAGAAACTGGCAAATATGGAAACACAAATTTTTGTTTAAAATATATAGTAATTATTTATAATTTTTCTATAATTTTATAGAATTCCATGTTTACATGACTTTTATTGTTAGATACTCGGAAAAAATTGCTAAACTCACCGACCACATATATAAAATAGGAATAGAAGCAACCAAGTTATGTGAGGATGAATTCAATGTTATTAATCACGGTGATTTCTGGGTAAACAATATGTTGTTCAAATATGACAATGATGGAAAACCTGTCGAGCACATTTGTGTAAGTATCACCACGTTATAAAGAATAATGTATTTGCTGTAAACACAAGTGCTTATTGATTTATTATAATCACAATTAGATTAAATAAAGAAATTCGTGAAATCTAATTTGTACCTGCATGTGTAATGACATGATTTATATTATTGAAACAGCGTATTTACTTTAAAACTATATCTTAAAAGATTAATTTTGCAAAATGTAAAGTATCGTTTAGCACATAATTTAAATATATGTAGCATCGCTTAGACACTTTGTTCTAATTATCTATATTTCTGAATTTTTGTTGTTAAATGCAAAATAAGTATTCGTAAAAATAAACAAAATAAGTAAGACAAATACATAATATTCCGACAATACGGTATACATTAACGCATTTTAATGATCCGCAATATCGACTTTAGCGATTAAGACAAAAAGATAGCTATAATATGAGATACTTGAAATTGTAGTATATTATAAACAATACAATAAATCCAGTTTGATCACATTCAGATACATCCGCCACCTGTCTGCCCATGTCATCCCCGCAAACTCTCAACTTTCTCGCCGCGACTTCCTAAACACGAGTTTTACTTCATTCCCGGGGCACGGTTTTCATTTCCAATTCAATTGCTAGGAGCTCAAAAAATTGATCGATCAAAAGAGTTCGTTTGATACTACAGGTGGACTTCCAAGTATGTGTCTACACATCGCCGGCAGTCGATCTTCAGTATTTTCTCAGTACAAGCCCTTCTGCGGATGTCATTGAGGACAAAAGAGATACTTTATTAAATGAATACCTTGGCACACTATCGGCAACTATGAAACAACTGGGCTGCAAGACGCAGCCACTCACCATGGAAAAACTGAAAGCTACCCTAAAACGAAGAGCCAGCTATGGAATGATAGCATCCTTCACGGTTTTACCGGTAGTGCTGTGCTGTAAGAATGAAGCGAAAGATTTGGATGAGATGATGAACACTGGCACTCTTTTAAGTCCGGGTATGAAGAGCGAAAGTTATAAAAAATTGATGATGAAGAGACTTCCACTGTATGATGAGTGGGGTTTGCTGGATCTTTAATGTATACTTGAACTATTGTGATAAAGAATGTAGAAAAAAAATTAAAAAATAATAAGCATAAAAAAGCACAGCAAAATACATTATAATCATAATCAATAACAATAGACATAAAATATTGACGCACTTTTTTAAAAAAAGAAGCCATCATGGATAATTGACATGATAATGACAGATCTTTTAGTTTAAATTGTTTAAAGGTCAAAAATTATTCTTTTATAATATAATATGATGTTTTCATTTTTAACTCATCAAAATTTTAAAATAAATCGCGAACTATAGCGAATATATCATTAATTAAAGATAATGAAACATAAATGCATTTTGTTATGTAGATATGTCTTGTTATGTAGATAGTGCCTATAAAATTATCGACACGTTAACAAAAAATAGTGTAATTATGTAAAAGCGATGTACATAATATATTCTGAAAAAATACCTATGCAAAGAAAGTTATATGTACAAATTAATTATTTAATTAAGATTTATAAAGAAAAATTTTAGATTGTATTCGATTGTAGATCAATGTGCATGAAGAACATTGGATAAAGAAATTGTGAAATAATACTATAAAGAAAACCATTTACGGTATTTAATTGTTACGACTTGCTAGTTTTATATTATCATCCGTATTCTTATACTTTAATTCTCAAACATTAAAACAATTGTTAGAAAGAAAAAATGATAGTAGGTATATAATGAACTAGCAATGCATATGTAAGTAATAAAACAATAACTATGGAGTATGAATGAGATATTGTTATTTTTGCAATAAAACTATATTAAATAAATAAAAAATATAAGAAAACTGAATATACGTATATAACTAAATATATACATATTATACATATATTCAATTCTTCATATACACACATACACAGAGCGGCATAAATAAAGTGTTACAGATTAATTATTAATATGCCAGAAGCCTGGATAAAAATACGTGATTCAGATGGCGATTTTCTGATTGTAAAGAGGCTTTTTATCGGCGCATAGTTCGCTAAGTTGAAAGCAATATACCAAATTCACACAGAAGTATTATTGTTAGGCTACCAAGACAAAGATGGTCTTTTAAATATTTTACAATTGAATTTTGCTAGCTTCATGAAAAAAGACGGCAGAGGAGCAACTTTGAAGTTTGAAATAGTATCCTATAAAAAAAGAAATATAAAAACCAAGCAATTCTTAAAAAGTGTTTCTTTTTCTAAAATCATTGTATCAAAAGTTATGGGTTATGGAATGTAGAGATCTGTTATATGGTACGGTTGTATAATCCAGTGTTGTAGCGCCGAGGGCGTCGAGCATGCCGCGCGATGATATTCGGATCTACTTGTGAGGGGTGAGATAAATAAACTTCTAACGCTCAAAATAAAAATCGGGTACACAATAGATAGCTATTACATATTATCTATTATTTGACTCGGGCGCGGCTATCTTCATGGAAGACATTCATGATGTCGTCATGTGCAAACGATGAGCAATCGAATGAGCTATAGCCATAGAAAATTAATTTTTTTTAATGTTGAGAAGCTAACTTCACACAGGTTTTTTGTTAATTATTTATACTAGCAAAGATAAGTATATGATTTTGTTAAGGGGGGACCCATTCGTCGGGTCCAAAAAATCGATTTTTTGGAAATAGTCTTAATCGATTGCTAAACTATTCAAGAATATCCCCTGAAAATTTCAAGTCGATATCTAAAGTATTTACGAAGTTACAGCTTGTAGACGAGCCGGGCGAGCCGCACCCTGTATTACCTTCAAAAACTACGCGTTTTTCTCGAAACGTGTTTTTTTGATTTGTGTGCACGATTGAAAAAATTCTACTGAACCGATTGGACTCTATTACGGCTCATTTTAAAGATAATGAAATTCTCTTGAATATGACATTTTCTAATTTTTGAAAAAAAATTTTTTTAACGTTTTTTTTTGACATTTTAATGTCATTTTTTATGCAAAAAATACATAAACTGTGAAAAAACATGCAATTGCAATTTTTTTTTTAAATATCTCAATGTCATATCGAAGCTACTATCCTAAGCTTTAAAAAGAACTTTGGTTTTTTGGTTTCAGATAAAAATTAAGGACGCTATCCTGCACACAGTGATTAGCGAGGCGAGATGTAAATGACCGCCATTTTTATATTAAATTGCAATATTTTTGCACGAAAAAATTATTTTGTAATCTTCAATTATATGTTACAATGTCATAAAAATTTCAAAGCGTTTGGAGTCATTATACCCGAGAAAAAAAATTCCTAAAATCATGCATTTTTTGACCCGACGAATGGGTTTCCCCCCTTAAGGACATAGTTATAGTTACCGAGAGAACGATCGGAATTAGTTAAGGTGGTGCTAGCGCGTCCTTGTAGTCGCGTCGCGCGCGCAGTCAGTCAGTCGTCTCAGAGAGTCGCATGTAACGAGTCGTCATAGCACGATATAATTTTGTAAGAAGTAGATACGCGAAGGTTTGTAAACTCACTTGAGTCGTTTGAATAAAGCATTTTGTTACATCAAGAACCTTGCATTAATACCATCCGCAACAGATTTGTTTAAAAATGTATACTCATTTTTTAATAGAAACTTCTAATAAACAAGCTCGATCAATACAAATCGCAGATGTCTACGCGGTGTGATAATCGCCGCGTACATTTGTACGATTAAATACAATGTTATCTCAATGTATATTCGCGTACTCTTTTTTAAGTATAAACATTTACAGTCATAATAGAATTAACTTTAACTTATATTCAGTTTACAGCAAATTATTAGCTAAGTCATTTGTTAGGAACATAACACTGAAACATCATGATACAATATTCAAATTTAGCATAATAAAAATATTTCTATATAATCTAATTTGATTGCCGCGGTTTTATTTTATATTTCGGATGATATCCAATAACAGATATTTTTAAATATGTTTTATACATATATAAGAAAATATCAAGACGTTATATGTCAAGAAAATGTTTTTCCTCTAATTTTTAAATAAAATGTAATTCCTACATTTATTTTTTCATATTTTTATTATTACTCAATATTAAAATTAAAGAACTAAACTTATAAACTTATCAATTAGAGAAAAGAACTTAATTAAAAAAACTAATTATAAAAATATAGATATAAAGCGTTATGCCATAATCTGATTATTGACTTCTACAGACTAAAAAATCTTTCAATTCAAGATTAAGTATCTGATTCGAGAATACCTATATTTTCAGACTTGAGAATATATTTTTAAGATTAAATGTCAGATTAGATATTTTATCTTAATATTTATCAAATTATTTATTCTTAAGAGACAACAGGCAACAGCGACATGACTTGCAATATCAGGTTAAATATTTTATTCTTAAAGAGATAGCAAGCAAAGCAACACGATAAGTACATACATTACAAAATAAGTTAAAACAATTTTTTAAATAAAGATATTTAATAAAATGCATCAAAGAGCTATATAATATACATAAATAAGAATATGCAGAGGTTTTATAAATACAATTATTAAATTAGAACACACAATAATTTCATCTGGACAAAGTCCGCAATATACGATACAAAGTACCTGATATCAAGTATAATACCTATTATTGTATCACGATAAAATTATTTTATCACTTTAACACCACGATGGATTACGCCAGAAAATCGAATAAAATGATATAATCAAGATAAAGACTAATCATAGACAATGATGACTTGCGCGGATGTCGTAACGTTTACTGTGCGATTTTATGATCGCGCCAATTAACTTCCTGAACAGCGAAACAACTCGTGCGAATTGTTCGGGGACAAAATATCATCTGTTAAATATAAGAATTCTAGAGATTTCGGCATATTATAAAACGCAGACTGCTTGCTCATTCATCATTTGCGTGCAAATAATTAATTAAATTAACTTTATATACCACAGCTTTTCCTTATATTACTAATCATTTACTAAATTGTATCTACATATATCGTTAAGTTAAAAATGTTAGTTTAATAAACATACTTCATATAAATAATCTTATTGTATATGAACAAATATTTTATAAAATTATACCTAAATCAGTATCTGTTATATTATTGTTATCCTTCATCGATTAGTATCGTTATCATGCATTATATGGAATAGATAAGCATTTTGATAATACAGGGTGTCCAATTTTAAAGTTAACAGTGCTATATCTCGCGAACCTATGATTTTATTGAAAAATATTTCAGACAAAATTTTGGTTTGAAGGGGAACACATGATTCCGATGTATACCACGTCGTATATGTCGTCGCGTTTTCAAGAAATTTCAAATGCGTCTAATTTTATAAATGGAACTTGATTTTTTCCTTGAGATAAAAGACGTTTTCAAAATACTATTAATTTTGAAAATCGTACATCCTCAAAATCTGATGAATTTCATACAGCATTTTTCTAAAATCTTTTTTCCTTAATATATTACGAATTAATTCACTGTGCAATATATACTCATTTATAATTTTCTTTAACGTTTGTCAGTCTAAATAAAACAAGACTAACTCTTGTCTCAATATCAGGATGATAAATGCACGTGCTTCTATCTGTCGTATTCAGATCATGATCGCACGAGTGTTATTGTCTTATCATCGCTCTGTTATCTCGATTAGGTTAGTGTCTATTGGTTTATTGAGAGATAAATCGACATGAGTTTAATGTTAAAGTCTCAGTTACCCAAGGCTCAGAATAAATCAGGAAGTCCGACGGTGTAAATAATGACTAAGCATTAGATGTCGTGTTCGTGATAGTCGTCATCTGCAGTGCCGAATAAAAACACGTATACCCGCAATTTCATCCGAGAGTGTAAAAGAATGCACTGATATAGATATAAAGCCTCTTTACTTCTGTTCTGCGTGTATCATTTCGCGGCTGGCTTTACGAGACGGCGCAGTGAAGTAAGCAATTAAGTGATATAAACGACTAAAGTCGAAGACGAGCAATTTACAGGTCAGTGTGTCAATTATTAACACTCTGTTTTTCTCAAACTGATTCGATATTCAGTCGGAATTCAATGATAAAAATTTTAGATAAAGACTTGTAAAACATTGTAATTAGTGAACTCTTTGATATATCGTATCATACTTTGAAAATATGAGATTAACTTACCAATAATGCAATGATATGTGTATAAAAATAAATAAATATAAATAAAATGCGCCCGAATAAATTTTATAATACATAAATTAATATATCATAATTTAAGAAAATATGATTTTACAAAAATGATATATTAGTGGAGAGTTTCAAGTTTATTCCGTGTAATTTGCATAAATCGCGTGAGTTCGAGAGAAGAAGAGTTTGAGTTGTAAACATTACGTAACGCGAAAACATTACGAACGCGATTATAAGTTCTTATAAGATATTTGTCTATCTTGTAGACAATATATATAATATTTTGAAGCCGCATAAATAATTTTCCTCGTCTGTAAACAATCTTATATTTTATAAAATATAATAATGTAAAAATTTAATATCTATGCAAAATCGAATATCTATACACTTCTCCTCTTTACTTCTTAAATTAAAGAAAATAGGCCATAACAAATACCGTTTTAATTTCTCAATGCAATAAAAATTGTTACGCGTTTTTATATTAACAATCCAGCTAGAAATGATTAGCCGAATTGACGTCAATTCGAAGTCGATGCATCGATAAACAGTTGACGTCAAATACCAGTTGATATATTTGCCATCTTCGAGCTTATTTATAATTGCTTTTGAGAAATTGAGAATATTTCTGTAAGATTTTTATTGTCTTTCGGTTAACTCAATTTTGAATCAATGCATAGTTGGAAAGCATAATATATACATACCTATTGTATATTCAGTATATTACGTATTTGTTATAAAAAGAGAGAGAGAGAGAGAGAGAGAGAGAGAGAGAGAGAGGGGGGGGAAGAGAATTGGCCGAAAGACATAGAAATCTTATAAAAATATTTATAATTACTCAATTATACATAACATAAAATTATAATAATATATAACATAAAAATTTTAATGAGGTCATTAGGTCAAAGATGACAAAAATACTAATCAGTATTCGACATCGACCATTCATTGATGCATCGACGTCGAACTAATGTCAATTTTATCAATCATTTCTGGCTGGGAGAGAAATACTGTACTACAATACAAGATATTTTAAATATTTGTGTGTTTGTGCAAATATAATATAAGCATAAGCGTAGGTACATAATATAATTTTGACATATAATAATAGTAATATATTTATTAAAATATAGTTAAAAAAGTGAATAATCAACTGAATAAACCGAACATTATTTTGATATCAAGGCTTAATCAAAAAGATAAAAGAGTTATTTATAATGGTGCAGCATAATAATAGTAATAAATGCATTTACGCAGTAACATAATGTTAATCATGATTTCGTGCATCATAAAATAAGCGTCGCTATAAGATCATGACGATCATGTGCATTAAAAGTTCAGCTAAAAATGTTTGCCTATCTCTTATACTTTCGATAAAATATACACTCATTGTCAGATTAGAGCCATAAAAATTGATTTTTTCCGATAGTGTTTCACCCCTTTACATGCGTATAAAAGCAAAAAAATATTCTTATTTTTCTTATTTAATCTGTAACATATCCAAAGCTCATAAAAATTAAGAAGAAAACTTGGGTTTATTTTCTTTTAAGATAAGTAGATTTAATCTAACAGGATTCTCACTTGAGTGTTATATGTACTTTATAAGTTTGAAATTTGGTGCAGTAAATATAGTTAACGATATTTTTGTAACTCTACGACTTGAGGCCAACTTTTGATGCTTTTAACAATTAAGCAATATAATATGCTATTCTAATTAAAATATATTGAAATATTGAAATAAAAATATGTAGAAATCTGTCGTAAATTTCTTAGGAAAAACCATAGTAACAGTAATAGAATAAACAAAAGTCAAAAAGATTTACATATTTCACTATGTGACGTGGCAAATTGATGATTATTGACATTGAAAGTTAATGATAAAAAAAGAAATTTTTTAGTATTTCAATAATAAATGTAAAAAGAGTAACATATTAAGACGTAACAATATAAAACATATAACGGCTTTTATTGGATAATATTAGTTTAACTTCGATATAAAGATAGAAGTTACGTTCATTTTCTTTAATAGCGTAGTGACTTCACTGCAAGTGTATACTCACATGCTAAGCTTTATCTAACAATAAGCATGACATACGCAATTATATGTACTTGCTTAAGCAATTATTACGTCCAAATATGAATAGTTTCAACTTTAGTTTCATCTCATCTCGTTGTTTTTGTTTTCGTAATAATTAATATTAGCATGTTAGTTATATAATGTGGAAATAGTATAATTAGAAAAAAGAAGTATTACAATTAAATACATCAGTACATATTTATCTAGTATAAAATTTGTATAATTTTATACATATCTACTGGTCTCAACTATTTTATCAAAATTCTCTTTTTAATCTAGTTTAATCGATTTATTACATTGGCTATAAATTATATCTATATTATTATAATTATATGCGTTCCTCATAAGTCATTAAACGCGCATCTAATGGTGGACGGATTTGATTCTGAGGAAACCGCGGAAAACATTTCTGAGAAAACTCATCAAGGTGAAATATGGCCGACGTGGTTCGACCACAAGTACGTACGCGATCGCGGCACACCAGACGAGTCGTAAATTTCTCGCAAATACCGCAACTCGATCACGTTCGACGGGATCTCAACGCGGAACGTACGTATGCCGTTGGCCAAAAAGGGAAAAGGGAAAAGCGGCTTCCCATTACGCTCTTAATTGAAACAGCGATTTCAAATGTAGGAGAATGCGCCCGTCTTGAATATCGACGGGCATAAAGAAAGAAACGACGGTAAAGCGGGCAAAAAAATACGTCGGAAGGGGCGCGGCGAAGAAAAGGGTGGAAAGGCCGGAATGAGTGGAGGGAGTCGGCTGGAAAGAGAGAAAGAAAACGTGATAAATCTCGCCGCGAACAATAAGTTATCGTAAAGAATCGTTTTCGCGTTTCGTGACACGGCGGGAAGAACAATGATTTGTCGGGAAAATTCTCCAATTCCAATTCCAATTTCAGAAATGGCCCTAGAGACACCGACATGGCTGGATCTATGCTTCGTAGAGAAGATCCTGCGAAAGTCGGAAGGCGACAACTCGATTCAGGTGATCGATATATTCACGAAACCGGCTACGGCTAAGGGTGACAACTACAGCAGCGACATGATTAGGATTACTGCCAAATTTTCGCGTGACCAAGGAGGCCGTAAGATTACGGAGAAAAAATCAATGATTGCCAAAATTGCGCCAGTTGAAGGCATTCGTCTGGAAATGGCAAGTTGATTCAAATTATACAATATTTCTACAAATAGATCAAACTGTAGCAGGTTTCACTATTTCGAAGTAGATTTCTATTCAATAAAAAGACTATATGTGACAATTATTTTTTTATGTCATTATGTTGTTTGTTGTCGTTCAGTATAGACGTGCTTCTTAATTATTTTAATCTGTCACCTCGCGTTATAAAAATATAAATTTTTAATGTCAACCGACGCACAAAACTCTTTCTAGATTTAAGTTTATTGCTGGCACAATATATCTGAGATTATGAAGTGTTGCAAAGGCGGGTATATACATGTACACTTGATAAGGACTGTAATCTCAGTGGAAACGTCGTGTTAACTAATGAATAAATGTTGCCAGTTTGGTCGAAAATGACGATTTCTTCTAATTATTTTTTAGGCAATCAGTGAATAAAAATAAATTCATTTATATCAAGCTCAAAAAAGCACAAATACCTATTTAAAAAAATATATGTTTCAGTCAATTTAAAATAAATTTTGATTTGCGGAAAAAAATTGTTATTTATTTGTCATCTAAAA
The DNA here is from genome assembly GCA_035220615.1 of Leptothorax acervorum. Lineage (NCBI taxonomy): Eukaryota > Metazoa > Arthropoda > Insecta > Hymenoptera > Formicidae > Leptothorax > Leptothorax acervorum. The sequence continues at coordinate 111,393 of JASTWQ010000075.1, forward strand.
AACCAAAATTTTTTATTTAAACCCTTATATCTCATAAAAATAATTGCATGCTTGCTTAATTAAAAGATTTTATTTGTTAATCTTAAATAAACTTTTTACAGATCCAAAAGTCAGGCATCTTTTACACGGAGATATTGATGATGTCCGATACCTTGGATAAAATGAATAAGTTGTTAGGGCCGAAGCATCGCATAAGCGGCAAGGGCCTATACGTGCAAAATGAAAATCCAATGCTTCTGGTGATCGAGGATCTCGCGCCTCTCGGCTTTCGCATGGCCGATCGCCTGTCTGGTCTTGACCTAGCTCATACCATATTGGCGCTTGACGGACTAGCCAGATTTCACGCAGCATCCGTAGCTTTATGCGAGAAGGTAAATCACCACACGTGACTCGCTTGTAATGTCTCATTGCTATTATCACGAATTCAGGTCAGTGCAGTGGCACGAATCCAAGGACCATTCAAGGTCCAAATTTCCATGTTAATATATACCCTAAACATAAATGATATAAGTAATATACAATATGGAAAATCATTTTACATTTCATGCTACGAGAATTTGTGTGCTATATTATTCGAAGTATACGTATATTAAACACATTATACACACATAATAATCGGAAATATTCAAAAGTTTTATTTAATACATATTAATGTATTTTAAAGCGACGAAACATCAATTGCTTCGAATATTGTCAAGAGATAAGTTTGAAACTTGTAAAGCTTTAGGACCATGTGCTTAACACTTTAGATCCTGTACAGAAGTAGTTTCTAATTGATATTTTGTTTTATATAATTCCGTGTACAAACATATTACCTAACTTTATATTAATTAAATTTTCTTGCTGCATAAAAATGTATGGTAGCCCGGGAAAAGTTTTTACATTTTACAATAAGTATATATTGTCAGGAATTTTATAATGTTTACCATATTAATTATAATTAGCATTGCATTTCAATAATACTTAATTTGTGCATTTCATCGCCAGTTTTAATTTATTTAGAATAAAATATCATACATTCAACAACTTTTCTTTTAAAAAAATAAAAACAATATTTTTTGTATAATAAATTCTGATTCTGAATAAGTTTAAATGCAGATAATAAAATATATATACCTACAAAACAAAATATACTTACAATAAAAGTTACAAATCTTTTATAGAAATATTAATATACAAATATTAAATATATAAATTTTATGCTGTATTTATGTAATTAGTTTCAAATTTTTTAATAACACGTATAAAAAGATGAAACTTATCATTTATCTATTTTGCGGTAAATAATGCATTTAAGACTCAAGTAAGTTACTAGTAATAACTAGTCATGAAAAATTCATAAGAGATCGAACAGATATGTGTTAGAATAAGGAAAAATTATTATGCCCATTAACAATTGTTACGTAACTGAATCCATCCAAGATAAATATCATGCAGCGTGGTCCTAAACTCTAATAAATACTACAGATATGTACACTGTAATAATGCGTTGCAGCATAATGGTTACCATAAACCGCAGCGATTTTGTATGTTCGAATAGGAGTTCGGAACTACACGGCGAATGATCCAGCAAAAATGCCTGGCGGAGAATAACCGTTTTAACCAAAGTTCAATATCCTTTATTATGGCACGTGCCTCGGCGTTTAGCCAAGAAAACAATTTAAAAAATCTTTTGTGAAAAAGACTACAATTTACTCAAAAAAATCAAATTATTCTCTTACAATTAGTAGAGCCCTAGATTATCAGAGAAGCGACATTGAACATAATGGTCTGATTGGCTAAGTAAATCACGTGATAAATCGCCATATTGTTTCCTACTATGGTTAAATAAATAAGGTTTAATGTGTACAAATATACAGTTATAAACGGTCTATTTAACGAGAAATAGAGACAAGCTTCCTTAAGAATTCAATATATGGACGTGAAGGCCCAAAATATGTTTCACATGTCATTTTGCCCTAACCTGCTTTGAAGTCTTTTCAAATATTTCAGATTCGAAAACGAATCGAATCGAATCCACTATGATTCGATTCGATTTGATTCGAATTCGAACTATTCGCACACCTCTACGAAGTTGTAACAAATAATAGTCTTCCTCGTAACTTTCTCCAAAAAAAACATCTGCTCTAAATTTGTTAAGAAATTACATATGTTATTAAAATTATGGTAAATTAATTATCGTAAATTTTTTATAGAGCCTCAAGTATACATACATAACATTCAAAATTTCTAGTCCACACACTACAAATTTATTTTTACTAAATTTTATAATCAAATGAATAAATATCAATGTTCTTTCATAAAAATATTTTAATATCTAGGAACCAAAGCAAAAAAAGATGTATTCGAAAGGAATGTTTAGTGACCAGTACCCACCAGATGCGAAAAATTTTTTCACTATGAGTGTTAAAGCTTTAGCAGATGAGATTGCAACTTGGCCAGGAATGAAAAAGTAAGATATACATACACAAACGTAATATTTATTAATCTAATTTTTAATGTTTAAGATAACATTGTACATAAATAAACATAATAAACAGAAACTGGCCTATATAGAAACACAAATTGTTGTTTAGAATATATAGCAAATATTTATTATTTTTCTAGAATTTTATAGAATTCTATGTTTATGTCACTTTCATTGTTAGATACTCGGAAAAAATTGCTAAACTCACCGACCACATATATAAAATAGGAATAGAAGCAACCAAGTTATGTGAGGATGAATTCAATGTTATCAATCACGGTGATTTCTGGGTAAACAATATGTTGTTCAAATATGACAATGATGGAAAACCTGTGGAGCACATTTGTGTAAGTATCACTACGTTATAAAAAGTCATGTATTTGCTATAAACACAAGTGCTTATTGATTTATTATAATCACAATTAGATTAAATAAAGAAATTCGTGAAATCTAATTTGTACCTGCATGCGTAATGACATAATTTATATTATTGAAACAGCGGATTTACTTTCAACTATATCTTAAAAGATTAATTTTGCAAAATGTAAAGCATCGTTTAGCACATAATTTAAATATAGCATCGCTTAGACACTTTGTTCTAATTATCTATTTCTAAATTTTTATTAGAATTTTTGTAGTTAAATGCAAAATAAATTTACATAAAAATAAACGAAATAAGTAAGACAAATACATAATATTTGGACAAGTATACGGTATACGTTAACGCATTTTAATGATCCGCAATATCTTCAGCGATCAAGACAAAGAAGCAGCGATAATATGAGATACTTGAAATTGCAGTATATTATAAATAATGCAATAAATCCAGTTTGATTGCATTCAGATACATTCGCCACCTGTCTGCCCATGTCATCTCCGCAAACTCTCAACTTTCTCGTCGCGACTTCCTAAACACGAGTCCCACTTCTTTCCCGGAAAACGGATTTTATTTCCAATTCAATCCAGAAGCTCAAAAAATCGATCGATCAAAAAGTTCGTTTAATATTACAGGTGGACTTCCAAATATGTGTCTACACATCGCCGGCAATCGATCTTCATTATTTTCTCAATACAAGTCCTTCCTCGGATGTCATTGAGAACAAAAGAGATATTTTATTAAATAAATACCTTGGCACACTGTCGGCAACTATGAAGCAACTGGACTGCAAGACGCAGCCACCCACCATGGAAGAACTAAAAGCTACCCTAAAGCGAAGAGCCAGCTATGGAATGATAGCATCCTTCTCGGTTTTACCGATAGTGCTGTGCTGTAAGAATGAGGGGAAAGATTTGGATGAGATCATGAACCCTGACGGTTTTATAAATCCGGGTCTAAAGAGCGAGACTTACAAAAAAATGATGATGAAGAGACTTCCAATGTATGACGAATGGGGTTTGCTGGATCTTTAATATATACTAGACCTATTGCGATAAAGAATGTAGAAAAAAAATTAAAAAATAATAGACATAAAAAAGCCCAGCAAATACATTATAATTAATAACAATAAACATAAAATATTAACGCACATTTTTTTAAAAAGGAGTCATCATGGAATTGACATGATAATAACAGATCTTTTAGTTTAAATTGTTTAAAAAATCAAAATTATTCTTTTATAATATAATATAATGTTTTCATTTTTGACTCATTAAAATTTTAAAATAAATCGCAAATTATTGCAAATATATCTTTAATTAGAGATAATAATAAATGTGCTGAAGTGGTGCTCTAGCAGGAATCGCAGTTTTTTTGTGACAATCAACAAAACAAGTTATAAAAACATATATATACGTAAGGTTATAAAAGAAGGGGGGGGGGGGGGGCTTTTTAAATTTTATAGTAAAATTTTTTGTTAGGTCAGTTTTTTTGGAGGTGGTGCTCACAGCAGGGAAGTGAAACCTACTGCATCCACGCACACACTTGAAAACGTAATTGTTGTGTGGGTGGGAAAGTGGATGCAGTAGGTTCCGCCTCCTGGAGGGGGCACTACTTAAAAAAAAACTGACCTAAACTAACCCAATTAGTTTTTTTTAAAGGTTGGCCCCCCCCCCCCCCCGCAGGGGGGCAAAACCTAGTGCATCCACGCATGCACTTTTCCACCCACACAACAATTCGATTGGGTTAGGTCAGTTTCTTTTTAAGTGGCGCCCCCCGCAGGGGAGCGAAACCTATTGCATCCACGCACGCACTTTTCCACCCACACAAGGAAAAGCAGTGAATCGTTGCTTTCGGCTCGAAACCTCGTTTCACGTGGAAAGTTGTAAACATTAATTTTTTCAAATAAAAACTTAAAGCTCCCCCTTATAACCTTACGTATATATGTTTTTATAATTTGTATTGTTGATTGTCACAAAAAAACCGCAATTTCTGCTGAAGCATCATGACATCTGCACATTTACCGAGATAATAAAATATGAACATATATGCAGTTTGTTATAGATATGTCTTGTTATGTAGATAGTGTCTATAATCATCGACTTGTTAACAAAAAATAATGTAATTATATAAAAGCGATGTACATAATATTCTGAAAATGTACCAATGCAAAAAAGTAATGTACAAATTAATTATTTAATTAAAATTTAGAGAATTCTAGATTGTATTCGATTGTAGATCAATGTGCATATAGAAAATTGAATAAAGAACATGTAAAATAATACTATAAAGAAAACCATTTACAGTATTAAATTTTTTATGACATACTAGTCTCATGGGAAATTATTTTATATTATCATCCATGTTCTTAAACTTTAGTTTTTAAACATTAAAACTATTGTATGTCTTAGAAAAAAATAATAATATTATATTATAAATTAGCAATGCATATGTAAGTAATAAAACAATAACTATTGAATATGAATGAGATATTGTTATTTTTCGAACAAAACTATATTAAATAAATAAAAAATAGAAGAACTGAATATACGTATATAACTAAATATATACATATATTCAATTCTTCATATACACACATACACAGAGTGGCTTAAATAAAGTGTTACAGATTAATTATTAATATGTCAGAGATCACTGGATAAAAATATGTGATTCAGAAGGCGATTTTCTTATTACAAAGAGGCTTTTGATGTAATAATAAATGAATTAACTGGACCGATATATGAATCTTTAAATAGAGGTAAATGATATAATCAAGATTAAAGATATAGAGACTAATCACAGACAATGATGACTTGCGCTGATGTCGTAACGTTTACTGTGCGATTTTATTATCGCGCCAATTAACTTCGTGAAGAGCAAAACAACTCGTGCAAATTGTTCTGAGGCAAAATATCATCTGTTACATATAAAGATTCTAGAGATTTCGGCATATTATGAAACGCAGACAGCTTGCTCATTCATCATTTGCGTGCAAATAATTAATTAAATTAACTTCATATATTGCAAGTCTTTTCCTTATATTACTAATCATATCTTCTTATAGTACTAAATTGTATCTACATCGTTATGTTAAAAATGTTAGTTTAATAAACATACTTTATAAATAATCTTATTGTATGAATAGATATTTTAAAATATATCAGTTTCTGCTATTCTTCATCTATTGTTATTCTTCATCGATTTTAGTAGCGTTACCATGCATTATATGGAATAGATAAGCATTTTAATAATACAGGGTGTCCAATTTTTAAGTTAACAGTGCTATATCTCGCGAACCAATGATTTCATTGAAAAATGTTTCAGACAAAAGTTTTGGCTTGAAAAGGGATCATGATGTAAACCATGTCGTAGCGTCGTTTTCAAGAAATTTTAAAAACGAAATTTCTTAAATGGAACTTGATTTTTTACTTGAGATAAAAGTTATAGATCTCGTCGAGACGTTTTCAAAATACCTACTATTAATTTTTAAAATCGTACATTCTCAAAATCTGATAAATTTCATACAGCATTCTTCTGAAACCTTTCTTCCTTAATATATTACGTATTTACTATGCAATATATATACTCATTTATACTTTTCTTTAAAGTTTGTCAGTCATGAAACAAGACCCTCTCTCTTGTCTCAATATCAGGATGATAAATGCACGCTTCTAGCTGTCGTGTTCAGTTCATGATCGCACGAGTCTTATCATCGTTCTGTTATCTCGATTAGATTAGTGTTTATTGGTTTATTAAAAGATAAATCGACATGAGTTTAATATTTGCCAAGTCTCAGTTACCCAAGGCTCAGAATGAAGAAGAAGTCCGACGGTATATAAATGGTGACCAAGCAGATCATTTAGATGTCGTGTGCGTGATAATCGTCATCTTCAGTGCCGAATAAAAACATATACGTATATACCCGCAAATTTATCCGAAAGTGTAGAAGAATGCACTAATATAGATATAAAGCATGTTCACTTCTGTTCTGCATGTATCATTTCGCGGCTGGCTTTTTCAAACGGCGCAGTGAAGTGAGCATTTAAGTGAAATATACGACTAAAGTTGAAGACGAGCAATTTACAGGTCAATGTGTCGATTATTATCAACACTCTGTTTTCCTCAAACTGATATTCAGTCGGAAATTCATTGATAAAAATTTTAGATACAGCCTTGTAAAACATTGTAATTAGTGAACTCTCTGATATATCGTATTATACTTTGAAAATATGAGATTAACTTGCCAATAATGCACTGATATACACTAGATATAAAGCCTGTTCATTCCTGTTCTGCGTGTATCATTTCGCGGCTGGCCTTACGAACGGCGCGGTGAAATAAGCATTTATGTGAAATAAACGACTAAAGTCATATAGATATGTGTGTATAAGAATGAATAAATATGAATAAAAAGCGCCTGAATGAATTTTGTGACATACATAACTAAATGTGATACATAATTGTGATACATAATTGAATATCATAATTAAAAGAAATATGATTTTACAAAAATACTATTATATGAGTGGAGAGTTTCAAGTTTATTCCGTATAATTTGCACGAGTCGCGTGAGTTCGAGAGAAGAAGAGTTTAAGTTGCAAACATTTACGTAACGCGCAAACATAACGAACGCGATTATAAGTTCTTATGAGATATTTGTATATCTTGTAGACAATATTTTAGAGCCACATAAATAATTTTCCACATCAGAAATGGCCCTAGAAACACCGACATGGCTGAATCTATGCTTCGTGGAGAAGATCCTGCGAAAGTCGGAAGACGACAACTCGATTCAAGTGATCGATATATTCTCGAAACCGGCTACGGCTAAGGGTGACAACTACGGCAGCGACATGATTAGGATTATTGCCAAATTTTCGCGTGACCAAGGCGGCCGTAAGATTACGGAGAAGAAATCAATCATTGTCAAAATCTCACCTATACTTGAAGGCGTTCTTCAGGACCTTGTAAATTGATTCAACTTATATACAATATTCCTAATACAAAGATATCAAACTGTGGCAGGTTTCACTATTTCTAAATAGATTTCTATTCGAATAAAAAGATTATAAAAATTATTTTTTATAGGCAATCAGTGATTGAAAATAAAATCATTTTTATCAAGCTCAAAGAGGCACATATACCTATTTAAAAAAATATATGCTTCAATTATTTTAAAATAAATTTTGATTTGCGGAATAAAATTATTATTTATTTTCATCTAAAAAACCAAAATTTTGTATTTAATTATATCTGCATAAGAATAATTTCATGCTTGTTTAATTAAAAGATTTTATTTGTTAATCTTAAATAAACTTTTTACAGATCCAACAATCAGGCCTCTTTCACACCGAGATATTGATGATGTCAGATACCTTGGATAAAATGAATAAGTTGTTAGGGCCGAAGCATCGCTTAAGCGGCAAGGGCCTATACGTGCAAAATGAAAATCCAACGCTTCTGGTGATCGAAGATCTCGCACCTCTCGGCTTTCGTATGGCCGATCGCCTGTTTGGTCTTGACCTAGCTCATACCATATTGGCGCTTGTCGGACTAGCCAGGTTTCACGCAGCTTCTGTAGCCTTATGCGAGAAGGTAAATCACCGCCCGTGACTCACTTGTAATGTCTCATTGCGATTATCACAAATTCTGGTCAGTGGCACGAATCCAAAGACCATTCAAAGTTCAAATTTCCATGCTATATGTAAGCATATATAGATATTGTCAGAAATTTTATAATTTTTGCCATATTAATTATAATTAGCTTTACACTTTAATAATATTTAATTTATGCATTTCAACGTCCGTTTTAATTTATGTAGAATAAAATATCATACATCAATACAACTTTTGTTAAAAAAAAAAAAATAATATTTCTTGTATAACTCTGATTCAGAATAATTTTAGATGCAATTGGTAAAATATATATATACAAAACAAAATATATTTACAATAAAGTTACCAATCTTTTATAGAAATATTAATATACAAATATTAAATACACAAATCTTATGCTGTATTTATATAATTGGTTTCAAATTTTTTAATAACTGCATGTATAAAATGAGGAAACTTTATAGCATTTATTTATTTTGCCGTAAATAATTCATTTAAAACTCAAGTAAATTACTAGTAGTAACTAGTCATGAAAGATGCCTCTGAGGTCGAACAAATATATGTTAGAATAAGAAAAAATTATTATGCCCATTAACGATTGTTACGTAACTGAATCCATCAAAGATATATATCGTACGTGTAGCGTGGTCTAAACTCTAATAGATACTACAGATATGTACACTGTAATAATGCGTTTGGGGTAATGGTTACCATAAACCGCAGCAATTTTGTATGATCAAATGGGAATCGAAACTACACGGCAAATGATCCAGCAGAAATGACTGGCAGAGGATACCCGTTTTAACCAAAGTTCAATATCCTTTATTATTCTTTATTACGGCACGTGCCTCGGCGTTTAGCCAAGAAATCCAATTTAAAAAAGTATCTTTCGTGAAAAAAACTACAATTTTCTCAAAAAAAATATATTAAATTATTCTTTTACAATTAATACTTAAGAAAAATCGACTTTTTCTCGACTAAAATATCGCCTATGTCAAATACTTTCGAAACTAAAGCAATTAAATTAAAAGAATACGTATGTGTCCAACTAAACAGTAAATTCTTCTACATTTACAAAATCGTAATTTGTAATTCATATATTGAAATTTACATTAAGAAGTTGTAATAAATAGTCTTTCTCGTAACTTTCTCCAAAAAAAAAAATCTGCTCAATTTGTTAAAAAATTACATGTTATTAAAATTGTGATAGGTTAATCATCGTTAATTTTTTTACATTGCTTCATGTAGGTATACATACATAACGTTTAAAATTTATAGTCCACTACAAATTTATTTACTAAATTTTGTAATCAAATGAATAAATATCAATGTTCTTTAATAAAAATATTTTAATATCTAGGAGCCAAAGCAAAAGGAAATGTATCCAAAAGGAATGTTTAACGATCAGCTCCCGCCAGAAATGAGAAATTTTTCCAATATGAGTGTCAAATCTTTAGCAGATGAGGTTGCAACTTGGCCAGGAATGAAAAAGTAAGATTTACATAAACAAACTCAATATTTATTGATCTAATTTTTAATGTCTAATTGTAAGTAAAATAACCTTGTGCATAAATAAACATAATAAGCAGAAACTGGCAAATATGGAAACACAAATTGTTGTTTAAAATATAGATATATTAAATATTTTTTGTTTTTCTATAATTTTTTTGAATTCCATGTTTATGTGACTTTTATTGTTAGATACTCGGAAAAAATTGCTAAACTCACCGACCACACATATAAAATAGGAATGGAAGCAACCAAGTTATGTGAGGATGAATTCAATGTTATTAATCACGGAGATTTCTGGATAAACAATATGTTATTCAAATATGATAATGATGGCAAACCTGTTGAGCACATTTGTGTAAGTACCACCACGTTATTAAAAAATCGTGTATTTGCTCTAAGCATAACAGCTTATTAATTTATTATAATCACGATCAAAATTTAGGATTAAATAAAGAAATTCGTGAAATCTAATTTGTACCTGCATGTACAATGACATGATTTTATATAATTGAAAAGGTGTATTTACTTTAAAACTATATGTTAAAAAATTAATTTTGAAAAGTGTATAGTATCGTTAAGATAATTAAGTAAATATAGCATCGCTTACAATTAGTCACTTTGTTCTAATTATCTATACATCTAAATTTTTATTATAATTTTTGTAATTAAATGCAAAATAAATTTACACAAAAATAAACAAGATAAGTAAGACAAATACATAATATTCTGACAAGTATGCGGTATACCTTAACGCATTTTAATGATCCGCAATATCAACTTTAGCAATCAAGACAAAGAGGCAGCGATAATATGAAATTCTTGAAATTGCAGTATATTATAAATAATGCAATAAATCCAGTTTGATCGCACTCACAGATACATCCGCCACCTGTCTGCCCGTGTCATCTCCACAAACTCTCAACTTTCTCGCCGCGACTTCCTAAACACGAGTCCCACTTCTTTCCCGGGGCACGGATTTCATTTTCAATTCAATTGCCAAAAGCTCAAAGAATCGAACAATCAAAAGAGTTCGTTTAATATTACAGGTGGACTTCCAACTGTGTGTCTACACATCACCGACAGTCGATCTTCTGTATTTTTTCAATACAAGTCCTTCCCCGGATGTCATCGAAAACAAAAGAGATATTTTATTAAATGAATACCTTGGCACACTGTCGGCAACTATGAAGCAACTGAGTTGCAAGACGCAGCCACCCACCATGGAAGAACTGAAAGCTACCCTAAAGCGAAGAGCTAGCTTTGGAATGATAATATCCTTCTCACTTTTACCGATAGTGCTGTGCTGTAAGAATGAGGCAATAGATTTTGATGAAATCGTGAAAACTGACACTTTTATAAGTCCAGGTCTAAAGAACGAGAGTTATAAAAAATTGATGATGAAGAGACTTCCAATGTATGACGAGTGGGGTTTGCTGGATCTTTAATGTATACTTGACCTATTGTGATAAAGAATGTAGAAAAGAAATTAAAAAAATAATAGGTATGAAAAAGCAGAGCAAATATATTATAAGTAATAATAAATAATAATAGACATAAAATATTGTCACACTTTTTAAAAAAAAAGAGCCATCATGAAATTGACATAATAATAACAGATCTCTTAGTTTAAATTGTTTAAAAAATCAAAAATTATTTTTTTATAATATAATATGATGTTTCCATTTTTGACTCAACAGCATTTTAAAATAAATCGCGAACTACGCAAATATATCATTTATAATTAGAGATAATGAAATATAAACATAAATGCAGTTTGTTATGTAGATATGTCTTGTTATGTAGATAGTGTATATAACCATCGACTTGTTAACAAAAAATAATGTAATTATATAAAAGCAAAGTACATAATACTCTGAAAAAATACCAATGCAAAAAAATAATGTACAACTTAATTATTTAATTAAAATTTAGAGAGAAGAATTTTAGATTGTATTGGATTGTAGATCAATGTGCATGAAGAAAATTAAATAAAAAAATAATACTATAAAGAAAAACATTTATAGTATTTAATTTTTTATGACATATTAGTCATCAAATTATTTTATATCATCATCCGTATTCTTAAACTTTAGTTTTTAAACATTAAATCTAAGTTCTTTACAATGATTTTAATATTAAATCGATATCGATTTGATTAGGGAAGGGAGAGGGAATTTCTAATGTTCCAATGATAGCTGTGTTTTAAGTCCGACAAATAATCGGCGCGCAGTTAATATGTTGGAAACGTACGGAATATCAGATCTTGTATCACGAAATAAATTAGTTTTGATTACACACGCACTAATTGTAAGTACCGCGTTTTGACTCTCATGGCCAATTTATATTGTGTTTGAATTTTCGAGAGTCCTTAAGAGTTTATATATTAATTAGAACTAATGTTAGAAAGAATGGCACATTTTGGTATTGTCCATTTGGCTTCCTCGGTGTCTTCATTAGGCACATAACGATACAAAACGCCGTTTGACATTAGATATCCACGAGAGGTCAAATTCGCAATGTCGAGATTATCCTCCAAATTATTGATTTATTCTTAAAGAGATAACAGGCAACAGCGACATGACGCAATATCAGATTAAATATTTTATTCTTAAAGAGATAACAAGCAAAGCGTCACGATAAGTAAAATAGTTTTTTAAATAAGAATATTTAATAAAATGCATCAAGAAGCTATATAACATACATAAATAAGAATATGCAGAGGTTTTATAAATACAATTATTAAATTAGAATACACAATAATTTCATCTGGGCAAAGTCCGGAATATATAGGTACAAAGTACCTGATATAAAGTAAATACCTATTAATGCATTACGATAAAATTCTTTTATCACTTCAATGCTATGGATTACGCCAACAAATTGAGTAAAATGATATAATCAAGATTCAAGATATAAAGACTAATCACAGACAATGATGACTTGCGCGGATGTCATAACGTTTACTGTGCGATTTTATTATCGCGCCAATTAACTTCCTGAACAGCAAAACAACTAATGCGAATTGTTCGGGAACAAAATATCATCTGTTAGTAACATAATAAAGATTCTAGAGATTTCGGCATATATTATAAAATGCAGACTGCTTGCTCATTCATTATTTGCGTACAAAAAATTAATTAATATAATTACTAAATTAACTATGTACGAGTATATTACAGTCTTTTCCTTATATTACTAATCATGTACTAAATTGTTTCCATATCTTTAAGTTAAAAATGTTTAACAAACACATACTTTATATAAATAATCTTATTGTATGAATAGATATTTAAAAATATATATTAGCTTATCTGTTGTTACTGCTATAGTTCATTGATAATATCGCTGTCATGTATTATACGGAGTAGATAAGCATTTTGATAATATAGGTGTCGAATTTTAAAGTTAACAGTGTTATATCTCGCAAACCGATTTTGCAATAATTCTTTTGAAAAATGTTTCAAACAAAAGTTTTGGTTTGATGGGATACACATGATTCCAATGTGAGCCATGTCGTATGTGTCGTTGTTTTCAAGAAATTTCGAAGGCGACTAATTTCTTAAATAAAACTTGATTTTATCCTTGAGACAAAAAAGTTGTAGATCTCGTCGAGAAATTTTCAAAATACTATTATATTTGAAAATCGTATATCCGCAAAATCTTATAAATTTCATACAGCATTCTTCTGAAATATTTCTTCCTTGATATATTACGTATTCACTGTGCAATATATCTATACCCATTTACACTTTTCTTTAACGTTTGTCAGTCTTAATGAAACAAGAGCCCCCTCTCTTGTCACAATATCAGGATGATAAACGCACGCTTCAAGCTGTCGTATTCAGTTCATGATCGCATGTTACTGCCTTATCATCGCTCTGTTATCTCAATTAGGTTAGTGTCTATTGGTTTATTGAGAGATAAATCGACATAAGTTTAATGTTCAAGTCTCAGTTACACAAGGCTCAGAATGAATCAGGAAGTCCGACGGTATAAATGGTGACCAAGCATTATATGTCGTGTTCGTGATAGTCGTCATCTGCAGTGCCGAATGAAAACATACGTATACCCGCAACTTCATTCGAAAGTGTAAAAGAATTCACTGATGTGGATATAAAGTCTGTCACTTCTGTTCTGCATGTATCATTTCGCGGCTGGCTTTACGAAACGGCGCAGTGAAGTAAGCATTTAAGTGAAATAAACGACTAAAGTCAAAGACGAGCAATTTACATGTCAGTATGTCAATTGTTATCAACACTCTGTTTTTATCAAACTGATATTCAGTCGGAATTCATTGATAAAAATTTTAGTTGAAGCCTCTTGTAAAACATTGTAATTAGTAAACTCTCTGATATATCGTATCATATATACTTTAAAAATATGAGATTAACTTGCCAATAATGCAATGATATGTGTGTATAAGAATGAATAAATATGAATAAAAAAAGCCTGAATAAATTCTATGATACATAATTTAATATACCATTATTAAAAAAAATATGATTTTACAAAGATGCTACATGAATAGAGAGTTTCAAGCCCCTTGCACAATGCTAGGCAGCAGGCAATAGGAATAGGAATAACATAGTCGCATCCTTTTTTAATACACTGTATTAAAAAAGAATGCGACTATGTTATTCCTATTCCTATTGCCTGTTGCCTGGCATTGTGTCTGGGGCTTCAAGTTTATTCCGTGTAATTTGCATGAGTCGCGTGAGTTCGAGAGAAGAAGAGATTCAGTTGAAAACATTACGTAACGCGCAAACATTACGAACGCGATTATAAATTCTTATGAGTTATTTGTCTATCTTGTAGACAATATTTTAAAGCCGCATAAATAATTTTCCACATCAGAAATGGCCCTAGAGACACCGACATGGCTGAATCTATGCTTCGTACAAAAGATTCTGCGAAAGTCGGAAAGCGACAACTCGATTCAGGTGATCAATATATTCTCAAAACCAGCCACGGATAAGGGTGACAACTACGGCAGCGACATGATTAGGATTACTGCCGAATTTTTGCGTGACCAAGGAGGCCGTAAGATTACGGAGAAGAAATCAATCATTGCTAAAATCGCGCCAGTTGATGGCGTTCGTCAGGATCTTGTAAGTTGATTCAACATATACAATATTTCTAATACAAATAGATCAAACTGTGGCAGGTTTCACTATTTCAAAGTAGATTTTTATTCAACAAAAAAACTATATATGACAATTATTTTTTAGGCAATCAGTGATTGAAAATACAATTATTTTTATCAAGTTCAAAGAGGCAAATATACGTAGTCATTTTTAAATAAATTTTGATTTGCTGAATAAATTATTATATTTATTTGTCATCTAAAAAACAAAAATTTTTTATTTAAACCCATCTCATAAAAATAATTCCATGCTTGCTTAATTAAAAAATTTTATTCGGTAATCTTAAATAAATTTTTTACAGATCCAACAATCAGGCCTCTTTCACACCGAGATATTGATGATGTCAAATACTTTGGATAAAATGAATAAGTTGTTAGGGCGGAAGCATCGCTTAAGCGGCAAGGGCCTATACGTGCAAAATGAAAATCCAACGCTTCTGGTGATCGAAGATCTCACGCCTCTCGGCTTTCGCATGGCCGATCGCCTGTCTGGTCTTGACCTAGCTCATACCATATTGGCGCTTGACGGACTAGCCAGATTTCACGCAGCATCCGTAGCTTTATGCGAGAAGGTAAATCACCACACGTGACTCACTTGTAATGTCTCATTGCTATTATCACGAATTCAGGTCAGTGGCACGAATTTAAAGACCATTAAAGTTCCAAATTTCCATGTTAATGTACCCTAAACATAAATGATATAAATAATATATCTATATAGAAAATTATTTTATATTGCATGCTACGAGACTTTGTGTGCTATATTATTCGAAGTATATGTTAAACACATTATACACATGCGATAATCTGAAATATTCAAAAGTTTTATTTAATGATCCTAAAGTCGTCTGTATTACCAATTGAATGCTATATCTGTCCTTGTATAGACAGGGAGATAGACAAGGATAGACAAGGTTATGGGTTATATAATTTTTTGAAGCAGTAATCTTTTTTGTTAGATGTCTGAGCTTAATTCTGAGAGCGGTATGTTATTTCTTCATGTTATACGCTGGGCCCGTGGGTCTCATTTTGTACCAACAAATTGTAGAATTTTTGCATAAAGCAAATGTTGTCATGAGTTGACGTTTCAAGTGGGTAACAAAAATCTGCATTTCTGAAATTATTTTCGTTCTCGGCATAAAATTGTTTGATGGGACTAGCATTAGTGCACATACTTTAACTTTGGAAAAAAATTTTTCAATTTGTAAAGCCAATAAAAAGAATAGTGCTTTAAAAAAAGTCGCGTTTAATCGGTAGCACAGACGGCTTTAGAATCCCCTTGAAGCGAAACAATAATTACTTAGAATATTGTCAAGAGATAAGTTTGAAACTTGTAAAGCTTTATGACCATATGTGCTTAACACTTTAGATCCTGTACAGAAATAGTTTCTAATTGATATTAAAAAAAAGAGTTTTGTTTTAATTCTGTGTACAAACATATTCCCTAACTCCATACTAAATTGAATTTTTTTGTTGCATAAATGTATAGTGGCGCGGGCAAAGTTATTATGTTTTACAATAAGCATATATTGTCAGGAAGTTTATAATTTTTTGCCGTATTAATTATAATTAGCCTTGCATTTTAATAATATTTAATTTGTGAATTTTATCGCCTGTTTTAATTCATTTAGAATAATATATCACACCTTCAACAAATTTTGTTTAAAATAATAAAAATATTTTTCGTATAATAAATTCTGATTCTAAATAAGTTTAAATGCAGATGATAAAATATATACCTACAAAACAAAATATGCTTACAATAAAAGTTACAAATCTTTTATAGAAATATTAATATACAAATATTAAATATATAAATTTTATTCTGTATTTATGTAATTAGTTTCAAATTTTTTAATAACACGTATAAAAAGATGAAATTTAGCATTTATCTATTTTGCGGTAAATAATTTGAAACTCAAGTAAGTTACTAGTAATAATTAGTCATGAAAAATTCATAAGAGATCGAACAGATATGTGTTAGAATAAGGAAAAATTATTATGCCTATTAACAATTGTTACGTAACTGAATCCATCCAAGATAAATATCATGCAGCGTGGTCCTAAACTCTAATAAATACTACAGATATGTACACTGTAATAATGCGTTGCAGCATAATGGTTACCATAAACCGCAGCAATTTTGTATTTTTGAATGGGACTTCGAAACTACACGACGAATGATCTGCCTGGCCGTTTTAACCAAAGTCCAATATCGTTTATTATCCTTTATTACGGCACGTGCCTCGGCGTTTAGCCAAGAAAACAATTTAAGAAAATATCTTTCGTGAAGAAGACTACAATTTACTTTAAAAAAATCAAATTACTCTCTTACAATTAGTACTTAAGAAAAATCGACCTTTCCCCGACTAAAATATCGCCTATGTCAAATACTTTCCGAAACTAAAGCAATTAAATTAAAAGAATACGTATGTTCCAACTTGTAAGCAGTAAATCTTTCTATATTTACAAAATCGTAATTTGTAATTTATATATTAAAATTTATGAAGTTGTAACAAATAATAGTCTTCCTCGTGACTTTCTCCAAGAAAAAATCTGCTCTAAATTTGTTAAGAAATTACATGTTATTAAAATTATGGTAGATTAATTATCATAGATTTTTTTATATAGCCTCATGTATACGTACATAACATTCCGAATTTCTAGTTCACACACTACAAACTTATTTTTACTATATTTTATAATCAAATAAATAAATAGGTATTAATATTCTTTAATAAAAATGTTTTAATATCTAGGAACCAAAGCAAAAAGAAATGTATATGAAAGGAATATTTAACGAGCAGTACCCACCAGAAATGAACAATTTTTTCATTGTAAGTGTTAAAGCTTTAGCAGACGAAGTTGCAACTTGGCCAGGAATGAAAAAGTAAGATTTACATACACAAACGAAATATCTATTGATCTAATTTTTAATGTCTAAGTTAACATTATGCATAAATAAAAATTATAAGCAGAATCTAGCAAATATAGAAACACAAATTGTTGTTCAGAATATTAACAAATATTTATGGTTTTTCCATAATTTTATAGAATTCCATGTTTATGTGACTTTTATTGTTAGGTACTCAGAAAAAATTGCTAAACTCACCGACCATATATATAAAATAGGAATAGAAGCAACCAAATTATGTGAAGATGAATTCAATGTTATTAATCACGGTGATTTCTGGGTAAATAATATGTTATTCAAATATGACAATGATGGCAAACCGGTTGAGCACATTTGTGTAAGTACCACCGCATTATAAAAAATCATGTTTTTTTTGTGAACACAAGTGCTTATTGATTTATTATAATCACGATTAAAATTAAAGACCAAATAAAGAAATTCCTGAAGTATCTAATTTGTATCAGCATATGTAATGACATGATTTATATTGTTGAAGCGTATCTATTTTAAAACTATCTTAAAAGATTAATTTTGATAAATGTAAAGTATCGTGAGCATAATTTAAATATTGCTTAGTCAGTTTGTTCTAATTATCTATATTTCTAAATTTCTATTATAATTTTTGTAGATAAATGCAAAATAAATTTCCGTAAAAATAAACAAAATAAGTAAGACAAATACATAATATTCCGATACGGTATACATTAACGCATTTTAATGATATCGACTTTAGCGATCAAACAATGAGGCAGCGATAACATGAAATACTTGAAATTTCAATATATTATGCATAATGCAATAATTTCAGTTCGATCGCATTCAGATACGTCCGCCACCTGTCTGCCCATGTCATCCCCGCAAACTCTCAACTTTCTCGCCGCCACTTCTTAAATACGAGTCCCACTATTTTCCCGCGCACGGATTTCATTTCAAATTTATTTGCCAAAAGCTCAAAAAATCGATCGATTGAAAGAGTTCGTTTGATATTACAGGTGGACTTCCAACTGTGTGTCTACAGATCGCCGGCAGTCGATCTTCAGTATTTTCTAAGTACAAGTCCTTCCCCGGATGTCATTGAAAACAAAAGAGATATTTTATTAAATGAATACCTTAACACACTGTCGGCAACTATGAAGCAACTGAGCTGCAAGACGCAGCCACCCACCATGGAAGAACTAAAAGCTACCCTAAAACAAAGAACCAGCTATGGAATGATAGCATCCTTCGCGATTTTACCGATAGTGCTGTGCTGTCAGACTGAGGTGAAAGATTTGAATGAGATCATGAACACTGGCAGTCCGGGTCTGAAGAGCGAAAGTTATAAAAAATTGATGATGAAGAGACTTCCAATGTATGACGAGTGGGGTTTGCTGGATCTTTAATGTATACTTGATAATGTATAACCGATAAATAATGTATACTTGACTCACTTATTGTGATATAGAATGTGGAAAAGAAATTAAAAAATAATAGACATGAAAAAACACACCAAATACATTATAATTAATAACAATAGACATGAAATATTAACGCACTTTTTTATAAATAAAGGAGCCATCGTAGAATTGATATGATAATGATAGATCTTTTAGTTTAAATTGTTTAAGAAACCAGAGTTATTCTTTTATAATATAATACGTTGTTTTTATTTTTGACTTCTCAAAATTTTAAAATATCTCGAACTTTCGCGAACATATCATTAATTAAAGATAATAATAATAAAATATAAATATAAATGCAGTTTGTTATGTAGATATGTTTTGTTATGTATATAGATAGTGTCTATAATCATCAACATGTTAACAAAAAATAATGTCATTATATAAAAAACGATACACATAATATTCTGAAAAAATATAAATGCAAAAAAGTGGTGTACAAATTAATTATTTAATTAAGATTTAGAAAGAAAAATTTTAGATTGTATTTGATTGTAGATCAATGTGCATGAAGAACATTGGGTAAAGAAATTGTGAAATAATACTATAAAAGAAACTATATAGTATTTAATTTTTTATGACATACTAGAGTCATGAAATTATTTTATATTATCATCCGTATTTTTAAACTTTAGTTCTCAAACTTTAGAACGAAAGAAATAATGATAGTATAGATATAATAAATTAGCAATGCATATGTAAATAATAAAACAATAACTATTGAATATGATAATAAACCGAATAATATATTTATTTCGCCAGTGATTATTAACAGAAATTGTTTGGCGCTCGCCGTTGTAAATAGTTATATAATTAGTTTGGTATAATATAGTTAGTTTCGGTAATATGGTTTAGTTTAATTGTTAGTCTTTAGTCGTATCATTCATTCATTTAATAATTAGAGTTAGATTTATTGAGATTATTCGAAACGTTGCGAAACATCGGCGAATCGCGATCGGTATGCATGATTTATTCGCGACTCACCAGGGTTGGGAAATTTGGCATTGCGAGTAGTTTCCTTATACTATTCCTACGTATAAAAACGTATAATACTGCTACGCCCGCGCTAAGACACCCGTTACTCCAAGCTGAAGCGAGCCGCGGTCTTCTGCGAAAGTCGCGAAGCGTCCCCATGACAACGGGCAGCTGTTTGATAACGAAGCCTAGTAGATTCGAAGCCTGACTCTGATTCGGTTCTGAGACGTTTCTGTATTTTTTCTGAATAAAGAGATTCGCTTTCCGATATACCTACGAGTAGTTATTTCCGCGAGAACGCAAGTGCGAGCGTGAGTGTGAGAGTGCCTGCCGAGAAGCCGCGGACGCTACGCCGGCCCGGGCGTAACAATACGTATAAAACATACACCCAAAAAAAAATATTCTATTGTTTAGCGGCTCCTGCTTGATTCTAGAGGATTTTCCTCTAATATACAGTCTCAAAAAGATATTCTAAAATCTAGAAGAATATCCTCTAATTATAAGACGCTAAACTTAGGATTACAATCCTCTTAATGCCAGAGAAATCTCCTCTTTTTATAAATTAAATAATAACTTTATTTATACTGCATAGCATTTACTTCTATATATGATCACTAATTTACGTCTCATTGTAGATCTAGCTTTTAACCTTAAGACTTTTTCCGCGCGGCAGAGTCGCGCGAAAGACCCGTGCACACAAGCGACTTTGGTCGCGCGACAGAGAAACGAGTTTCTTAAAATTATAAGTCAGCCTCTGCAGGCCTAAGTCCCGGTCTACAATAGCAGGTGTTTTAAGCCTCAAACCTTACGAAATTGATCAACCATAGTCGAATTTGAGGAGAATAATCGATTGTAATTTGTAAATTTCTTTTAGGGCTTATGGCTTAAAATACCTATTGTAGACCGAAACTAAATTACCTTTTTCCCAGTATTTATGAAAATGCAACGGTCTACTGGTGCCACATTACGTATTATACATGGATAAAACCTAGGACGTATATTATACGTAGCTTTATCCACGTATGAAACTTATGTATAATACGTTAAGTATAACACATGCCCAACCCTGCGACCCACTTATCGGTGCTGCCATTACCCACCCGCCGACGGCGCCAATAACAAAAGGGACAAATTACTCGCTCGCGGCAGTATTCACAGGACCGCGAGCCGACACTCATCGTCTAGTCCTCGTCAAGAGCACACATAACTCATCGTTCAACCACACTCGAGTTAACGTCTCAGGACATACTCTCGTTCTGGACGCCCGCGCACGTGTTGACAAGTGCTATCTCATCACCGATCGAGACATCATCGACGTTGAATACACGAGTGCCTGCCTGCCTGTATATTTGCTGCACGCTTATCATTCTTTGCCGATATCTATCCTTGCTGCCTGCCCGCTTGCAACCCCGCTATCATGGAGTGCCTTGCTTGGACAAGACGGGATAAGGGACTGGCGGAACATTCCCAGGAAGGCGCCGGGGCAACAAACGGTGAATCGCTTAGTTTCTCGTTGCGTGCATCGGCACTAATTTTCGACTTTCGCTACACTATTGCATTGAGGGGAAGCATACACACCCCTTCTAGTCCTTCGAGACTTTCGTAATTCTCGCGAATCCGGGGGCACATTAACACCCCCCCGAGCATTGGTCCTTCGAGCCGGATAGCGCGTATAGATAATATTCCCGACCTTTCGTTCGTTTCGCCAACCGCTCGATAGTTTCAATCGCATTAGCAGTTCGTTTTACATAATAGGCGCAATAGCATCAACGATTAATCAGCGCGTGCACAGTCTCTCGTGCTGCGTGATATCTCTCGATCGCAAATTTCGTTTCGCGACAAAGATATTCGCGTATAATCCCGTTTGCGGCGCGCGCTATTGTCTTGATCGCTCCTGCCATTAATTGCTCATTTTTGTATTAAAACAAATAGTACGACTAATTTGTTGAAAGTTGTCTCGAATCGATAAATTGATTTTCTCGTTCGCTCACATATTTGCGCCGTGTATGTTATTTGCGTCGCGTATACTTGGCTAAAACTTCGTTAACGGCCTAGCTGGCATCGACTCAAGTCGATAAATCGATTTCCTTGGCCGCTCACTTCCCCCATCTTGACTTTCCGACGTATTTCGCGTATCCTGCGTCCGTTTCAATTTCGACCGCCTTTGAGTCCTTTCGTTTGATCAACATGACCAGGGGTTATAAAACGCGACGCGAAGTATGCGATTGTCGTATGAAAGAGATACACGAACTTATCGGTGCTGCCTATCACCCACCCGCCGACGGCACCAATTACAAAAGGGACAAATACTCGCTCCCGGCACTATTCACAAGACCGCGAGCCGACACTCATCGCCCAGTCCTCGTCAAGAGCACACATAACTCATCGTTCAACCACACTCGAGTTAACGTCTCAGGACA
Source organism: Leptothorax acervorum (assembly GCA_035220615.1). Taxonomy (NCBI): domain Eukaryota; kingdom Metazoa; phylum Arthropoda; class Insecta; order Hymenoptera; family Formicidae; genus Leptothorax; species Leptothorax acervorum. Next base: position 134,258 of record JASTWQ010000075.1, read on the forward strand.
TACTCTCGTTCTGGACGCCCGCGTGTTAACAAGTGCTATCTCATCGACGTTGAATACACGAGTGCCTGCCTGCCTGTATATTTGCTGCACGCTTATCATTCTCTGCCGATATCTATCCTTGCTGCCTGCCCGCTTGCACCCCCGCTATCACGGAGAGCCTTGCTTGGACAAGACGGGATAAGGGACCGGCGAAACATCCCCAGGAAGGCGCCGGGGCAACAAACGGTGAGTCGCTTAGTTTTTCGTTGCGTGCATCGGCACTAATTTTCGACTTTCGCTACACTATTGCATCGAGGGGAAGCATACACACCCCCTCTGGTACTTCGAGTCTTTCGTAATTCTCGCGAATCCTAGGGCACATTAACACCCCACCCCCCTTCCGAGCAGAAATAATTACTTTAAATCGACTTTACTGACAATATTTAACATCTTTCCGATATGAACATTGAAAAACTGCGAGCTAACTTGGTTTGTCGGATTCAAACAGCACTTATCGGATCAATCGTCGAGACGTTAATTCCGACGATAGGTTTTAGTCCGTTGATGTCATTTCTTTGACGCTTTTATACAAGCATCATATCTAAATAGTTTCATTTTTTATTGCGAAAAATATTACCTCAACCAGGGTTTGAACCTGGAACCTCCCGTATACCGTGCGGGTGTCGTACCAATTCGACCACTGAGGCGTGTGATAAGCTGATAAGATGTTAAATATTGCCAGTAAAGTCGATTTAAAGTAATTATTTCTAAATATGAATAAGATATTGCAGTTACTTTTCTAATAAAACTATATTAAATATAAATAAAAAATAGAAAAACTGAATATATGTATAAATATATTATATAACTAAATATATATTTACATATATATTCAATTCTTCATACACACACATACACAGAGTGGCTCAAATAAAGTGTTACAGATTAATATGTCAGAAACCACTGGATAAAAATACGTGATTTAGACGCCGATTTTTTTATTACGAAGAAGCTTTCTAAGTAATAATAAATAAATTAACTGGACCGATATATAAATCTTTAAGTAGAGGTAAATAGAGAAATAATAACATTTCTGTGCAAAAAGATATGTTTTAAAACCGATAAGTAATCGGCGTACAGTTTGCTAAGTTGAAAGAAATATACCAAATTTATACAGAAATATTATTATTAGGCTACCAAGACGAAGATGGCCTTTTATGTATTTTACAATTGAATTTTGAAAGCTTTCCGAAAAGAGACGGCAGAAGGGCGACTTTGAAGTTTGAAATAGTATCCTATGAAAAAAGTAACACGAAAGCTAAGAAATTCTTACTTAAAATGTTTTTTTCTAAAATTATTCAAAAGTTATGAGTTATAAAAAGTGGAGATCTGTTGTATGATACGGTTGTGTATAATCCAGTGTTTTAGTGTCGAGGGCGTCGAGCGTGCCGACGATACTCGGATCTACTTATGAATGGTGAGATAAGCAGACTTCTGACGCTCGAAACGAATTGGGTGACCGAATGGGAATCGACCAACACAGAAATTCTGATTCTAATAGAGAGGGAAATGTTATATTTTGTTAATTTTACAAAAGCGCGCACTTGGGCTCTTGATTCGGGTCTCTCTTGTACTGCTCTGACACCATCCGTTGCCTCTTCTTCTCCCTATCGGTAGCACCGCTGTTGAGATAATCAGCACTGTCCTAAGACCGCGGCCATAGAACGTGTTATATAGGTCCCGTCGCGTTACAGACTCCCCCATTGGATATGTCAGGGGCCCTCGTCGAAGATCCAACATCATGTAGCGAAGGGATTGTATCCTTCTTTAGTTATCCGCGCCTCCTGATAGCCCTGATCGGCCCGCAAGAGAAATCTTCTGACTCGTTTCCCTTCCAAGGCTCTAGGTCAAAGATATGATGGACCGAGAGCAGATCGGTAGTGGTATCCGCCAATTGGTAGCTGGTGGGCGATATTTATTTGGCGATTTTATACGGCCCATCCCTTTTCGGTGCAAATTTGGAAGTGACTCCTTGGGATGCGCTGCTTAATATCCTCATCTTGACCATGACCCCCGGTCCTCTTCGTGAAACTTAATTAACAGATGGTTCTGATTTTGTCTGCGTACGTCTTGTATCTGTCTTGCTCTCGATCGTGCGTTTCTGTTATATTTCCTTCATATAGTGTCGGTGACCCTTAGTAAGTAAGGTGATTTCCGACACAAAATTTTCCCCGATTACGATCTCGTATAGATCTCGTTGTACGTCGCCTGGGTTACGCATTTCTCGCGCAAACATAAGATAAGCCGGGGTATTTCCGGTTGCTTGCGATGTACTGGAATTCATGGCGTACCTGATTAAAGGCAATTTGCTGGCCTATTCGGTGTGTTTATTACCCACAAGAATGGAGAGTTAAACTTTCATGTCCCTATTCTTTCTCTCCACAGGATTCGCCTCTGGATGGTAGACTGGAGTCAACGACTGGTTGAATCCCAAACACTTGCTGCATAACCGCTTCAACGAATTGTTGTCCGTTTTCGGGAATAACACGACGTGGGATTCCACATATCTGAGCATGACTTTGTTAAACAGAGTCTTGGCGCAAGCTTCCGCGGTAGCACGTCTTAGTGGACATATCTCATCCCAGTTTCACTATCTCCGATTAACGTGATCCTCCGATTAAACTTACTCTTTGTCTCTTTCTAACTGGACAATTAGAAAGAGACGAAGAGTGAGTTTAATCGGAAGATTACGTTAATCGGAGATAGTAAAACTGGCCCTTAGTGGACATATCTCATCCCATTTTGTAGCAACGCCTTCGATGATAAATATCCTGCATTGGTACCCTTCTTCAGTGATAGGTAAAAGACCGAATAAGTCTATAGCCAATACTACAAATCTTCTAGTCGCCGCAGGTGTCCTCAGCAATCCGGCAGTTTTTAAATTGTATGGTTTTTATCGTTCGCATTTGATGCATTTCCTGACGTAATCTCTAACTGTCTTGCGCATTCCCGGCCAATAGTATTTGCTTGAGATCGGTCTTAACGTTTCCATTCCGTAGTGCCCTGCCGTAGACGCATCGTGATTCTCGTATAAGATGCGTCCGATAGCACATTTTGGTATTGTCCATTGGGCTTCCTCGGTGTCTTCATTAGGCGCATAACGATACAAAAGGCCGCTTGACATTAGATATTTACGAGAGGTCCAATTCGCAATGTCGAGATCATCCTCCAAATTATTGATTTATTCTTAAAGAGCTAACAGGCAACAGCGACATGATTTGCAATATCAGATTAAATATTTTATTCTTAAAGAGATAACAGGCAACAGCGACATGACTTGCGATATCAGTACATACACTACACGATAAGTTAAAATAATTTTTTAAATAAGAATTTTTAATAAAATGAATTAAGGAGCTATATAACACACATAAATAAGAATATGCAGAAGTTTTATAAATACAATTATTAAGTTAGAATACACAATAATTTCATCTCGGCAAAGTCCGGAATATATAGGTACGAAGTACCTGATATAAAGTAAATACCTATTAATGCATTACGATAAAATTCTTTTATCACTTCAATGCCACATGTATTACGCCAGCAAATTGAGTAAAATGATATAATCAAGATTCAAGATATAAAGACTAATCACAGACAATGATGACGCGCGGATGTCGTAACGTTTACTGTGCAATTTTATGATCGCGCCAATTAACTTCCTGAACAGCGAAACAACTCGTGCGAATTGTTCGGGGATAAAATATCATCTGTTAGTTACATAATAAAGATTCTAGAGATTTCGGCATATTATAAAATGCAGACTGCTTGCTCATTCATCATTTGCGTGCAAATAATTAATTAAATTAACTTTATATATTACAGTCTTTTCCTTATATTACTAATCATGTACTAAATTGTATCTATATCGTTAAGTTAAAAATGTTTAACAAACACATACTTTATATAAATAATCTTATTGTATGAATAGATATTTAAAAATATATATCAGTATCTGTTATTATTGCTATAGGTTATCGATAATATCGCTATTATGCATTATATGGAGTAGATAAGCATTTTGATAATATACAGGTGTCCAATTTTAAAGTTAACACTGCTATATCTTGCAAACCGATGATTTATTGAAAAATGTTTCAAACAAAAGTTTTGGTTTGAAGGGGGACACATGATTCCAATGTGAGCTATGTCGTATGTGTCGTTGTTTTCAAGAAATTTCAAAGGCGACTAATTTCTTAAATGGAACTTGATTATTTTCTTAAGATAAAAGTTGTAGATCTCTTCGAGACGTTTTCAACATATTATTAATTTTGAAAATTGTACATCCTCGAAATATGATAAATTTCATACAGCATTCTTCTGAAATTTTTCTTCCTTAATATATTATGTATTCACTGTACAATATATACCTATATATACTTTTCTTTAACGTTTGTCAGTCTTAATGAAACAAGACCCCCCTCTCTCTTCACAATATCAGGATGATAAATGCACGCTTCTATAGCTGTCTTATTCAGTTCATGATCGCACAAGTGTTACTGCCTTATCACCGCTTTGTTATCTCAATTAGGTTAGTGTCTATTGGTGTATTGAGAGATAAATCGACATGAGTTTAATGTTCAAGTCTCAGTTACACAAGGCTCAGAATAAATCAGGAAGTCCGACGGTATAAACGGTGACCAAGCATTAGATGTCGTGTTCGTGGTAGTCGTCGTTCGTCGTCTGCAGTGCCGAATGAAAACATACGTATATACCCGCAATTTCATGTAAGAGTGTAAAAAAATTTACTGATGTGGATATAAAGCCTGTTACTTCTGTTCTGCGTGTATCAATTTGCAGCTGGCTTTGAAGCCAGCGCAGTGAAGTGAGCATTTAAGTGAAATAAACGACTAAATTCGAAGACGAGCAATTTACAAGTCAGTGTGTCAAGTTATCAACACTGTTTTCCTCAAACTGATATTTAGTCGAAATTCATTGATAAAAATTTTAGATAAAACCTTGTAAAACATTGTAATTAGTAAACTCTCTGATATATCGTATCATATATACTTTAAAAATATGAGATTAACTTGCCAATAATGCAATGATATGTGTGTATAAAAATAAATAAATATGAATAAAAAGCGCCTGAATGAATTCTACGATACATAATTTAATATATTATAATTAAAGAAAATATGATTTTACAAAAAATGCTATATCAATAGAGAGTTTCAAGTTTATTCCGTGTAATTTGCATGAGCCGCGTAAGTTCGAGAAAAGAAGAGTTTAAGTTGCAAACATTATGTAACGCGCAAATATTACAAACGCGATTATAAATTCTTATTAGATATTTGTCTATCTTGTAGACAATATTTTAAAGCCGCATAAATAATTTTCCACATCAGAAATGGCCCTAGAGACACCGACATGGCTGAATCTATGCTTCGTACAGAAGATACTGCGAGAGTCGGAAGACGACAACTCGATTCAGGTGATCGATATATTCTCGAAACCGGCTACGGCTAAGGGTGACAACTACAGCAGCGACATGATTCGGATTACTGCCGAATTTTTGCGTGACCAAGGCGGCCATAAGATTACGGAGAAGAAATCAATCATTGTCAAAATCTTGCCAGCTAAAAGCGCTCGTCAGGACCTTGTAAATTGATTCAACTTATACAATATTTCTAATACAAATAGATCAAACTGTGGCAGATTTCACTATCTCGAAGTAGATTTCTATTCAATAAAAAGACTGTATATGACAATTATTTTTTAGGCAATCAGTAATTGAAAATAAAATCATTTTTGTCAAGTTCAAAGAGGCACATATAGATATTTAAAAAAATATATGTTTCAGTTGTTTTAAAATAAATTTTGATTTGTGGAATAAAATTATTATTAATTTGTCATCTGAAGAACCAAAATTTTTTATTCAAACTCTTATATCTAAAAAAATAATTTCATGCTTGCTTAATTAAAAGATTTTATTTGTTAATCTTAATTAAACTTTTTACAGATCCAACAATCAGGCCTCTTTCACACCGAGATATTGATGATGTCAGATACGTTGGATAAAATGAATAAATTGTTAGGGCCAAAGCATCGCTTAAGCGGCAAGAGCCTATACGTGCAAAATGAAAATCCAACGCTTCTGGTGATCGAAGATCTCGCGCCTCTCGGCTTTCGCATGGCCGATCGCCTGTCTGGTCTTGACCTAGCTCATACCATATTGGCGCTTGACGGACTAGCCAGATTTCATGCAGCTTCTGTAGCCTTATGTGAGAAGGTAAATCACCACGCGTAACTCACTTGTAATGTCTCATTGCGATTATCACGAATTCAGGTCAGTGGCACGAATCCAAGGTCCAAATTTCCATGTAAATATACCCTGAACATAAATGATATAAGTATTACAGGGTGTCTGTGCACTCAGTGCCAAAAACTGGTACAGCGGCTTTAGCACATAAAAACATGTCGAAAATGTCTAATAAACATATGTCCAAATCTCAAGGGTTTCGGAGTTATACGGTATTGCATTTATAAGAAAATATAAATTGAAGTGAATGTTATTTAGTAATATATCTATATGAAAAATCTTTTTACATTGCTACGAGACTTTGTGCGCTATATCTATTATTCGAAGTATATATTAAACACATTATACACATGATAATCGGAAATATTCAAAAGTTTCATTTAATAAAAGTTACATTAATGTATTTTGAAGCGACGAAATATAAATAACTTTGAATACTGTCAAGCGATAAACTTGAAACTTGTGAAACTTTAGGACCATGTGTTTAACACTTTAAATCCTATAGAGAAGTAGTTTCTAATTGATATGTAAAAAGAGAACAAGTTTCTTTTTAATACTGTGTGCAAACATATTACCCAACTTCATACTAAATTAAATTTTCTTGTTGCATAAGTGTATAGTGGCGGGCAAAGTTTTTACTTTTTACAATAAGCATATAATGTCAGGAATTTTATAATTTTTGCCATATTAATTATAATTAGCTTTGCACTTCAATAACATTTAATTTGTACATTTCATCGTCTGTTTTAATTTATGTTTTAATTATGAGGAGAGACAGAGGCATTGTAAATTGACCGTAATTGCGTTCAATGTTACGCGCGGACGGATCAAAGTCAATTGCTCGTAGTGACGCTCAATGCGCCTCAAGAAACGCAGCCAACTCATAAACCAAGCATTTCCTGACATATGTTTATATGACCTTTTTTTCTTGTGGAGACCTCACCCTTAAAGTTTGTACAAGTATTTCTGATACACCCTGTATATACTTACAATTAAGTTACAAATATTTTATAGAAATATTAATATACAAATATTAAATGTACAAATCTTATGCTGTATTTATATAATTAGTTTTAAATTTTTTAATAACACGTATGAAAAGATAAAACTAAACATATATCTATTGTATATTGCGGTAAATGATGCATTTAAGACTCAAGTAAATTACTAGTAATAGTAGTAATAACTAATCATGAAAAATTTATAAGAGCTCGAACAAATATGTGTTAGAATAAGGAAAAATTATTTTGCCCATTAACGATTGTTATGTAACTGAATCCATCCAATATCGTACAGCGTAGGTAGTCCTAAACTTTGATACTACAGATATGTACATTGTAATAATGCGTGCGGCATAATGGTTACCATAAACCGCAGCGATTTTGTATGGTCGAATGGGAGTTCGAAACTACACGGCGAATGATCCAACAGAAATGCCTGGCGGAGAATAACCGTTTTAACCAAAGTTCAATATCCTTTATTATCCTTTATTGCGGCACGTGCCTCGGTGTAGCCAAGAAAACAATTTAAAAAAATATCTTTTGTAAAAAAGACTATACAATTTACTAAAAAAAATCAAATTATTCTCTCACAATTAGTAGATACCTATACCTAAGTAAAATCGACTTTTCTTCGACTAAAATATGGCGTATATCAAAATACCTTCGAAACTAAAGCAATTTAAAAAAAAATGCTTTTAACTTAAAAGAATACGTATGTGCCCGACTAAGCAGTAAATTCTTCTATATTTACAAAATCGTAATTTATATATTAAAATTTACGAAGTTGTAACAAATAATAGTCTTCCTCGTAAATTTCTCCAAGAAAAAATCTGTTCTAAATTTGTTAAGAAATTACATGTTATTAAAATTATGGTGGATTAATTATTGTAGATTTTTTTATATAGCCTCATGTGTACATACATAATATTCTCTTCTAGTCCACACACTACAAACTTATTTTTACTAAGTTTTATAATAAAATAAATAAATATTAATATTTTTTAATAAAAATGTTTTAATATCCAGGAACCAAAGCAAAAAGAGATGTATTCGAAAGGAATGTTCAACAACCAACACCCGCCAGAAATGAGCAATTTTTTCATTATGAGTGTTAAAGCTTTAGCAGATGAGGTTGCAACCTGGCCAGGAATGAAAAAGTAAGATTTACATACACAAACGCAATATTTATTGATCTAATTTTTAATGTCTAAGATAACATTGTGCATAAATAAAGATAATAAGCAGAAACTAGCAAATATAGAAACACAAATTGTTTACGAGTATTAGCAAATATTTGTGATTTTTCCATAATTTTATAGAATTCCATGTTTATATGTGACTTTTATTGCTAGATACTCGGAAAAAATTGCTAAACTCACCGACCACATATATAAAATAGGAATAGAAGCAACCAAGTTATGTGAGGATGATTTCAACGTTATTAATCACGGTGATTTCTGGGTAAACAATATGTTGTTCAAATATGACAATGATGGCAAACCTGTTGAGCACATTTGTGTAAGTACCACTACTTTATTAAAAAATCATGTATTTGCTCTAAGCACAAGTGCTTATTAATTTATTATAATCATGATCAAAATTTAAGAATAAATAAAGAAATTCGTGTAATCTAATTTGTACCTGCATGTACAATGACATAATTTTATATAGTTAAAAAAGTGTATTTACTTTAGAACTATATTTTAAAATATTAATTTTGAAAAGTGTAAAGTATCGTGAAGATAATCAAGTAAATATAGCATCGCTTAGTCACTTTGTTCTAATTATATATACATATAAATTTTTATTATAATTTTTGTAATTAAATGCAAAATAAATTTATGTAAAAATAAACAAAATAAGTAAGACAAATACATAATATTCTGAGAAGTATACGGTATACGTTAACGCATTTTAATGATCCGCAATATCGACTTTAGCGATCAAGACAAAGAGGCAGCGATAATATGAGACACTTGAAATTGCAGTATATCATGAATAATGCAATAAATCCAGTTTGATCGCACTCAGATACATCCGCCACCTGTCTGCCCGTGTCATCTCCACAAACTCTCAACTTTCTCGCCGCGACTTCCTAAACACGAGTCCCACTTCTTTCCCGGGGCACGGATTTCATTTCCAATTCAATTGCCAGGAGCTCAAAAAATCGATCGAAAGAGTTCGTTTGATATTACAGGTGGACTTCCAAATATGTGTCTACACATCGCCGGCAGTCGATCTTCAGTATTTTCTCTGTACAAGTCCTTCCCCGGATGTCATTGAGAACAAAAGAGATATTTTATTAAATGAATATCTTGGCACACTGTCGGCAACTATGAGGCAACTGAGCTGCAAGACGCAGCCACCCACCATGGAAGAACTGAAAGCTATCCTAAAACGAAGAGCCAGCTTTGAAATGATAATATCCTTCTCGGTTTTACCGATAGTGCTGTGCTGTAGGACTGAGGTGACAGATTTGGATGAGGTTCTGAACACTGACGGTTTTTCACATCCGGGTCTGAAGAACGAGAGTTATAAAAAATTGATGATGAAGAAAATTCCAATATATGACGAGTGGGGTTTGCTGGATCTCTAATGTACCTATATACTTCACCTATTGTGATAAAAAATGTGGAAAAAAAATTAAATTGTTCAAAGAATCAGAAATTATTCTTTTATAATATAATATGATGTTTTCATTTTTAATTTATCAAAATTTTAAAATAAATCGCAAACTATCGCGAATATATAATTAATTAAAGATAATAAAATATAAATGCAGTTTGTTATGTAGATATGTCTTGTTATCTAGATAGTCTTGTTATGTACATCGTATCTATAATCATCAACATGTTAACAAAAAATAATGTTACTTCTATAAAATCGAATGTACATAATATTCTAAAAAAATACCAATGCAAAAAAGTGATGTAAAAATTAATTATTTAAATAAGATTTAAAAAGAAGAATTTTAGATTGTATTCGATTGTAGATCAATGTGCATGAAGAAAATTCGGAGAAATTGTGAAATCTATATATATAAAATAGAATGTCTGTATGTCTGTCTGTTTGTTCTTTATGCACTCTTAAACTATTCGACCGATCTGAACCAACTTTTGCACAGTTACTCTTTACATCCTTGCACAAAACATAGGCTACTACGGAACGTCGATATTTCACTTACCGATCAGCGTCTTCATCCCTTGGTTTTTTCGGGCGATTTTTGGGAATTTCGAGATTGCTCGCTCGCGATGTACACAGAACCTCGATATTTCACTTACTAATTACCGATTTTATCCCTTGGTTTTTCCGGGCGTTTCTTAAGTGAAATATCAAAGTTCTGTTTACATCGCGAGCGAGCAATCTCGAAATTTCCGAAAAAACCAAGGAATAATTACAAGGATAAACTTTCGCAACAGGCATTACAAAAAATGTTGTAAGTATGTGGCATTTGCGGAAGACAACGAATTACGTTACATGCAAGCAAACAATCTCGAAATTCCCGAAAAAAAACGCCCGGAAAAACCAAGGGACGAAATTGCTAATTGGTAAGTAAAATATCGATGTTCTGTGTACATCGTGAGCGAGCAATCTCGAAATTCCCGAAAAAACGCCCGGGAGAACAAAGGGATAAAGTCGCTGATCGGTAAGTGAAATATCGATAAAGCGGAAATGACTCAATAGCGTGAAACTTGAGTAGAAAAAGACCAGTTACGACATGTTCAATCAAGGAAAACATTTATGCGGTCCGATTTAAAAATAAAGGCATTTAGTTATGATCTAAATTACAAATATCAATTTCATCCGAGAGTAATAATTGGAAAAATGGATGCAATATGTGATCATTGTCAAGCAAAAAAATTTAAAACTGAAGCACCTGGAATGTGTTGTTCAAACGGAAAAGTTAAACTACCGTCTTTAAATCAACCACCCGACACACTCCTTATGTTTGTCCACAATATGGATATTGAAACACAAATGGTCATTTGAAGAAAAACGACGCCCGGGCGAAGCCCGGGTAACCAGCTAGTAATACTATAAAGAAAACCAATTATAGTATTTAATTTTTTAATCTATATATTATATTTTAATTTTAAGAAGTAAATGTTTCCCTTAATTAAGAAATATAAATAAAATTAATTGTTTTTTTATAATAAATTTAAACAATCAAAAATTTTAGAATGTAGTTTTGACGGTAGAATTAAAAACGTGTCGTTTATCCATGTTTCGTACATGTATTACATGTAAATCATGCCAATTTCAAATGTAAATACCTCGGCTTAGAGATGGTAAATCTCATTTAACTTGCACAGATGTTTAGATAACATATCTAATAATGTGTACGCCAAGTTTTAGCTAATTCTTGAAAAAACGATTTCGTGGAGGTACCACCTTAAATATAATGTTATCTCAATGTATTCACGTATTCTTTTTTAAAGTATAACATTCACAGTCGTAATAGAACTAACTTTAATTTATATTGAGTTCACACAACAAATTATTAGCTAAGTCATTTGTTAGGAACATATACGATACATAGCATTGAACATCATAATACAATATTCAAATTTAGCATAAAAATATTTCTAATCTAATTGCATTGCCGCGGTTATTTTATATTTTGAATGATATCCGATAACAAATATTTTTAAATATGTTTTACACATATAAAAAAATATCATAACATTATATGTCAAGCAAAATTATTTTTCCTCTCATTTTAAAATAATTTTTAAATAAAATGTAATTCCTATATTTGTAATTTTTATATTTTTATTATTACTCAATATTAAAATTAATCAATTAAACTTAAAAACCTATCAATTAGAGAAAAGAACTTAATTAAAAGAATTAATCATAAAAATATAGATATAAAACGCGTTATGCCACTCTTTCAATTCAAGATAATTATAAGTATCAGATTCGAAAATATATGTTCAGACGAGAATATTTATATAAATATATAAATAATATAAATATATATATATATATACTATATATAAAAGTATATATACAATACACATTTTTAAAATTAAATGCCAGATTAGATATTTTAACTTAATATTTATCAAATTATTTATTTATTCTTAAAGAGATAACAAGCAAAGCGACACAATAAATACATAAGTTAAAATAATTTTTTAAATAAAGATATTTAATAAAATGCATCAAGAAGCTATACATATAACGTAGGTACATAAATAAGAATATGCAGAGGTTTTATAAATAAAATTATTAAATTAGGATACACAATAATTGCATCTGAACAAAGTCCGGAATATACAATACAAAGTACCTAGTATAAAGTAAATACCTATTATTGCATCGCGATAAAATTCTTTATTACTTTAACGCCACGTGGATTACGCCCAAATCGAGTAAAATGATATACTGTTCCACAAGAACGTATAAAGCTATTGGATAGTACAGCGATACTTTATGTTCTTCTCATATAGGCGACGTCTAATAGTGTTGATTCCGATGTCTACACCCTTCTTAAAAAAATACACCCGGAGCAAAACTTGGGCCTGGCGCAAGGTTGGAGAAGGACGCTGTTCATAAAGGCGAACGATCATTCTGTCCTGCTTTTCCGTCGTCACACGTATTGTTCCCCTCTCCGGCAAGTCACCCACGTTTCCAACTTCTTTAAAACGTTTCACCCACTTCTGGACGAATGCCTTAGACTTTTTCATCGATGACGAAGCTGCTGTTGCGTACGATAGTTTTGGCCCTTTCGAATGACTAACGAGAAACACTGCCTCATACCGCTTCAGATATAATACTCTTATTTCGCACTCTTCGCACTCATCTCGAAAATGTCTGTTTAAACGAAACTAATACTCAGCGTACAGGTAAATGTATACTGCGCCAAAGAGCATGCTTTAAGATTGTGGATAATGTTAGAGAGATACCGCTGCGGTCATTTTTCAAAAATTTATGGTGTATACTTTCTTGTGGAACTGACTGTATAATCAAGATAGAGACTAATCACAGACAACGATGACTTGCGCGGATGTCGCGTCGTAACGTTTACTGTACGATTTTATGATAGGGAAACAACTCGTGCGAATTGTCCGAGGACAAAATATCATCTGTTACATAAAGATTCTAGAGATTCGGCATATCATAAAACGCAGACTGCTTGCTCATTCATCTCATTTGCATGCAAATAATTAATTAAATTAACTTTATATATTACAGTCTTTTCCTTATATTACTAATCATGTACCAAATTGTATTTATATCATTAAGTTAAAAATGTTTAATAAGCATACTTTATATAAATCATCTTATTGTACAAATAGATATTTTAAAATATATCAATATTTGTTATTATTGTTATCCTTCATCGATTAGTAGGTATTGTTTTATGCATTATATGGAATAGATAAGCATTTTGATAATACAGGGTGCCCAATTTTGAAGTTAACAGTGCTATATTTCGCGAACTGATGACTCCATTGAAAAATGTTTCAGACAAAAATTTTGGCTTAAAGGGGGACACATGATTTCGATGTGAGCCATGTCGTCGTTTTCAAGAAATTTCAGAGGCGACTAATTTCTTAAATGGAACTTGATTTTTTCCTTGAGATAAGTTGTATAGATCTCATCGAGACGTTTTAAAAATACTATTAATTTTGAAAATCGTACATTCTCAAATAGGTACTGATGAATTTCATGCAGCATTCTTCCAAAATCTTTCTTCCTTACTATATTACATATTTACTGTGCAATATGTACTCATTTATAATTTTCTTTAACGTCTGTCAGTCTTAATGAAATAAGACCCTCTCTCTTGTCTTAATATTAGGATGATAGATGCACGTTACTAGCTAGTATTCAGTTCATGATCGCAAGAGAGTTATTGTCTTATCATCGCTCTGTTATCTCCATAATTTATTGTCTATTTGTTTATAGAGAGATAAATCAATATGGGTTTAATGTTGGCAAAGTCTCAGTTACCTAAGGCTCAGAATAAATCAGGAAGTCCGACGATATATAAATGGTGGCCAAGCAGATCATTAGACGTCGTCTTCGTGATAGTCGTCATCTGCAGTGCAGAATGAAAACATACGTATACCCGCAATTTTATCCAAGAGTATAAAAGAATTCACTGATGCAGATATAAAGCCTGTCACTTCTGTTCTGCGTGTATCACTTCGCGGCTGGCTTTGTGAAACGGCGCAGTGAAGTGAGCATTTTAGTAAAATAAACGACGAAAGTCGAAGACGAGCAATTCACAGGTCAGTGTGTCGATTATTATCAACACTCTGTTTTCCTTAAACTGATATTCAGTCGGAATTAATTGATAAAGATTTTGGATAAAATCTTGTAAAACGTTGTTATTAGTAAATTCTCTGATATATCCTATCATACTTTAAAAATATAAGATTAACTTGCCAATAATGCAATAATATGTGTATAAAAATAAATAAATATAAATAAAAAGCGCCTGAATAAATTCTATGATACATATATAATTTAAGGAAAATATGATTTTACAAAATGCTACATTAGTGGAGTTTTAAGTTTATTCCGTACAATTTCCATAAGTCGCGTGAGTTCGAGAGAAAAAGAGTTTAAGTTGTAAACATTAACGCGAAAGCATTACAAACCCGATTATAAGATTCTTATGAGATATTTGTCTATCTTGTAGACAATATTTTAGAGCCGCATAAATAGTTTTCCACATCAGAAATGGTCCTAGAGACACCGACATGGCTGAATCTATGCTTCGTACAGAAGATCCTGCGAAAATCGGAAGGCGACAACTCAATTCAGGTGATCGATATATTCTCCAAACCGGCCACGGCTAAGGGTGACAACTACACCAGCGATATAATTAGGATTACCGCCGAATTTTCGCGTGACCAAGGCGGCCATAAGATTACAGAAAAGAAATCAATCATTGTCAAAATCTCACCAGTTGAAGGCGTTCGTCGGGACCTTGTAAGTTGATTCAACTTATACAATATTTCTAATACAAATAGATGAAACTGTGGCAGGTTTCACTATTTCGAAGTAGATTTCTATCCAATAAAATAATTATATGAATAAATTTTTAGGCAATCAGTGATTGAAAATAAAATCATTTTTATTAACAATAAGTTCAAAGATGCACATATACCTATTTAAAAAAAATAGATGCTTCAGTCATTTTGAAATAAATTTTGATGTGCCGAATAAAATTATTATTTATTTGTCATCTAAATAACCAAAATTTTTTATTTAAGCCCTTATATCATGAAAAAAATTGTGTGCGTGGCACACAAAGGCCTCCACGCGCGGCAGAAGTGAAACTTCCTAGCTGTGAGAAATAGAATAAAGTTTTCACTAATTTTTGCATGCTATAATTAAAAAATGTGTTCTACTAATTATAGCACGCAACAATTAGTGAAAACTCTATCCTATTTCTCACAGCTAGGAAGTTTCACTTTTCGTGACGCTCGGATCTGACCTCGGTTCTGACGGTCGGCCGTAACGTAACGTAACGCTCCCGCGCCGAATCGTGCCCATAGAAGTTTTACTGCAATAATTGCATGCTTGTTTAATAAAAAGATTTTATTTGTTAATCTTATTGTTAAACAAACTTTTTTCAGGTCCAACAATCAGGCCACTTTCACACCGAGATATTGATGATGTCAGATACCTTGGATAAAATGAATAAGTTGTTAGGGCCGAAGCATCGCTTAAGTGGCAAGGGCCTATACGTGCAAAATGAAAATCCAACGCTTCTGGTGATCGAAGATCTCGCGCTTCTCGGCTTTCGCAAGGCCGATCGTCTGTCTGGTCTTGACCTAGCTCATACCATATTGGCGCTTGACGGACTAGCAAGATTTCACGCAGCATCTATAGCCTTATGCGAGAAGGTAAATCAGCACGCGTAACTCACTTGTAATGTCTCATTGCGATTATCACGAATTTAGATCAATGACATGAATCCAAGAACCAATCAAGATCCAAATTTCTATGTTAATATACCCTAAACATAAATAATATAAGTAATATATCTATATAGAAATCACTTTACATTGCATGCTACGAGACTTCGTGTGCTATTATATTATTCGAAGTGTGTATTAAACACATTATACATAATCGGAAATATCCAAAAGTTCCATTTAATAGACATTATAATGTATTTTGAAACAATGAAAAATTAATTACTTCGAATACTAGTCAAGAGATAAAGTTTGAAACTTGTAAAACTTTAGGACTATGTGCTTAACACTTTAGATCCTATAGAAAAGTAATTTCTAATTGATATTAATTGATATTGTAAGAAAAGAAAATCGACTTTTCTTCGACAAAAATATCGCGTATATCAAATACCTTCGAAACTAAAACAATTTAAAGAAATGCTTCTAGTTTAAAACAATACGTATGTACCCAACTAAACAGTAAATATATCCTTCTACATTTACAAAATCGTAATTTGTAATTCATATATTGAAATTTACATTAGAAAGTTGTTATAAATAATAGTCTTCTTCATAACTTTCTTCCAAGAAAAAGATCTACTCTTTTGTTAAAAAGTAATATGTTATTAAAGTTATGGTAGATTAATTATAGTAGATTTTTTTTATATAGCCTCATGTATACATACATAACATTTCAAATTTCTAGCCCACACACTACAAACTTATTTACCAAATTTTATAATCAAATAAATAAGTATCAATATTCTTTAAAAAAAATATTTTAACATCTATATAGGAACCAAAGCAAAAAGAGATGTATACGAAAGGAGTGTTTAACGACCAGTACCCGGCAGAAATAAGCAAGTTTTTCATTATGAATGTTAAAGCTTTAGCAGATGAGGTTGCAACTTGGCCAGGAATGAAAAAGTAAGATTTACATAAACAAACGCAATATTTATTGACTTAATTTTTAATGTCTAACAATAAGATAACTTTGTGCATAAAAAACATAATTAATAAGCAGAAACTGGCAAATATGGAAACAAATTGTTGAAAAGAATATATAGCAAATATTTATGATTTTATTATAATTTTATAGAATTCCATGTTTATGTGACTTTTATTGTTAGATACTCGGAAAAACTTGCTAAACTCACCGACCACATATATAAAATAGGAATAGAAGCTACCAAATCATGTGCAGATGAATTCAATGTTATTAATCACGGCGATTTCTGGATAAACAATATGTTATTCAAATATGACAATGATGGCAAACCTGTTGAGCACATTTGTGTAAGTACCACCATTACGTTATAAAAAATGTATTTGCTCTAAACATAAGTGCTTATTGATTTATTATAATCACGATTAAAATTTAAGATAAAATGAAGAAATTCGTGAAATCTAATTTGTATTTGCATGTGTAATGACATGATTTATGTTGTTGAAACAGCGTATTTACTTTAAAACAATATCTTAAAAGATTAATTTTGAAAAATGTAAAGTATTGTGAGCATAATTTAAATATAGCATCGCATAGTTACTTTGTTCTAATTAGCTAAATTGACGAATTTTTATTATAATTTTTGTGGTTGAATGCAAAATAAATTTATGTAAAAATAAACAAAATAAGTAAGACAAATACATAATATTCCGAGAAGTATACGGTATACGTTAACGCATTTTAATGATCCGCAATATCGACTTTACCGATCAAGACAAAGAGGCAGCGATAATATGAGACACTAGAAATTGCAGTATATTATGAATAATGCAATAAATCCAGTTTGATCGCATCCAGATACATCCGCCACCTGTCTGCCCGTGTCATCCCCGCATTCTCAACTTTCTCGCCGCGACTTTCTTAAACACGTGTCCCATTTTTTTCTCAGAACACGATTTTCATTTCTAATTCAATTGCCAGGAGCTCAAAAAAATCAATCGATCGAAAGAGTTTGTTTGATATTACAGGTGGACTTCCAATTGTGTTTCTACACATCGCCGGCAGTCGATCTTCAGTATTTTCTCAGTACAAGTCCTTCTCCGGATGTCATTGAAAACAAAAGGCATATTTTATTAAATGAATATCTTGGCGCACTGTCGGCAACTATGAAGCAACTGGGCTGCAAGACGCAGCCACCCACTATGGAAGAACTGAAAGCTACCTTAAAACGAAGAGCCAGCTTTGGAATGATAGCATCCTTCTCAATTTTACCGTTAGTGCTGTGCTGTAAGAATGAAGCGAAAGATTTGGATGAGATGATGAACACTGGCACTCTTTTAAGTCCGGGTATGAAGAGCGAAAGTTATAAAAAATTGATGATGAAGAGACTTCCAATGTATGACGAGTGGGGTTTGCTAGATCTTTAATGTATACTTGATCTATTGTGATAAAGAATGTAGAAATGAAATAAAAAAATAATAGGTACGAAAAGCACAGCAAATACATTATAATTAATAACAATAGACATGGAATATTGACGCATTTTTTTATAAAGAGGAGCCATCATGGAATTGACATGATGCGACAGATCTTTTAGGTTAAATTGTTTAAAAGATCAAAAATTATTCTTTTATAATATAATATAATGTTTTCATTTTTAACTCATCAAAATTTTGAAATAAATTGCGAACTATTGCGAATATATATTTAATTAGAGATAATGAAATATAAATATAAATGTAGTTTGTGATGTAGATAGCGTCTATAATCATCGACATGTTAACAAAAAATAATGTAATTATATAAAAGATGTACCTACATAATATTCTGAAAAAATATCAATGCAAAAAAGTGATATACAAATTAATTATTTCATTAAGATTTAGAAAATAGAATTTTAGAATGTATTCGATTGTAGATCAATGTGCATGAAAAACACATTGGATAAAGAAATTGTGAAATAATACTATAAAGGAAACCATATAGTATTTAATTTTTTATGACATACTAGTCATGAAATTATTTTATATCATCATTCGTGTTCTTAAACTTTAGTTCTTAAACATTAAAACTATTGTGTTAGAAAGTAATAATAATAGTATATAATGAATTAGCAATACATATGTAAGTAATAAAACAATAACTATTGAATATGAATGAGATATTGTTATTTTTCCTATAAAACTATATTAAATAAATAAAAAATAAAAAAACTGAATATATACACATATATATATATATATATATATATATATATCGTACATATATTCAATTCTTCATACACACACATACACAGAGTGGCTCAAATAAATTGTTACAGATTAATTATATTATTATGTCAGAAACCACTGGATAAAAATACGTGATTCAGACGGCGATTTTCTTATTACAAAGAGGCTTTTTAAGTAATAATGAATAAATTAACTGGACCGATGTGAATCGATTTAAATAGAGATATATAAATAAAGAAATAATAATATATTTCTATGTGAAGAGTTATGTTTCAAGACCGACATATAATCGGCGCACAGTTTGCTAATTGTAAGTTAAAAGAAATATATATTATAAGTATACCAAATTCACACACAAATATTATTATATTAGGCTACCAAGACGAAGATGGCCTTTTAAGTATTTTACAATTAAATTTTGAAAGCTTTCTGAAGAGAGACAACAGATAAGCAACTTTGAAATTTAAAATAATATCCTATAAAAAAAGTAACATAAAAATCAAGAAATTTTTTTCCTAAAATTATTGTATTAAAAGTTATGGGTTATAAAAAGTAGAAATCTGTTGTATATATGCGAGGTTGTATAGTACGGTTGTATAATCTAGTGTGGTTTCTCACATATTAATCTGTAACACTTTAATTAAGCCACTTATAAAATTATAAAAAATTATTTATATAAAAAAATAAAGATTTGCTATAATTATATCAAGAAAAATCTGAGTATTACAACATAATATAAGAAAACTTAATTATTCTCTTTAATGGCTTTTTAATTAACTTTTACTATCTACTTTGTCATACAAAGTTACAAAATACTTCCTTTTACGATGCAAAATGAGAGATTATATAATGTTTGACCTCGTTGACTTGGATTAACATGGATTACTTCAATTATAGATCACATTAAAAAACATGAAAAACTACATTTTAATATCATTGATAAACTTGTTGCAGTTGCTTATATATTTGTAAATTTAATGTAAAGTCTTCAATGTTTTTCAGAGATTATAATTCAAGATTTTTAATACATTTTCAATATCTCTCCTCCCCCCCCCCCCTCTCTCTCTCTCACTCTTTATCGCAATATTATGAACTTTACAATTCTTCTTGTTTTACTTTAAATTTTTTTATTTTTGATAATTCATAATCCTATATAAAATTTAATTTTCGAGTCAAATTTTATTTTCCAAGTATATGGAGTCTAATTATATTTACAAGTTAACTTACGTTTATCTATTCTTTATAATATATGTATACTATATAAGAAAATCTATTTATAATTATAAAAATTTTTATAAAAGTATACGTTTTAATTAGAATTAAAATCTTAAAAGTTAATACAAAAATAGATTATGTACAGTATTAAAATCATGTGCAATGCTTTAATATATTGATTATAAATTATTTGATCTTTTTGATATTTAATTACCACCCCTCTCATATATCTTCAAAATAGCCAGACAGATTTAGACTCAAATTGAACATTTGTAACATCCTTTGCGGAATAATCCTGGTTTTGAATAAATCTATTCGACACAGTTTTGCGCGCATGTTGGCCATTTCACGAAAACAAATAACGAGATGCGAAAAACAAAGAAGTAGAAATAAAATTGCTGTTGGTCACGCGTACTGTAATGCGTGTCTATTTTATGGATTAATTGCATTACTCTAAATAAAACATTTGTCAGAAAAAAAACTCAAAAAGAAAAGTTATTAAAAATTTTGTTTGTGTGATATTAAGATTAAAGCACTAAGATAAAGCAACGCTGCTTATTAAATGTTTACAATAAAATGCACAACGTTAGCCGGATTTAAAATGTTTTAACAAGAGATTTTGCCATAATTTTTGCCGATTTTAGATAAAGCTGGATAATTATTATCTACGCTGTTCAAAATAATTCCGATTCATGGCATACATTAAGCGCACTACCAAATAATTAACCTTTGTTGTGGCTGAACAATGATTCCAGTTACTTATGGTATTTCATGAAATAAACAGCAGGAAATCATTATTTTGTGCGGGTATAATTGGGCAAATTTTGCAGAGAGAGCCTGCATTACTGACATAAATGCAGCATAGTTTCATCAAAATTAAACAGTCAGCAAACTTAATAAATTGTTATCAGAGATGTGCAGACTTTGTAAAACATTTTCAACTTCCTATCATATCGCTTATGTGTACTGCAAAATTATCACATTATTAACACATAATTATAACGTTAGTTATTATTTTCTGACTGATGTGAGTCGAAGTAAGATGATTATATATAAATATAAGTTAATTATTTAAAAATATATTACATCTATTGTTTTGCCTTATACTATAAAAAATAACTAAAATATCAAAATCCAACAGATTTTGTTAATAAAATATATCTTTAATATATTTATTTAATTTATGGTATATGGAAAGTAAAACACACACAATATAATGAGAGATCCAGGATGGAAAATAGCATAAATAGAATCAATTGAAACTCCAGAATAGAACCTGATCATATTGATTGCGCATGTTACTAACAAGCAATTGGCGTTTGCAAACCTCATGTCTCAATGCGCCAATTGGAACTACGCATCAATAGATGTCGATTTTGATTTCACAAGAACGGTAATATCCCAGCAGATTATTAGATTATAACGCAGTAGCACATTCAATTGAGAGCCTGATTTAGCAAATCAAATGTAATCGTGATACATGTATTTATAGATTACGTACGGATCAATGCTTTAAATAAATGTTACTTATCTAAAATGTTTTTGTATTGATTGCCTATTTCATGAGCTTTGCTCCATTTATGCAAATTTTCAGATTAAATTAAAATAATTATCAATTAAACACGTTTAATTATTTTTTCTAATTCAAAAATAAATTATTCTATAATAACAATGTATTTATATGTTATGTCAATTTCCCCTTTCAGATCCATTCAAACGTGCTGGGTCGTGCTCATTTCAAGCAGTGCGCACATTAATGGACCATACAAATTCTCGAGTGCAACAATTAAACGAGTCACCACGCGAGCAATCGCACGCACCTATCGAAATTGAGTGGCTGAGTGTGAAATATGCCGATTCCGAGAATCTCGTGGAGACCGGCTCGATGAACCGCGAAAACTAATTAATATCTTCGGGAAGTTGGGATATGTATTTCGCCTTTCAATTGAAGCGAACGTATGCCTGTCCCCCCTGGCGTGTATGTCGTCTACGTTCGTACAATTCGCTCGATTGTATGCGTGAGTGTGTTTGTATTCTGTGAGCGTGTACTTGTATGTATGTATGCGCGTAGGCGTGCACGTGACGCGGAACAAATGGCGATATTAATTACCGCGATTTGCCATCTCCGATACTGAAATCGACCCCTATTAATCTGAGCTTACACCTTTCGTTTGCCTGCACCTTGCTCGCTTCGTGAGAATATATTCATCCTTGTTTAATCCTGTCGATATTGTGCTTTTGCTTATTACTCTTTATGATCTGTAATTATTCGCATGTTCAGCTTAAGCAAATAATTATTTTCTCTGTAGACAAACTACTGTAAATAAATTAAAGTTATTTTATTTATATCATTAATTTCTAGCAATAAGTATTTCTAAGATAAATTGCATAAATTGATCTTACAAAAAAAATTATATGGAATGTGTCTCTATTTCTTTGTGTCAAAAAATCACTCTTAGCGTACAATAAATAGCTTAACTAAAATAATTATTTAAGAGGTAAAGAGCAAATAAAAGCGTTAGAACGAATAAGTGGTGTGCTGTATTGTATATATTATTATATACAATAATATATCATAAATACAAGAGAGTGTATTCTATCGTGTAAGCAAATAAAATTTCGACTGTCTATTTTTCGTTTCATGTTTTCCTCTGAAACAGTCGATGAGACCAATATACATACCTATATGGCTCAACTAGCCGAATATTTGGTATTGACTTTTCGCTGCGGATCATTGATCGTTACACAGAGTAGCGTTAAACAATGCGATTGGTGTACATTCTCGTGAAACATGTTTTTTATTCAACAATGTCGCCGCACGTCTCGCAAAGTTCTATTTTTAGATCTGCAATATGATACCCTAGTTCGTTAAAATTGTATAAACAATATAATTATCGCCGTGAAACAATCGAAGGAGTTTTACAATTGAAATAATTTCATCACGGAATGAGAGGCTACGTATAAATATGTATATCTTATACAATGTAGTGTATATTGAATGTTTTTCGCGTCATTGCACTTTACATTGTAACAGTAATCACACTGTACTGCAATTAAATATTAAAACAAGAACGTGATTTTAGTTCGATATTTCGATGATGATTTCGAGAGTTTCTCAATTGCTGAATGCGTAGTTCTAATAAAAGAAGTTTTGCAGAAGGTATTTCATGAAACGAATTTGCATAACACTAGGCAACAAATTTTGACTTTTTTTTGTGTCAACTTAATGACTATGTTAGTCGTATTTCTTGTGCCTAAAGATGACAGAAAATTATTGGATTTTTGTAAAAAGATTACTTTTATGAACAGGACATCGTACTTTTAAAATTTTAATATTTTTCCAGGATTGGAGATAAATTTGACTCTGGGTGTGCTTTGATTAACAGGTAAAAATATTTTTGGCTTTGGGGGGATAGTCTAGACCTCCCTTAAGCTGAGAAATGTGTGGTAGGTGTGTCGAATAGAAAAAAAACATTTTTTATAATCACATTTTTTAAAAATTAACGTTTTTTAATTCCTCATAGAGGAAGCTTTGTTTTCGTAAAAAATTTTTTTTTTAGTTGCCGCTGCCAATGTGTTCAGAATGTTCTAAAACGTCGAAAAATAGCTATTTTAAAAAATGTCGGTATGTGTGTATGTATGTCTGTATGTCTGTATGTCTGTATGTCTGTATGTGCCAAATTTACTGAAATTTCTATAACTCCAGAACTGATCAACCAAATCTTAACCAATTATATATAAAATAGGGGTAGAAAAGACTGAAGAATATAATAGAATTAGAAAAATTGCGAATATTTTAAAATTTTAACCTTTAAGGGCTACATCTCAAGTCTCAATAATTGAGATTTTTCATAAATTGATGTTTTTTGACAATTTAGTATTAATTATTGGCAATTTTTCTAATTATATTATATTCTTCAGTCTTTTCTACCCCTATTTCATATATAATTCTTTAAGATTTGGTTGATTAGACTCAGCTTCATAAAGCTTCTATGTATGTACGAATTCTTCGA
This sequence comes from Leptothorax acervorum, assembly GCA_035220615.1. Classification (NCBI taxonomy): domain Eukaryota; kingdom Metazoa; phylum Arthropoda; class Insecta; order Hymenoptera; family Formicidae; genus Leptothorax; species Leptothorax acervorum. The sequence continues at coordinate 158,889 of JASTWQ010000075.1, forward strand.
AATTTGAAATATCAATAAAATTTTAAAGAAATTATATATAAAATAGGGGTAGAAAAGACTGAAAAATCTAATAAAATTAGAAATAGCCCGATATCTCAAAATTAATGGAAATTAGAGCAACATTTAAATCTTAATGAATTTTCTATCTATCTATATAAAATAGAATGTCTGTATGTCTGTATGTATGTCTGTTCTTTATACACTCTTAAACTATTCGACCGATCTGGACGAACTTTTGCACAGTTACTCTTTACATCTTTGCGCAAAACATAGGCTACTACGGAACCTCGATTATTCACTTACCGATCAGCTACTTTATTCCTTGGTTTTCCCGGGCGTTTTTTCGGGAATTTTGAGATTGCTCGCTCGCGATGTATGCACAGAACTTCGATATTTCACTTACCGATTACCGATTTTATCCCTTTGTTTTCCCGGGCGTTTTTTAAGTCTGTTTGTTCTTTATACACTCATAAACTATTCGACCGATTTGAACAAACTCTTGCACAGTTACTTGCACACTTACCGATCAGCTACTTTATTCCTTGGTTTTCCCGGGCGTTTTTTTCGGACATTTCGAGATTGCTCGCTCGCGATGTACACAGAACCTCGATATTTTACTTACCGATTACCGATTTTATCCCTTGGTTTTCCCAGATATTTTTTGCAGAGAAATATCGAAGTTCTGTGTACATCGCAAGTTTTTCTAAAAATTAGAAAAATGTAAAAAATGAGCTTTCGGCAAAATCGAAAAAGTGTTCTCCTAATATGAGAGACCACGGGAAATTGCTAATAAAGTGCAAAATACATTATATTGCAATTAGAAAACTTTATTTAAAGTTTCTTAAAGATAAATGTAATGGAGAAGCATAATTGTACCTAATCTTTCCCCTCTACCCTTCCCCCCTTCGTATAAACCTTCCCTTAACGTAAATTTTATTATTGTACAATAATTTTCATACTCCAGCAACCCAGATGTACCCTGAGTATCTCATGTTTTTTTAATTGCAGTTAGAACATCTCAAGTCTTAATAATTGAGACTTCAAAAAATGATTTTTTAGGATAATAAAAAAAGTGAGCAAGTAGAAACTTGCACATTGCTTCCATATAGCTTTTAAGTGTGCAAGTAGCAACTTGCACATTGCTTCCTCATAGCTTTTAAGTGTGCAAGTAGAAACTTGCACATTGCTTCCTCATAGCTTTAAAGTGTGCAAGTTGAAACTTGCACATTGCTTCCTCATAGCTTTAAAGTGTGCAAGTAGAAACTTGCACATTGTTTCCTCATAGTTTTTAAGTGTGCAAGTAGAAACTTGCACATTGCTTCCTCATAGTTTTTAAGTGAGCAAGTAGAAACTTGCACATTGTTTTCTCATAGTTTTTAAGTGAGCCAGTAGAAACTTGCACATTGCTTTCTCATAGTTTTTAAGTGAGCCAGTAGAAACTTGCACATTGCTTTCTCATAGTTTTTAAGTGAGCCAGTAGAAACTTGCACATTGCTTTTTCATAATTTTTAAGTGAGCAAGTAGAAACTTGCGCATTACTTAATCAACATTTTATTTCGCTTATAAAGCTTCCTCTATGAGGAAGCCAAATTAAAGAATATTTACTAATAATTGTACATCAAATAAAAAACAAGCTTCCTCATAGAGGAAGCTTTATAAGCGAAATAAAATGTTGATTAAGTAATGCGCAAGTTTCTACTTGCTCACTTAAAAATTATGAGAAAGCAATGTGCAAGTTTCTACTGGTTTATTTAATTGTTTATAAAAATGTCTTTTTCTATTCGACACACCTACCACACATTTCTCAGTTCAGGGGAGGTCCAGGCAACCCCACAAAGCCAAAAAATATTTTAACCTGTTAATCAAAGCACACCCAGAGTCTTTATCTCACATCCTGGAAAATCTTGCAATATTTTTCCAGGATTGGAGGTAAATTTGACTCTGAGTGTGCTTTGATTAACAGGTAAAAATATTTTCGGCTTTGGGGAGATAGTCTAGACCTCCCCTGAACTGAGAAATGTATGGTAGGTGCGTCGAATAAGAAAAACATTTTTTATAAACAATTAAATTAAAAAACGTTAATTTTTGAAAAATGTGGTTATAAAAAATGTTTTTTTTTTTTCTATTCGACACACCTACCACACATTTCTCAGTTCAAGGGAGATCTAGACTATCTCCCCAAAGCCAAAAATATTTTTAGCTGTTAATCAAAGCACACCCAGAGTCAAATTTATCTCCAATCCTGGAAAAATATTAAAATTTAAAAAATACGATGTCCTGGTCACAAAAGCAATCTTTTTGCAAAAATCCAATGATTTTCCGTTATCTTTAGGCACAAGAAATACGACTAACTAACAATAAGTTGACACAAAAATCGTGTTACACGGTGTAATTTATTGCCACTTTCTTACGGTCTCTCGCATACTTCATAAATTATACGATGATATACGACAAGGTAAAAGTATATAATTCACGTGTAATTCTCCAAAGTGACACTGTGCGAGATACATCGAAAGATCCAGTCTTAAAAGCAAAGTCAGAGTGAATAAAATCAAACGTACGTGGATGATGATAGAATCACCGGAAGGCGAAATACAGGCGGCGAGGTTGAACGATTCGAAGAAAGAGGATGGCTCGGAATAAAACGACTTTGTACTATCCTAATCTAACGCAATTTCTTTCCCTTTTGACTCTCTCGAACTGCGCACTCATAACTCGATAAGATAGATTATCTCGAAGAGTCTGTTTCGTTTCACGTTCCGGACCGGTTTTGTTTTTTTTTTCACCATCTCATCATTCGTCGCAGTAAAGCTTTTCAATTCTTGACTGAACAGTTTAAACGTTTGCACTCTAGAAATCGATTTCACGATTTACGTGACGGAAGTGTTATTTCATTCTCGAAGTAATCCTTCCTTTTTCATCGTTAAAATGGATATCGAATGATATTCTTCAATTGTAAATGTTTTCATTAAGATTTGCATTTGCAAAAAAAAAACAAAATATTGCATCGATTCCAAACTACAAAACACTAAAAGTTTCAAAATCGTCGTTCTTATTGACGATTATGTTGGTCATGACACGTGTATTCAGTTTCCCCCACGTGGACAAATACCATTCATGATAATCGATAAGACGGTTCCTGGGCATTTTTGCAGTAATATCTAATATCGATAACAGCATTATGATGATCGACATATTGACCAATGTAGGAAGTAATAGGCAATTTCTGTATCAAATAAGCTAATACATCAATATCATTACTCAAAGTCTCGAATCGTGATACCAAGCCGAGATAGGAAAGCGTCCCTTTCCGCCCATATTTCACATCTTGAATACAATCTATGGTATCTGATCATAGTATCCCGAGACTAGAATACTACAATGAAGATTCTATTCATTTCACGACAAATGCGGCGTTATATCAACTAAGTGAATCATCAATAAAGCATTAATTAGTAACACTATCGCGTATTACCCACATACAACCATATTTATGTCTTCAGTCTTTCGAAATCAGGAAAATTATTGCTTAGACAATTATAACTATAATATAATAATTATTCCTATTTATAAATTGTTATTTAATATAGCAGTTATAACAATAAAAATGGTTTTGCTTAAAGCATTTATACTGCAATTATAATCATTAATTTAATCGTATTTAATTAATTAATTTCAAAATAATACGTAACTCAATAACATTAAGATAAGAATTTGCAATGTTAAAAGCAGAAAGATAATATAATGTAAAATAGGAAAGAATGGAGAAGGTAACAAAGTCTGAATATCGAAATCGCGCGCAGCCTAGGCTTGATAAACCCGATAGCGATTCATCACATTTAACCTTATTCACAATAGAGAGCCCACTGGAGCTAGCCAGCCGGGAGATTAACAAAAAAAGAGTAGAGGGCACGAAAGGAAGAAGCAGAAAATTACTCGCTGGTCCCGGCAAAATTGAAGCGCGAACTTCTCGTCGACTAACCCACACCTCTAGCCCATTCTCGCCATCATACATTCGCGGCCTTTGTCTCCAGGAACTGATGCGGTATCACATGTGTAAAAGTAATATCTGGTATGCGAGTACCAGTCAAAGGGATCTCCACGTTTGAGTTATAAGGCCAGGCTACGTTGAGCGCGGGCGCTCGAACATGAGGTCGAATGAGGGACCACACATACGTACACATTTGGCTCACAAGTGTACAAAACACACGCAGAGAGTGCGAGAAGAACAGCATCACGAGAATATGAAGCGGACTGCATGTATATCTGTGCGTATATACGCGTGTCGGGGACAGAGGGTTGATAAACGCCTCTCCCGACCACTTCTCTCTCTCTGTTTCCCTCACCCCCAACCGTCTTCTCCGCAATCATCTCGCCGTCGCGGGTATTCATAAACTACTCAGACAACGTCTGAAACTTTACGTCGCGGCCCGGCGATGTTCTGATACGAAATAATAGCAAACGCATAGTAATGAAGATCGCGCATGTTCGCCGGTAGTGCCTGACCTGTTCTACGATTGTTATGTAAGCGTTTCATCACGTACAGAGAATTCACATGCGATATAATGCAAAACAGAATCAAATCGTACAATTTAATGCCGCGTAAAAGGGAGAATTCTGACAATTAAACGTGTAAAGCTCTGTTTTAATGAAAAGAAGATTAAGAATATATTCTCCTTAAGAAACAATATATGTAAAAAAAAGCTATCCAATTAATCATATTAATTTGCCAGTGTCCCGAGTCATATTATAAAATAATCGATGTATAATATTTAAAAAAAATTGAAAAAATATTCTTATAAATTTAATTATAAGTACTAATTATACTATTAAATAATGTACTATATATACATATATTGTATTAGATATAGAATATGACATTTATCTTTGTTCTTAATAAATATGAACCAATATAATATACAATTCTCATTATTTGTGTTTATTTGCAGCGACTGTCCTCCTCTGACCAAATCATGTCACAATCAGGGAAAATCATCGCCGCAATGTAATCGGACAAACCGGCCAAGTGCTGATTCCGAGAGCACAATTAGATCGACAGGTTCGTACGAATGGGTATGGAAGCCGACGCGGAACAGCCTAAAATAAATAAACGCCATTATTCACGTTCAACAGTTACGAACGGTTCAATTCGCGATTGGAACTGGTCCAATGGCAGACGGTGATGCAGGGACCGTGCGGTAATAGACGGGGTGGTATGCATTACGTGCGCGCGAGGGTGGCAAATAACTTGACTTCGCAAGCGCGCGACGATGCGAGACGCGCGGGCGTTTTCCGAAATTAATTTAAAAGACAGTATTTCCTATCGCCGGCTTAGCACCTGCATAATCTCATCGCACCCTCGCAATTCTACATCAGTACACTCTCCCCCACCCCCAATTCAACCTTGTTGCCGGTTCAAAATAAGTGGATTACCTTAACTTGATAAAATGAGGATCACATTTTATCGCGTTAGAGGAAAACCTTCCATTTGCCACGTCTTTTCTCTCCCTTGCACTCGAAGTCGTTTACTTCTCTTTGCTCGTGATCGCAGCATGCTCGCCTCTATTCGCGCTCTGGTCCAATTCTTGGCCACCCTTGAGTGTCATTATTCCTCCATTATAGTTTATTGCTTCTCTTTCAATCGCTTGCGTCTTCAATTAAGAAGGATACAAAGACAAAGGGATATAAAGAAATATCTTTAGATTTGTGCATAAAGATTTGACAGATTTCTTCATGATACAAATCACAAAATTCATTTTACGCATCGGTTCGTTAGTAGGTGTACAATAATTTCAATTCACCTCGAGGAACAAGCGCGAGTATCGTCCGGAAATAGAGCAAAATCGTACACACTTAATTTCACTTTGCACTTCGCTATCTCGTTCGCTACTTTACCGTTGGCGTTTTCGCAGTAACCGGGCATAGTTCGTGTACGTGCATCGGATGCACACGTAATGCGCACTCCATCAGTACAGTTGCGGTTGAGAGCACTATCGCCGGATAGGGACAAAAAAGCGAGAGGAGAGAGAAAGTGTGGGTTAGGGGGGAGAAGAGGAGACAGTTACGCGAAACAAGTGATTATCACCTTGTCGCGCGAAAACTCGCTTACTCTCCGAATAATTCCGACCCTATATCGTTTGCTGCATAAGCGTGCTAATACAGCCCAGAAGAAACATTCCCAATTAACGAACCTTGCCTTCGCTTAAATTTCTGTGTGATAATTTTGCTAAACTAATGTTTTCATCTAAAACCGTGACGGTTTCTTCACGACGTTCGTTAATACAATTTATGGAAGAATCCTAAAAGAGTATATTTAAAAAAATATCCCAAGATTACAGATTTGTAAAGGATATTCTAGGGGATTAACAAAAGCGGCGGAGTAGGCGAAATTTACATTTATCGTATATTCTTCTTACTTGCGAGATAAATTATCTCCGAGAGGGATCCGTGCGTTTGCCATTATTCTTTACCGAGGCAAGACAGGATAATCCGTAATCTTATCCTAATGAATGTCCAGTTAAATTCAATCCCTTAGGGGTGTATAACGTTTCAACATGCGCGCAAGTTACGGAGGAACCTGCAGATTCCAATGGGATTTCTTTCATTGGGCTCTATTGCCCACTCTACTGCCATGCTCAATTATGATATTAAACTTCCCGCTGACATGGATGCGAAGCAATTTCGCGGGATTAAAGTTCCATACAAGTTCACAAACAGCGTTCCGTCCGTAAGACGCGGGAAATGAGAGGCTTTCCCGGAATGCCTCGTTGCGTTTATTCTCAATGCTGAATTATTTCTTTTAAAGCGCGCGCCGTCCAGAGAGCCCGAGTCAAAACCATCGCGGATAGAAATAATGATGCAACCGCGGCATCGAAATAAAGGGATAAAATAAACGAACGCTCAGCACAGGCGGTAACGCCGTTACTCGATATATCCCACGGTATTATCTGTGACATTACCATAACTGAAAGCGTACCGTGACGACCTCTTAGCGGGGAAATATGACAATGGATAAAGTATTACGCCGAGACGGATATAAATTGAATGTGGCAATAGATCCATCTGTCATATAAGCGAACAAAGATAAACCGATACCGAGATTTGAATAAACAGAGAATCTGAATAAGTTTACCGTCAAGTTTGTACGACATATCAATTTCTCGTAAAACTTGTCTGATACACGAATAAATGCTTGCATGAAACGTAAATCGGGTTTTATTTTAATTTTAATTTCAGATCATAAAAATTTATAGATAATTCAAATATTTAGTTTCCCATAGTTATTATATGCAAAATTAAATAATTTTAAGCGAAACGTACATTATTATTGGTTATTTTAAATATCAAAAATATTTCAACTTTTAATATAATAGTATTAAAAAATCCTTTTTATAAAAATAATATCTATTTTGTGCCTATTTTTAATTTTATATCAAATCGTTACTTTATTTATATGCCTAATTCATGTGTCAAATTTATTAAAACAAAGAATTAGAATAATATTGTAATAATGATAAACAAACAGAATTGATCGTTATTATATTAGCCATAATTATTTCAATGTTACATGACATTTGTTTAACACTCCAGAGATAATAGAAAATCCTAAACTTTTTTTATTAAAGTGTATTATCGAAAGACATTTATCGCGCTATTTATATGTGTGTCAGCAATGACTTGGCCTTAAATCTCTGCGTTAAAGAATCTCGGGGGGCAATAATATTCACACTTCGCCTGGTCCACCGTGCACGAGCGGCGGTTGTACTTCCTAGTCGATAATCCTCCACCCACATTCACTGTTCTCCGTAGCAGACCGGGTCTATCTATCCGCATGTCTGTAGGGTAGTTTATTATTCATTGGGGTTGCATCCCCAACGCGGATAAACGGCGCATTGTTTATGCATTAGCCTGTACCCTGCCCAACGATCTGGACCTCTCGATTCGGCCATTAAGATGATTCTGCCTTTTCTCACATTCCGGCTCGTCAAACTTTCTCGCCTAATTGTTCACGCGTACGCAGAATTCTCATTTAGATCGTTACGACGGATCGCCCTCTGTCCTGGACCGCCCTTGTATCCGGATTACTTTTATATCACTTGAACTCGGAGAATTTTTGGGTTGCTCCGGACAAAAAAGCTACCCGGGAAGATATTGACTCGAGCAATTCTTATAATCCTTCTTTAATCTTTAATAAAAAGATAAGACGATTACGGCATTATGCGAATAAATGGTATCGTGAACTAGAGCTAGAGGCTGATGATAACGTAAAATATGAAATATAAAATATGAAATGAGATTCGAAGTTTGCTAAGTCCGCTTTGCCAACTAAATTGCTATAATGCCGTTACAGATTACTTCTAACATGCTCCGTAAGAGCGGTCCCTCGTTAAACCGGCTCAATTTTCTCGATTTGGAAGCAGCGTAGTGATAGATGGATAGGAAATGCGATCGCGCCTTTATCGCCGGTTTAAATCGAAGTCTCGATAGTTCGCACGGCACGATGATTAATGGCGAACGTCTGTCCTAGACAATTGGAATATAAAATGCGCCACGGAACTAAGGGAATCTCTAAGCGAGATGGTATGAATAAAATAACCATTAATTTTGGTGAATTCATATGCCATATGAAATCTGCAACAGGACATCTTTTTGTTCACTGCAATTATATTGAAAATATCATTAATAAATTTTCGAATGGATATTTAAAATACAAAACGAACGTAATATATGTATAATTTAGTTATACTAACGAAGAAGAGATATTTCAATTGCAATTTTTGATTAAATTTCATTTAAAAATAAGAGTAATAATTTATTTCTTTAATAATAATTTTTTAGCAGCATTGTTAACGCATAAAAATATAGATTATCTTATACCATATATTTATAAATTAATAAATTTATAATTATATATCTGTTTTTAAATCTATTTATATTAACCAAATATTTTAGTATGTTTAATATAATCTGTTTTATATATTTTTGCGCTGTTCAATTTCCTGTATGTTTTTATTCGAGAATTTACATCAGGGTCACGAGCAACGCGAATAACGTCCAAAATTGTTCTACCAAATTATTACGTATTTTTGCATTATGATAACCCTATATTGTTTTAAACTGTACGGTATTACGAACTGCACATTTACACGATCATATACATATATTCCGATTTTTGCATCCATTTTGTTTCGTATTTTGATATTAGTTTCCTTTGAATGCAACACTCGATCATTACGGCACATTTAAATGATCTCTCGTGTATCGTGCTTTAATACATTTTATACTAAAATTTATATTTGTCTAAATGTTCGTTAAACTACAGGATAATGATATCTATTAAAACTAAGTATCTTCAAAGAAAAACATATAGTTTAATAAAATTAAATGAAAACGTTTAACCCCCAAATCTGCAATAAAAAGTACCGCGTTATATTAAAAAAATTAAACTTCCAAACTAGCTAGTTCATTTCCGGTCAGTACTGAAAGTTGAAAATATCACCATTTGATAGTGCGTACCCGGTTTACTTATTAAAATTTTCGGCATTTTTGTTAAAAACCATTTTCCTTCATTTTAAAAGGGGTGTACATACACCCTAAGTTACTAGTTACTACCCTGGGAGACTCGGGCAGAAATTTTTATCGGTTGGTACTCAGGTAATATTTCTTTCCTTTGTGGTGGGGAGGAAATAAAGTTTTGATTCTCCCGAAGTGACAGTTATAACGATAATGTTATTTCGACCTAAGTAGCGAAAAAGAAAACATCTCAAAGTGTTTATAAGCATTATAAACTCGACTATACTAAACGCGCCGTAACTTCGTATGTATAGAGTAAGTACATTTTAAAAGCGCAATATTCTTTTAACGCAACATTACATTTTTGTTATATTATGCATGTTTCTATATTTTAATAATATTTTATATTCGTAATATAAACTAAAGTATCTTCAATAATTTTTAGTCAGCAATGGCGCACAGCAGTAAACACATAAAAAATTTGACGGTGCTGTTGCAAGCTCAGCCTGAAAAGCCTATTCATTGTGAAAGTTCCACAGAAGAAAATAATGTTGAGAAATTAAGCGATGTCAAATCGGAAGAAGATACATGTGATATCGTAGAGGACATAGAGCCAGCGGCTGGAAATGAAGTAAGAGAAGCAGCAAAGGCGCTGCTTCTTCGTGCGTCGACGAAAGACAGTGAATTCTTGGAGAGCCGTTTTGTGTATGGCGTCAACGGCTTTAAATGGTCCGTTACACCGCCGACGGAACAAGAACAAACAGAAGCAGACAATGTATCTAATTATAAACCTGATGTGCGATTTGATGCGAAGAATAAGAAGACTCCAGTGGAAGTATGGTCTCTCCTTTTTACTGATGATATGCTAAATATAATTGTCAAACATACTAACGCTAAGATTGTACAAAAACGAGAAAACCATGAAAGTGTTGCATCTCATAAATCACCTATTGATATCGAGGAATTAAAAGCTTTTATAGGGATTTTATACTATTCCGGATTAACAAATGATAATCATAGAGATATAGAGAAATTTTGGAAACCAGATGCAATATCACCTGTCTATCGCGCAACCATGTTAAGAGAGCGTTTTACATTTTTATCAAGATGTTTACGATTCGATGAGAAAAGTACACGTCAAAGATGTCCCCAACGTGATCATTTAGCACCAATTCGTGACATTTGGGATTCATTTATATCGAATTGTATAAAGTATTATTCGCCGAGTAAACATGTAACAATAGGCGAGCAGTTTGTAAATTTTCAAGGTGATTGTCCTTTTCGTGTTAGTTTGCGCGGGTTTAAAATTGTTATGATGAACGATTCAAAAACATCTTATATGATAAATGCTATTCCTTACTTAGAAAAATATAAAAAACCTATAAAATCTAACCTTTCTTATTATATTCGTCAAGTATCAAAACCGATCCATTGTAAGGGTCACAGAAACATTACTTGTAACAAACAGTTGACTTCAGTGTCTTTAGTGCAAACCATGAAAAAAAATTTTTTACTTAGTATGGTAGGGACAATTAAACCGACAGAAAAAATGATACCACAGAAGATGAAAATATTTACTACAGTTAATGATTTACGTCTTCTTTATGCTGATAATTTGACATTAGCTTTATTTTGTCCGATGCAAAATGAAACAGTTTTGGTATTGTCTTCTTTACCTGAACGAGAATGGGTAGTTAATGGAAACAAAGTAAATATCATTCAATTTTATGATTCTACTAAAGGAGGCACTAACACATTTGACAAAGCATGTCGTAAATACAGTACTACACGAAAGTGTCACCGTTGGCCGATGAGATTCTTTTATGGTATGTTAGATCAAGGCGGTTATAATAGTTTTATGTTATATTCTTTAAACGAAAAAAACGAAAAAATGTCAAGAGAAGAGTTTTTAGACACATTATATAAAAGTTTAATCATCCCGCATTTAAAAAGACGCTTTCAATCTGCACCTAAAAGAAAGTACTACCGTAAATTACGAGAGGAAATTGAAAGATTTTTGAAGATAAAAATTAGCGAATCGTAATACATATATGTGATCCCATTACTTACAAATTAGGTAAACGTATTAGGAGCAGATTGCCCTGTTTTTAATGATAAAACTCAATTTGTTTGTTCTCAATCCAAAAGACCCCGATGCGAGGAGCATCGCTCGATATATGTTATGCGAACAATGTGCACCAATAAGTAATATTTAAGACAATTTTTTTATTGTATGTTTTAATAATTTGTCTACAAAATATATTAATATAGCATAAATAAATAAGCGTGTTAATATGTATTTTTGTGAGTAACCGCTCTTTTATCCAAGAAAATACAAAAAAAATCTTAAAATGTACTTAACCCTTGCAGTTTTATATTGAAATTGTTTATAAATTATAGCAAAACATTGTTTTTAATAATATTTTAACTTTATATTTTATAATATTGTAAGTCGTTTTAAGTTTTTCTAAATGTATTAGTTTTATATTTTTTATAAAAACATGATTTTCCTGCTATACAAAAATTCTGCTTTAAGTTTTTATAACTTTTTTTCTTATTTATGGTCAAAAAATAAATCTTATTGTTAGTTCGTTTAGGTATTTTAATTTTTAAAAAAGAGGCAAAAAATGATAATCCTTACCTAAAATATGAACAGATAAAGTTACTTCCAGATTCATGGTAGTAACGAACGTAGACAAGAAATAAGGGTAATATAACCTCAGGTTAATTCTAAAGTTATAGTATTCCATAATGTATCTGCACATGGCAGTTCTTCCTCGGATAAAAAAGTTTCTGATTAGACACAGAAGTGTCAAGTTTGATGTAAAACTGTTTGTCGCGTATAATGCACTGTTACTTCCACTGTCATAAAACCACGGCACGTCTTTATATGCAGGGTGGAGCATTTAAATTAAGACGCCTAAATATCTAAAAAAAATAATGTAAAATAAAAAAAAATGTTTTAAACAAAAGTTGTAGGACTTAAAAAGATCTATTTACTGGCCTTATCAGCTTAACCTTAGGTGGGACCCTGTATTTTGAAAACGAAGCAGTTTAGGACACATGCTAATAAGACCTTTCCTTCTTAAAATAAATCAAGGAATGTCCCCTTCAAATTTCTGTCTACTTACTTAGCAAACGCCTGGTATAACGCATATAATTTTTTAAGATTAAAAACTTAAAAATAAGAAATCTGATATTATTTATAATCTGGTTACTTATTTATAATCTTACTTATGATAAATATCACAACATAAGATACGATAAGAATTTATCCGATTTTATTTCAATGTTTCTTAAAATTATTGTCCTGACGCAAACACGAAAAACAGAGGAAACTTTCGTTTCTGACACATGTCGAATTTTTGGTACTCAAAGGAATACGTGACATGCATATGCGCACGCGAACGTAAAGATACAGCATTCGTTGTTTTGTATTTTGATATTAGTTCCCTTTGAATGCAACACTCATTAAGACGCATTTAAATGATCTCTCGTGTATCGTGCTTTAATACATTTTATAGTAAAATTTATATTTGTCTAAATGTTCGCTAAACTACAGGATAGTAATATCTATTAAAACTAAGTATCTTCAAAGAAAAATATATAGTTTAATAAAATTAAATAAAATCGTTTAACCCCCAAATCTGCAATAAAAAGTACCGCGTTATATTAAAAAAATTAAACTTCCAAACTAGCTAGTTCATTTCCGGTCAGTACTGAAAGTTGAAAATATCACCATTTGATAGAGCGTACCCGGTTTACTTATTAAAATTTTCGGCATTTTTGTTAAAAACCATTTTCCTTCATTTTAAAAAGGGTGTACATACATCCTAAGTTACTAGTTTCTACCCTGGGAGACTCGGGCAGAAATTTTCATCGGTTGGTACTCAGGTAATATTTCTTTCCTTTGTGGTGGGGAGGAAATAGAGTTTTGATTCTCCCGAAGTGACAGTTATAACGATAATGTTATTTCGACCTAAGTAGCGAAAACGAAAACATCTCAGTGTTTATAAGTCTTATAAACTCGACTATACTAAACGCGCCGTAATTTTGTATGTATAGAGTAAGTACATTTTAAAAGCGCAATATTCTTTTAACGCAACATTATATTTTCGTTATATTATGCATGTTTCTATATTTTAATAATATTTTATATTCGTAATATAAACTAAAGTATCTTCAATAATTTTTAGTCAGCAATGGCGCACCGCACTAAACACATAAAAAATTTGACGGTGCTGTTGCAAGCTCAGCCTGAAAAGCCTATTCATTGTGAAAGTTCCACAGAAGAAAATAATGTTGAGAAATTAAGCGATGTCAAATCGAAAGAAGATACATGTGATATCGTAGAGGACATAGAGCCAGCGGCTGGAAATAAAGAAATAGAAGCAGCAGAGGCGCTGCTTCTTCTTGCGTCGACGAAAGACTCTGAATTCTTGGAGAGCCGTTTTGTGTATGGCGTCAACGGCTTTAAATGGTCCGTTACACCGCCGACGGAAGAAGAACAAACAGAAGCAGACAATGTATCGAATTATAAACCTGATGTGCGATTTGATGCGAAGAATAAGAAGACTCCAGTGGAAGTATGGTCTCTCCTTTTTACTGATGATATGCTAAATATAATTGTCAAACATACTAACGCTAAGATTGTACAAAAACGAGAAAACCATGAAAGTGTTGCATCTCATAAATCACCTATTGATCTCGAGGAATTAAAAGCTTTTATAGGAATTTTATACTATTCCGGATTAAAAAATGATAATCATAGAGATATAAAGAAATTATGGAAAACAGATGAAATATCACCTGTCTATCGAGCAACCATGATAAGAGATCGTTTTAAATTTTTATCAAGATGTTTACGATTCGATGAGAAAAGTACACGTCGAAGATGTCCCCAACGTGATCATTTAGCACCAATTCGTGACATTTGGGATTCATTTATATCGAATTGTATAAAGTATTATTCGCCGAGTAAACATGTAACAATAGGCGAGCAGTTTGTAAATTTTAAAGGTGATTGTCCTTTTCGTGTTAGTTTGCGCGGGTTTAAAATTGTTATGATGAACGATTCAAAAACATCTTATATGATAAATGCTATTCCTTACTTAGAAAAAGATAAAAAACCTATAAAATCTAACCTTTCTTATTATGTTCGTCAAGTATCAAAACCGATCCATTGTAAGGGTCACAGAAACATTACTTGTAACAAACAGTTGACTTCAGTGTCTTTAGTGCAAACCATAAAAGAAGATTTTTTACTTAGTATGGTAGGGACAATTAAACCGACAGAAGAAATGATACCACAGAAGATGAAAATATTTACTACAGTTAATGATTTACGTCTTCTTTATGCTAATGATTTGACATTAGCTTCATTTTGTCCGATACAAAATGAAACAGTTTTGGTATTGTCTTCTTTACCTGAACGAGAATGGGTAGTTAATGGAAACAAAGTAAATATCATTCAATTTTATAATTCTACTAAAGAAGGCACTAACACATTTGACAAAGCATGTCGTAAATACTGTACTGGACGAATTTCTGGCCGTTGGCCGATGAGATTCTTTTATGGTATGTTAGATCAAGGCGGTTATAATAGTTTTATGTTATATTCTTTAAACAAAAAGAACGAAAAAATGTCAAGAGAAGAGTTTTTAGACACATTATATAAAAGTTTAATCATCCCACATTTAAAAAGACGCTTTCAATCTGCACCTGAAAACAAGAAAAAGTACTACCGTAAATTACGAGAGGAAATTGAAAGATTTATGAAAAGAAAAATTAGCGAATTGTAATACATATATGTGATACCATTACTTACGAATTAGATGAACGTATTAGGAGCAGATTGCCCTGTTTTTAATGATGAAACTAAATTTGTTTGTTCTCAATCCAAAAGACCACGATGCAAGAAGCATCGCTCGATATATGTTATGCGAACAATGTGTACCAATAATTAATATTTAAAATAATTTTCTTATTGTATGTTTTAATAATTTGTCTAAAAAATATATTAATATAGCATGAATAAATAAGCGTGTCAATATGTATTTTTGTGAGTAACCGCTCCTTCATCCAAGAAAATACAAAAGAAATCTTAAAATGTACTTAACCCCTTGCAGTTTTACATTAAAATTGTTAAATTATAGCATTGTTATTTATAAATTATAGCAAAACATTGTTTTCAATAATATTTTAACTTTATATTTTATGATATTGTAAGTCCTTTTAAATTTTTATAAATGTATTAGTTTTATAATTTTTATAAAAAGTTGGTTTTTCCGGCTATACAAAAATTCTCCTTTAAGTTTTTATAACTTCTCTTCCTATTTATAGTTGCCAAAATAAAGCTTATTGTTAGTTCGTTTAGGTATTTTAATTTTTAAAAGAAAGGTAAAAAATGTTAATGCTTACCTAAGATATGAACAGATAAAGTTACTCCCAGATTCATGGTAGTAACGAACGTAGACAAGAAACAAGGGTAGTATAACCTCTGGTTAATTCTAAAGATATAAAATTCTATAATGTATCTGCACACGGCAGTTCCTCCTAGGATAAAAAAGTTTCTGATTAAACACAAAAGTGTCAAGTTTGATGTAAAACTGTTTGTCGCGTATAATGCACTGTTACTTCCATTGTCATAAAACCACGGCACGTCTTTATATGCAGGGTGGAGCATTTAAATTAAGACGCCTAAATATCTAAAAAAAATAATGTAAAAAAAAAAAAATGTTTTAAACAAAATTTGTAGGACTTAAAAAGATCTATTTATTGGCCTTATCAGCTTAACCTTAGGTGGGACCCTGTATTTTGAAAACGAAACAGTTTAGGACACATGCTAATAGGACCTTTCCTTCTTAAAATAAACTAAGGAATGTCCCCTTCAAGTTTTTGTCTACTTACTTAGGAAACGCCCTGTATAACGCATAAAATTTTTCAAAATTAAAAATTTAAAAATAAGAAATCTGATATTATTTATAATCTGGTTACTTATTTATAATCTTACTTATGATAAATATCATAACATAAGATACGATAAGAATTTATCCGATTTTATTTCAATGTTTCTTAAAATATTTGTCCTGACGCAAACACGAAAAACAGAGGAAACTCGTTTCTGAAACATGTCGAATTTTTGGTACTCAAAGGAATACGTGACATGCATATGCGCACGCGAGCGTAAGGATACAGCATCCGTTGTTTTGTATTTTGATATTAGTTCCCTTTGAATGCAACACTCATTAAGACGCATTTAAATGATCTCTCGTGTATCGTGCTTTAATACATTTTATACTAAAATTTATGTTTGTCTAAATGTTTCGCTAAACTAAAGGATAATGATATAGGTATCTATTAAAGCCAAGTATCTCTTCAAAGAAAATATATCGTTAAATAAAACTGAATAAAATCGTTTAATCCGAATCTGCAATAAAAAGTGCCGTGTTCCATTACAAAAATTTAACTTCCGGTCTGGCTAGCTCATTTCCGGCCAGTACTGGAAGTTTAAGATATCACCATTGGATAGAGCGTACCCAATTTATACTTATAAAAATTTTCAGGATTTTTGATAAAAACTATTTTCCTTCACTTTAAAAGGGGTGTACGGGTGGTCTGGGACATTCTGTGTAAAGATGAGCCGTGTTTTTATGACGATGGAAAAAACAGCGCATTATGACTCGACATACAGTTTTACATCGAATTAAAAACTTCTGTGTTTAATTAGAAACTCTCCTTTATCCGAGAGAGAATTGGGCGGATAAGTGCATTAAGAAGTTCTATATCTTTGTATTAACCCTAGATTACTAGTTACCACCCTGGGAGACTTGAGCAGATCGGTTGGTACTCAGGTAATAATATTTCTTTGCTTTGTGGTGGGGAGAAAATAGAGTTTTGACTCTCCCAAAGTGACAGCTATAACGATAATGTCATTTCGACCTAAGTAGCGAGAAAGAAAACATCTCAAAGTGTTTATAAGTCTTATAAACTCGACTATACTAACCGCGCCGTAATTTTGTGGAGTAAGTACATTTTAAAAGCGCAATATTTTGTCAACGCAACTTTATATTTTTGTTATATTATGCATGTCTCTATTTTTTAATAATATTTTATATTTGTAATATAAACTAGAGTATCTTCAATAATTTTTAGTCAGCAATGGCGCACCACAGTAAAAGCACAAATAATTTGACGGAGCTGTTGCAAGCTAAGCCTGAAAAGCCTATTCATTGTGAAAGTTCCACAGAAGAAAATAATGTTGAGAAATTAAGCGATGTCAAATCGGAAGAAGATACATGTGATATCGTAGAGGACATAGAGCCAGCGGCTGGAAATGAAGAAAGAGAAGCAGCAAAGGCGCTGCTTCTTCTTGCGTCGAAGAAAGACAGTAAATTCTTGGAGAGCCGCTTTGTGTATGGCGTCAACGGCTTTAAATGGTCCGTTACACCGCCGACGGAACAAAAACAAACAGAAGCAGACAATGTATCTAATTATACACCTGATGTGCGATTTGATGCGAAGAATAAGAAGACTCCAGTGGAAGTGTGGTCTCTCCTTTTTACTGATGATATGCTAAATATAATTGTCAAACATACTAACGCCAAGATTGTACAAAAACGAGAAAAACATGAAAGTGTTGCATCTCATAAATCACCTATTGATCTCGAGGAATTAAAAGCCTTTGTAGGAATTTTATACTATTCCGGATTAAAAAATGATAATCATAGAAATGTACAGGAATTATGGAGACCAGATGCATCACCTGTCTATCGCGCAACCATGTCAAGAGACCGTTTTACATTTTTATTAGGATGTATACGGTTTGATGAGAAAAGTACACGTCAAAGATGCCCCCAACGTGATCATTTAGCACCAATTCGTGACTTTTGGAATTTATTCATATCGAATTGTATAAGGTATTATTTACCAAGTAAACATGTAACAATAGGCGAGCAGTTTGTAAATTTTCAAGGTGATTGTCCTTTTCGTGTTTATACTAGGATTCTTGGGACTCTTGGGAGACAAAATCGCGGGTTTAAAATTGTTATGATGAACGATTCAAAAACATCTTATATGATAAATGCTATTCCTTACTTAGAAAAAGATAAAAAACCTATAAAATCTAACCTTTCTTATTATGTTCGTCAAGTATCAAAACCGATCCATTGTAAGGGTCACAGAAACATTACTTGTAACAAACAGTTGACATCAGTGTCTTTAGTGCAAACCATGAAAAAAGATTTTTCACTTAGTATGGTAGGGACAATTAAACGGACAGAAAAAAAGATTCCACGGAAGATGAAAATATTTACTACAGTTAATGATTTACGTCTTCTTTATGCTAATGATTTGACATTAGCTTCATTTTGTCCGAAACAAAGTGAAACAGTTTTGGTATTGTCTTCTTTACCTGAACGAGAATGGGTAGTTAATGGAAACAAAGTAAATATCATTCAATTTTATAATTCTACTAAAGGAGGCACTAACACATTTGACAAAGCATGTCGTAAATACTGTACTGGACGAATTTCTGGCCGTTGGCCGATGAGATTCTTTTATGGTATGTTAGATCAAGGCGGTTATAATAGTTTTATGTTATATTCTTTAAACGAAAAGAACGAAAAAATGTCAAGAGAAGAGTTTTTAGACACATTATATAAAAGTTTAATCATCCCGCATTTAAAAAAACGCTTTCAATCTGCACCTAAAAGAGAGTACTACCGTAAATTACGAGAGGAAATTGAAAGATTTTTGAAGAGAAAAATTAGGAATCGTAATACATATATGTCATCCCATTACTTACGAATTAGATAAACGTATTAGGAGCAGATTGCCCTGTTTTTAATGATGAAACTCAATTTGTTTGTCCTCAATCCAAAAGACCCCGATGCGAGGAGCATCGCTCGATATATGTTATGCGAACAATGTGCACCAATAATTAATATTTAAGATAATTTTTTTATTGTATGTTTTAACAATTTGTCTACAAAATATATTAATATAGCATGAATAAATAAGCGTGTCAATATGTATTTTTGTGAGTAACCGCTCCTTTTTCCAAGAAAATACAAAAAAAATCTTAAAATGTACTTAACCCCTTGCAGTTTCATATTAAAATTGTTTAAATTATAGCAAAACATTGTTTTCAATAATATTTTAACTTTATATTTTATGATATTGTAAGTCGTTTTAAGTTTTTCTAAATTTATTAGTTTTACATTTTTTATAAAAAGATGACTTTTCCTGCTATACAAAAATTCTCCTTTAAGTCTTTATAACTTTTTTTCTTATTTATGGTTAAAAAATAAATTTTATTGTTAGTTCGTTTAAGTATTTTAATTTTTTAAAAAGAGGCAAAAAATGTTAATCCTTACCTAAGATATGAACAGATAAAGTTACTTCCAGATTCATGGTAGTAACGAACGTAGACAAGAAATAAGGGTAATATAACCTCAGGTTAATTCTGAAGATATAGAATTCTATAATGTATCTGCACATGGCAGTTCCTCCTCGGATAAAAAAGTTTCTGATTAAACACAGAAGTGTCAAGTTTGATGTAAAACTGTTTGTCGCGTATAATGCACTGTTACTTCCATTGTCATAAAACCACGGCACGTCTTAATGTACAGGGTGGGGCATTTAAATTAAGACGCCTAAATATCTAAAAAAAATAATGTAAAATAAAAAAAATGTTTTAAACAAAATTTGTAGGACTTAAAAAGATCTATTTACTGGCCTTATCAGCTTAACCTTAGGTGGGACCCTGTATTTTGAAAACAAAACAGTTTAGGACACATGCTAATAGGACCTTTCCTTCTTAAAATAAACTAAGGAATGTCCCCTTCAAGTTTTTGTCTACTTACTTAGGAAACGCCCTGCATTACGCATAAAATTTTTCAAAATTAAAAATTTAAAAATAAGAAATCTGATATTATTTATAATCTGGTTACTTATTTATAATCTTACTTATGATAAATATTATAACATAAGATACAATAAGAATTTATCCGATTTTATTTCAATGTTTCTTAAAATATTTGTCCTGACGCAAACACAAAAAACAGAGGAAACTTTCGTTTCTGACACATGTCGAATTTTTGATACTCAAAGGAATACGTGACATGCATATGCGCACGCGAGCGTAAGGATACAGCATCCGTTGTTTTGTATTTTGATATTAGTTCCCTTTGAATGCAACACTCATTAAGACGCATTTAAATGATCTCTCGTGTATCGTGCTTTAATACATTTTATACTAAAATTTATGTTTGTCTAAATGTTTCGCTAAACTAAAGGATAATGATATAGGTATCTATTAAAGCCAAGTATCTCTTCAAAGAAAATATATCGTTAAATAAAACTGAATAAAATCGTTTAATCCGAATCTGCAATAAAAAGTGCCGTGTTCCATTACAAAAAATTAAACTTCCGGTCTGGCTAGCTCATTTCCGGCCAGTACTGGAAGTTTAAGATATCACCATTGGATAGAGCGTACCCAATTTATACTTATAAAAATTTTCAGGATTTTTGATAAAAACTATTTTCCTTCACTTTAAAAGGGGTGTACGGGTGGTCTGGGACATTCTGTGTAAAGATGAGCCGTGTTTTTATGACGATGGAAAAAACAGCGCATTATGACTCGACATACAGTTTTACATCGAATTAAAAACTTCTGTGTTTAATTAGAAACTCTCCTTTATCCGAGAGAGAATTGGGCGGATAAGTGCATTAAGAAGTTCTATATCTTTGTATTAACCCTAGATTACTAGTTACCACCCTGGGAGACTTGAGCAGATCGGTTGGTACTCAGGTAATAATATTTCTTTGCTTTGTGGTGGGGAGAAAATAGAGTTTTGACTCTCCCAATGTGACAGCTATAACGATAATGTCATTTCGACCTAAGTAGCGAGAAAGAAAACATCTCAAAGTGTTTACAAGTCTTATAAACTCGACTATACTAACCGCGCTGTAATTTTGTGGAGTAAGTACATTTTAAAAGCGCAATATTTTGTCAACGCAACTTTATATTTTTGTTATATTATGCATGTCTCTATTTTTTAATAATATTTTATATTCGTAATATAAACTAGAGTATCTTCAATAATTTTTAGTCAGCAATGGCGCACCACAGTAAAAGCATAAATAATTTGACGGAGCTGTTGCAAGCTAAGCCTGAAAAGCCTATTCATTGTGAAAGTTCCACAGAAGAAAATAATGTTGACAAATTAAGCGATGTCAAATCGGAAGAAGATACATGTGATATCGTAGAGGACATAGAGCCAGCGGCTGGAAATGAAAACAAAGAAGCAGCAGAGGCGCTGCTTCTTCTTGGGTCGACGAAAGACAGTGAATTCTTGGAAAGCCGTTTTGTGCATGGCGTCAACGGCTTTAAAGGGTCCGTTACACCGCCGACGGAAGAAAAACAAACAGAAGCAGACAATGTATCGAATTATAAACCTGATGTGCGATTTGATGCGAAGAATAAGAAGACTCCAGTGGAAGTATGGTCTCTCCTTTTTACTGATGATATGCTAAATATAATTGTCAAACATACTAACGCTAAGATTGTACAAAAACGAGAAAACCATGAAAGTGTTGCATCTCATAAATCACCTATTGATCTCGAGGAATTAAAAGCTTTTATAGGGATTTTATACTATTCCGGATTAAAAAATCATAGAGATATAGTGAAATTATGGAAAACAGATGCAATATCACCTGTCTATCGAGCAACCATGACAAAAGATCGTTTTAAATTTTTATCAGGATGTTTACGATTCGATGAGAAAAGTACACGTCAAAGATGTCCCCAACGTGATCATTTAGCACCAATTCGTGGCTTTTGGAATTTATTTATATCGAATTGTATAAGGTATTATTTACCGAGTAAACATGTAACAATAGGCGATCAGTTACTGAATTTTTCCGATGAATGTGTTGGAAGCCGTTCTACAGGCAAATATAGACTTAGAATAGTTATGATGAACGATTCAGAAACATCTTATATGATAAATGCTATTCCTTACTTAGAAAAAGGTCAAAATCCTATAAAATCTTACCTTTCTTATTATGTTCGTCAAGTATCAGAACCGATCCATCGTGAGGGTCACAGAAACATTACTTGTAACAAACAGTTCACTTCAGTGCCTCTAGTGCAAAGCATGAAAAAAAATTTTTCACTTAGTATGGTAGGAACAATTGAATCGAAAGAAATTAGAGAGATACCATGGAAGATCACTACACTTACTACAGATTTCCGTCTTTATTATGCTAATGATTTGTCATTAGCTTCATATTGTCCGAAACAAAGTAATGCACTTTTGGTATTGTTTTCTTTACCTGAACGAGAATGCGTAGTTAATGGAGAAATAGTAAATATCATTAAATTTTATAATTCTACTAAAAGAGGCACTGACAGATTTAACCAAGAATGTAGTGAATACAGTACTGCACGAGCGTCTCGCCGTTGGCCGATGAGATTCTTTTATGGTATGTTAGATCAAGGCGGTTATAATAGTTTTATGTTATATTCTTTAAACGAAAAGAACGAAAAAATGTCAAGAGAAGAGTTTTTAGACACATTATATAAAAGTTTAATCATCCCACATTTAAAAAGACGCTTTCAATCTGTACCTGAAAACAAGAAAAAGCACTACCGTAAATTACGAGAGAAAATTGAAAGATTTTTGAAGATAAAAATTAGCGAATCGTAATACATATATGTGATCCCATTACTTACAAATTAGGTAAACGTATTAGGAGCAGATTGCCCTGTTTTTAATGATAAAACTCAATTTGTTTGTTCTCAATCCAAAAGACCCCGATGCGAGGAGCATCGCTCGATATATTTTATGCGAACAATGTGCACCAATAATTAATATTTAAGATAATTTTTTTATTGTATGTTTTAATAATTTGTCTACAAAATATATTAATATAGCATGAATAAATAAGCGTATCAATATGTATTTTTGTGAGTAACCGCTCCTTTGTCCAAGAAAATACAAAAGAAATCTTAAAATGTACTTAACCCCTTGCAGTTTTATATTAAAATTGTTTAAATTATAGCAAAGCATTGTTTTCAATAATATTTCAACTTTATATTTTATGATATTGTAAGTCGTTTTAAGTTTTTCTAAATGTATTAGTTTTATATTTTTTGTAAAGAGATGATTTTTCCTGCTATACAAAAATTCTCCTTTAAGTCTTTATAACTTTTTTTCTTATTTATGGTTGAAAAATAAATCTTATTGTTAGTTCGTTTAGGTATTTTAATTTTTAAAAAAGAGGCAAAAAATGTTAATCCTTACCTAAGATATGAACAGATAAAGTTACTTCCAGATTCATGGTAGTAACACACGAACGTAGACAAGAAATAAGGGTAATATAACCTCAGGTTAATTCTAAAGATATAGAATTCTATAATGTATCTGCACATGGCAGTTCTTCCTCGGATAAAAAAGTTTCTGATTAAGCACAGAAGTGTCAAGTTTGATGTAAAACTGTTTGTCGCGTATAATGCACTGTTACTTCCATCGTCATAAAACCACGGCACGTTTTTATATACAGGGTGGGGCATTTAAATTAAGACGCCTAAATATCTAAAAAAAAATAAAGTAAAATAAAAAATGTTTCAGACAAAAGTTGTAGGACTTAGAAAGATTTATTTACTGGCCTTATCAGCTTGACCATAGATTTCGTCATTAAGATCAAGTTAGAGTAACTGTTAATTTTTTAAACTAAACACCTTGTTTTTCATTGCATATTCTTATAGCCCTTGTCGAGACGTTTGAAAACACTACAATAAAAATCTTTTTTTTTTAAGAATTTCCTGAGATATTTCAAATTGTGTCATGATAGTTTTAATATGAAATATAAAAGGTCTAGTAAAGTATTTATTTTTCGAATACTTTACCTTGATACTTTTATACGTAGAATAATGAAAGGAATCGAATGTTGTAAAGAAAACCCAAAAAATTTTTTTTTTAAATTTGATTGCATTTTGTGAAAACATTCAATTTTACAAAATTACAAATGTAAAAATTATTATTATTATTATTCAATTCCTTTCATTATTCTACGTATATAAGTATGAAGGTAAAGTCATCGAAAAGTGAATACTTTACAACAGATTTTATATTTTATAGATATTAAAAATATCATGACACAATTTAAAATATCTCAGAAAATTTTTAACAAAATAGAGCTTTTTATAGTGTTTTGAAAACGTCTCGACAAGATCTACAACCTTTATCTTAAAGAAGAAATCAATTTCCCTTTAAGAAATTATAGCCGCCTTTGAAATTTCTTGAAAACGGTGACATCTACGACATGGCTCACATCGGAATCATGTATCCCCCTTCAAGCCAATCAACTTTTGTTTGAAACATTTTTTCTAAAATCAAAAATATAAAAGTTTTAAGGGGGGGGGGGAATTAAAATAAAACACTGTGTATGAATCTAAAAAATTAATCTAGTTTACTTCTACGTTTATTTCTAGTTTATTAAAATTAAAAAATATATTTTTTAAAACAATTGAAAATAACGTGCAAAATGCCACAAGATAAAAATTTAAGTTTTAAGAAACAAAAAATACAGACTGTTTATTCTAATTTTAAAAATTGTGCTTTCTAACCTCTTTGATTTTGTATGGCTTTTTTAAACATTAAGTACTTGTTTGCACTAATTGTAAATATTTATTCAATCTCTTTATTTTAACATTGTTTGATTTTAAATAAACACACTACGCAATAGTTGCGAAACTTGTTTTAAGCTGTTTGTGGTTTCTCTATTCAAACGCACACACACATAAAACCCTCCATCTCAAGGACAAAATTAAAAATATTTTGGTAAATATTTTATATAACCCATATAATTTTTCAAAATTTAAAATTTTCAAAAATTTAAAAATAAGAAATCTGATATTATTTATAATCTGGTTACGTATTTATAATCTTACTTATGATAAATATCATAAGATTCGATAAAAATTTACCCAATTTTATTTCAATTTTTCTTAAAATTTTTGTCCTGACGCAAACACGAAAAACAGAGGAAGCTTTCGTTTCTGACATAGGTATGTCGAATTTTTGATACTCAAAAGAATACGTGACATGCATATGCGCATGCGAGCGTGAGGATAAGGAAGTGCACGCAACGAAAAGAGTCAAGAGATCACAGATTTTCCTCAGTTGCTCGATCCTCAAACGTCGCCGCACGTTTTGCATCTGGCAACCGAGACACAATCTCGGTCGTGGAGCCTGGAGCCTGCACTTGGCAAAACAATAGTTTCGACCGGTAATCTCGGACTGTGTTTTAATCTGAAAGAACACCGGGTACGCCGCTGATTGCATTGCACAGTAATCTTAGTTTTTATCGCGTCTCGAGATTGGTGGAGGTGTCAGCCGAAGGGCGAGGGTTGTACGTGCACCCCGCTGCTATGGATATCGGGGTCAGACTAGTGCGACCTGCATTATACACGCCATCACATATAATCTCGAGAAGAGTAAGAGCGCGCGGACACGGTCGACAAGAAAAAAAGACACCCGCGCAATTCCGGCTTGCTAGTTGTCATCGGTCGTTTGATATATCGACTGCACCGTGCACGAAACGTAAACAACGATCACATTTATCGGGATTTCTTATGCAGGTATTCATTCGTCATGGAAGTTTTGAAATACGCCGTAATATCATTTCTCAGTAAACATAGGAAGAAAATTTCTTGCAATCTACATAATTTTTCCTGCATCTATTGCAACACAATTATGTCTCTGTAAAATAATTGGAATGTTAAAGAAATAAAATATTAAAAATCATTGCTAATTACAATCGTTGTACCTACATTGTTAACAACGATCACTTTATCAGTTATTTTACATTAAACGGAAAATCCATTTTAATACGCACCATCATGTTTAATTCATTAAAATACGAACCGTCAACTTTCTAAAATCGACAACGTTAAAATGTTCGTGTTTGTCATGAGCTCAGCATGCAAATATCACGTCGATATAACGGAATAAAAAATATTGGGAAAGAATATTGTTTGCGATAACAGAAGCCAGAAAAAATTCGATATCAACTACTGACTACGTCAATCGACTCGCTGTTTTAATTAATAGCTCGGGAAGGATAGTATATATAACCGAATGTTGCTGAATTGAAAAAACTTCTATTGCAAAATAGAATGTCGATGCACCGCCGATGAGTAATAACAGCGCTGCTACGCCTTTGCGGGTCCAACAACATAGCACGTATATCTACCGGATCTCGTCACGGCTTCCCTTCAATCTTCGAGGCAATATCTAGGGCCTGTTCGTGTGCCTCTTGGTTAGCGAACTGCAGGTGTGTCGTGTTTATCACCTTCCTCACCCTTCATCGGCAATAATTAATTACCCTAGAAGACCTTTTAAGTCGTTGGCCGCGACGCGACGCAATTATCGCGAACAGCCTCATAATGACGCGAAATTTATGCATTGTAAAACAAACTTACGGTACAACGACGCCATTAAATCACGCGTAATGCTCGAGAAGCTTTTCTTCAGGTCTCCCGACAGGAAGGTCTACCGATTTTCGCGAAAGTTGCGCCATATGTAGAACGAATCGATACAACGTGTTGCCACTTTCGATATTATTTGTCATTTTTGACTTGATAAATGATGTTCCCCACGTTAGAGAGTCAAAGTTTATAGCATTATTTATTTCCAGAAGTTTTCTATGCATCTTTTTTCTGTAACCGTACAATTTTTAACTGCTCGGCATTGGACGCAAAAAATTTAATTAAACAATCTGTAATTAAGTAACAAATCATAAAGAAAACTCATTTTTGTCATCACAGAAAAAATACAATTTACAAAATAAGAAAATAGTCTTTAGTCTCATAGTTCTTTGATTCTTGAATGCATTTTATAATTCTCAATTGCGATTATTTGCGTATAGTATACATATGTTAGATCTTCAAACTTACGAAACACACATTAGCAACAATGTCCAGAGTAATTGACGTCAACATAAATTTCATTAGTTCTAGAATGCCATAATATTAGCGGAATAATAACGTTATTAGGTCTTTGTCTATCAGTTACGAAACTACGGCAAACAGTTCAGGTGGAATCTGGGCCAGCTTTTTCTCGAAAATTGCACTGTGGGAGAACAGCAAATGAGAATCGATCGTTTCATCAAACTCTCGGTATGAAAAAGGAACGCCGCGGCAAAGTCATTCACGTTGAAACCGATACGGACGCGTCGCTCGCGAAAATAAAGTGCGCGGATTCGCAGTAATGAATCAATCAGATTACGCACAGTTTGCGAGTGCAAATTGAAGTGTGCACGATAGGAATCAAGAAACATAAATGCTCTGCTTATCAACCGGAGCACATTGATATGTGGTTTATAAAGGTGCATTGAACAACGTTGTATGATATCGCCAATGTAAAATTCTCGAGATAAAAACGCGGTTTTAAACGGAACACACACGAATGAAAACACGCCCGGTTTTCGATCCGGAATTAATGGTTTCATAAGTAATGAATGAAAATTACGCTTAAAAGCACACCGATTCGCTCCCGAGGCTATCTGGAAAAATGTGAGAACATCGTATCGCGGATTCGATGGTCGAATTAAATCCCGTGAGAGTTACCTGCGAATTAATTGCTCTTAGCTCAGTTTTATGACCATACAAAATTTAGCGAAAAGTTAAATCATTTATATCATCTCGCGTTTCGAAATGCCGATTAATTGCATACAATTATGAGTAGTATTTTGCGTAAATTAAACTGAATAATTAAAGCAATGAATTCAGAATAATTGGAAAGGCTATCTAGGTTGAAATGGGAGGAAGCTGCTTCCTCGTTATTATTAATTAAAATAGTATAATAATAGATTTAATCTATGAAATAGTTTTGTAATTTAAATTAAAACAAAACATTTCTCTTCTATAAAAGCTGTTTAGCTATTTAATGTATCCTAATTTCCTTTGTTGATCACGTTCAATTAAGTTTAATTAATACAACTAATTAATACAGAAATGTAAGCAGAATTAAAATAGAAAAAAGAATCTATTTATAGATAGCATCAGAAAGTATTTTAATTATTCACTTTGTTTCTTTTCAGGAATTCATTTTCAGTAATTTACTCTTTTCAGTAATTTACTTTCTTATGCCATGACAATTGGAAATGTAATCCAACACGATATCTAATGAGAAAAGATGTAGCAACAAGACGGACATCCTATCTGTCGGAACGGTGCATACGCATTACTCGTCACTTTCCTGGACTCATTCGCTACCGTCCGATTCTATTCGTTGCCTCTGCGAATATTTTATCGCCACCATTTCTCGGTTTCACTGTTACGAATGGCTGGGAGACTCGTTAATTACATACAGAGCCATTATGCTACGCTTTCATTTGCATGATAATTCCATTTACGATGATTATTGGAAATGGAACGGAGTTGACAAGGGTATCTTTACATCTTCATAAAAATAGAACCAAGATCACTCGTCACATGAGAATTTTAATGCATTATTAAGTCCGCGTACATATTGCGCACTTTTTGTATATACTTATTGCATATTTTTCTTATCAAAAAAAGTGTTTTATAGATATATATTATTTGAGAAACAAATTTATTTGTGCTATTTCTTTAGAATAATGAGATATTTCGACGTATATTAAAAATAAAATAAAGATTGCTGTTTCATATTTGTTATTTACGGTACACGCAGTGGTAGCGCGCCGCATGTAAAACCTTGAAAATACCGAGACCTCTATTACAGCTGCAAATTGTTTATTAATTTCACTGACGTTGAATGTACAAACTTTAATTGATAAAGGATGGGTCATGTAACATTGCGCGAATTGGATCCATTAATAATTACGTAAAATAGCGAGGAGATATGTAAACGTTGCTACAATTCGATGTGAAAGATTTAATTTCCGATACAATAGCGTTGCATTCCTTATAGCGGTGGCTATAAATTCATAACGGCATTATTTTCAGCGTAATAATACTTCGTGCAATATTCTGCATGCTATCTTGTTAAAAAATCACCGTTATCAGAGCTACAAATGTAGCGTGTTCATTGCATCAGAACGCGGAAAAGCTAATAGCGCTTCCGATCTCAACGACAGAGGATATCAGCGGACGAATGAATGTGGTATAACGCAGCAGTAATCAAGTCTATTGTAAAGGCAAGGTACTCACCACCGGTTTTCACAGTTGGAGACGCCGATGGTTGTGAGCACAAAACGTGCGTGCCTCCCAAGAGCGCCAAGATGACGCGAAAAAACTTCATACTGGTCATCGTGAGTAGCTATTCCATGGAAATCCTGAAATGCACAGGAGTAACGACTTTCTTCACTTTCTGTGAGTGACAATCGTATCTAATTATTATAAACTAAGAGCGAAAGCTGCACCATTTTATTTAAAAATACAACGATAGAGGAAATAAAGGAAAGAGCAATATATAAAGTAAATAGACAATTTATTTGCCTGTTATAATTAATTTGGCTAGAATGATTATATATCTAATATTTATACAATATGAGAATATTAAAACATGAGAATATTATATTACAATATTCAATCAGTAAACATATTTACCATGTATTTAATTTTCCATTATAACATTAGTAATAAAATTGTGCTTTTTGAACAAATAATTTTGTTTTATTTCTTCCGTGTATCTATGTTCTTATTTTGTAAAGATTTATATATATTTAATGTACATATTTTATGCATTTTATATACATTTTTAGATATATTTTTGTAATCCCCCTAAAGGCAAAGAGATAGATAACCATGAGCTTGTTCATCCGTAGCTTTTTGTTCCGAGCACAATCCATCCGAGATAGATCGACTTTGTCGTAATGTTCCGCATCAAGCGGAAACACCGTCGCGCATCGCGTCACCTCCTCGTTTTCCCACGCGATATCGCCGCGAGGGGGGGAAAAAAGGGTGAAACAACGATAGCGTCGTCTCACTGCGAAATGAGATTCTGATACCGCAATTCGATCGCCGGCGTGTCTTCGCCGCGGGAGCGTAATAAGGGGTGTGTCGGAGTGGTAAACGAAAATGGGCGTGGGGGATGCGCGGATGCTGACTTATCGTAAATTAATATGCTATACGAGAAGCTGGCGAGAAATACCTTCGTGTCGTTTACTCGCGGCCGCGCGCGCAGAGAACGGGGAGGATAGGAAGAGAATTTAAAATAGATTTGCCCGGGCGAAAAAATACTCGTCGTCATCTGTTCTCCTGCGGGGCTTATCGCGGCTAAGATAACGACGAGCCCGGGGTGGGCTCTGCAAGCGACTAAGGCACATTGATGGTCGCCGTTAAGAGGATGGAGGAAGAAACTCGTGGCTGGTGGCTAGATGGATCCCCTCGTCTCGGCCGAGGGTAGGAGATACCGGGCATTGTATGTCCCGCCAACCACCGGCGCACCAGCCGCCGTACCATATCGACTCTCGGATTCGCGCGGGCTGATCCACAGAATAGCTAGATCGTAGATAAGTAGCGATCTTGCCTCTCGGTTCAGGAACGTCGGCCCGATCCGGCTTAAAGCGACAGAAGTCGAGTGGCGCGACTTCGAGCGTGAATTCACGTTAGGAGAACGTGGTTTTGTCGTGTCGGTGTGTGCTAGAAAATGTCCCCGAGCGATTTGCTTTGAGGATGCTCTTCAATGGATTTGACGATTAAACACTTCCAGAGAGCGACTTTCCGCCCGATGTTAAACATTACGATAATGAAAAATACGAAGAAGGATTGTGTGCGAATATTTTCTCCAAGCAATTTGAACATTATAGAATTAAACTTTGTTATACAATAACTATATTTTTATACGTATAATAATGACATATATTTTTAAATAATAATCTTATTTTTAGAGAAAAAAGAATGTTTAATTGTAAATTGAAATAAATATAAAAAATTTATTTACTATTTCAACATTTGGAATATAATAGGACATTGCTTATACACGTAATTGATAACATAATAAAGATTTAAAATTATAAATTTTACTGTACATTAAGTTATGGGAATATCAATAGGCAATGTTACGTAATATACATATACCTACGCAACCAACTATACATATACATGATTAAATTTCTTCAGATAAAAGCGTAACGTTTAATTCGCTAAAAATGCGTATTGAAGAGACGCAGTTATATATTCGTGGTTAATTAGCTGATCGATTTTACTTATACAATATGAGCTCCATTAGCGGAATGATTTATCACGCGGACGAGCTGTTGCATTCAAATTTCATTACTTGAATAAAAGCTAAACTCTTAATGGCCACATGTGCCGCAATACCCCGATATGTATAGAAGTCAATAAATTACTATTCCTCTATTTCGCCTTTTCTCCCCCACCCCATAGATTGCGGATCGTCTAAATCTACCGACCGCTCGGCCGCATCAGGAACTCATTCCGCAGAGAGACGATTTCCACTCTTCCGGCGCGCGAGCCCTGAGGAAAAAATGACGTAGACGAAGCACCGGCGAACTTCGTAAAATACGAGTGCAACCGGCACCGCGATGCACTTCATGCATCGCTGTGGGCGTCTGCATTCGTGACGGATCTACTCGACGAGCGATCCGAGCAGGAGTTTCACACACGGCAGACGAACGCGTGTCGGCGATTTATCGCGTTTATATACATGTTCCCGGCTTGTATCGTGTGTGCTCGCGTCGTCGTAGGAAAGCGTACACCTGCAGTAAATAGAGGGAATGCACGGAATCACCTCGAGCGCTACCACTAACCCACTGTCGAATCGAATGTGATGAAACCCTCCGGTCGCGTATGACGGAGACCTTTGTGCTATATTAACTCCGAATTGTGTTGATTACATTGACTACTGTTATCAGTTCAACGTTATTTTTATATTTTACATTTATATAAAATTGCATTTACAGATATAAAAATTGCAAAGCATTAAGAGAAACGTGTATCAAATATTTGTGAAAATGTCATAAAGTTTGTGTAAAATATCATTGCAGAAATAAATACGCGGTTCTAGTAATCAAGTGAAAATTGTTAGATTAATCTCTAAGATGTATGAGTGTTTAATTTTTAAATTAAGATGAGCGACATAACTTCAACGTAGATGTATAATATCTATATCTTTCGTCATATGATATATTTCTTCAATTTTTCTTTATTATTATCCTAATTATAACAAATATAAGGTTGAACGAGATAGAAATCGATTGGCGATGAGAGATTTGTAAGTAATGGTTGTAACCGGGGTTCCTTTATGTACCGGCTTCGAGGAAAATCGACTAGCAATGAAGTCGACCCGAGACTATAAATCAGTAAAATGGGCAAAAAATTATGCGGTAAAGTACTCTCGTTTTACTTTAGAAAGGAGATCGTCTCTCTGAACAGAAAAATTTGCATTTCCTCGCTGCTTACCTCGCAAAAGCGGAAACATTTCAACGTTGTGCCCGTAGAATGAAGAATATCTTCTTATTAAAATGTTACTATATTCTTTATTTATGCTGATGTATAAATAATAACTGACAGTCAAATTACATAAAATATTGGTCGTATGAAAATAATATATAAGTGCATGCGTCCATTTCTCTTAATAATATGGTTTCTCTTTCGATTGCGTCTTATTGAAAATACATTTATTACTTCCTTTTTGCTTCGGCATATATTTAATAAGATTTCTGAGATTTGGCAGTATTTGGAATCGTAATATGGAACATAGCAATTCTAATTTTTGGCATTCGTGTGCGGAATTCTTAAGAAGATACATAAATCGAATCTCAGGCAGGCAGTATTTAACACAATCTCTGTGTTCTTACTTATTTAATTCGGACAAAATTTTATGTAACCGTGCCAGTACAGCAGGCCGACTCGGCTTTTGCCAAGTTATACATTATCCGTTTATATTAAGGAGCGCTTCCGGCAGTACCGAAAGTTCCAAGACTTTATTAGTGCTTAAGAAATAAACTTCTTTTGTTTCGTATGGATTCCGCTTGATCTTCATTTTCAATTTTATTTTTCCAAGTTACTTGATCAATAAGAAAATGTCACATAACGGAGAAATAGATTTCCTACTTTCCTTACAAGCAATCGAATTTTAAATTTGACATTTTCGAATATGTTTGTTAAAGTTTACGATCTTGATTTCTTTGCAGCTATTAAAAAACAGATATGTGAAAGAACAAAATTGCCCCCAAAAGCTAAAATAATTATTTAAAAAATCTAATTTTTGAGAATAATTCAAAATTTAAATTTAAAAAATTTTAAAAATTTAATTTATCAATATCAAAAAAACTGTCTTAGATTACCTATTTGTTATAAAAAGTTTTACTTTGCAGTGTATAGATTAAGATTCAAATAAACCTCTAGTTCTAATCAAGTTAGGATCATGCTCTTTTAGATTAGGATCAGATTAGTTAAATCGCGGGTTAAGATAAATTTTTACCAATGACTCTACTTGTAATCACAATTATACCTATGTAAAAATAATTATATGTTAAAGTTAAGATCAATCGCGAAAATAAAGAGAAAAACAGATCAGATTAACACTTATAGCCGATGACACCACATTGGCGTCATTTGTGTGCTAACCGTTACTTTTCAGATATTCAGTTATTGAATTTTTTTACATACATAGCAAAAATTATTTTTTGGTCATTTCCTGACAAAAAAGCCGACCATTGGTAAAAGTTACTGGCGCATGTAACTATCCGGACTGTATAGTGTTAACAGAAAATTTGACTAGTATACTTGTTCCACTCAGTAAGCATCCAATAGGTGCGCGAATCATGTTCCGCACGGTTAAGGATGTATCGGACGTACAATCCCTGCTAAATGTTAAACTTTCAATAAAAGAAAACTTTACATGTATGTCAAACAACTCAAAATTTTTTATACGTTAGAAGGGATTACCGCGTTAACAGTTTGAGTATGATTTTTTGTCATTTAAATAATTAGTATTGTTTAAACAATTAAAAAAAATTTTTTTAGCAAAAAATGTTGAAACTTAAAATACAATATCAATGATGTGTTTTACACATGAAAAAAGTTTAAGAAATATCTTAGTTATATTTATATTTTATTTATATTTACAGCAAAAATGTCGATTCTCCATAAATGATAATGTTAATTTTATCAACTTTAAACTTAAATAACTCTTAAATCACTTTAAAATTTTACAGAGTATTTGTAATTTAATTTAGAAACATCTCACAGCCATTTCTGAATATATTTAAATTTCCTCCAATACATCCTTAATTACAATAACTTTTAAACCAATAAGAGAATTGTGCTCAAATTTTACACAAATACTCAGACGTAATAATAGAACAATCTATGAAATTTTTAGACTTTTGGTAATGCTTTGAGACGTCACATCCTCACATCCTTAAAACGCATTAAAATGTGACCGATTGCATCAACGGCGGCCGGCAATTTCGCGCATCCGTCCCTCGCCCTAAACAATATTCACTTTCTACTCCGTTTAACTCGCGCGAAATCACCGCCGGTAACTTTTTTCGGTCGCGCTGACACCCTCTCCCGTCGCAAACAAGCCGTGTGAACATAACGCATTCAGGACCGCGGCAGTGCAACGGCGAAATTGCGGTCGACATGGGTGATAGATACATGTACACGCGGCGTGTGCATGCACGGCAAATTCGCGCAGCCGTGAATAAGGAATGCCGCGATCCTTCGGAGTATGCATTTTTGTAGAATATTCCGTGCGCGCTGCCGTAACCACGGCTCAGAAACCGTAACCACCCTCTGTACTGTGGCGTTCGCCGGCGTTGGAAGTCGCAAGTCGTGAGACAGGTTCCCGGTGCCACTTCGGGTACAACCGAGCGACGGTGGCAGCTTCAGAACTACCGCGTGGAGAGAAACGAAAGGTCGAGAAACGAACGGGAGAGACTAAATCCTTCCGTCCCCCCGGTGCGCCAGACGTCCTGGAACCTCTCGCGTCACTTATATGACGTTAAAACGCGGCAGTAAACGGCTACGGAGCTCGACGTCAGGCGGACGGAATAAAAGAATCAAGAGCGTCGAGGGTAGCGTGTTTCTCGCGATCGTAAAGTCGACCACGTCTCACGACTGCAGTTACCGCGACGCGTTTCGCTTATGCGCGGGAACGTGTCGCGCGACCGGACGACGGTATTACGTGAAAAATACCGCGGGGAATATGCCCGATTCGCGGCGGGTTGTGCATCGATGACGCGAGCGCGCAAAATTAATTATGCTGCCCGCGAACCTACGCGCACCTCTCGTTACTTGAATACGAGCGGTCATTATTGCGTCGTTAAAACGACGATCATGACAACCGTCCGCGGCGAAACGACACGCGGAAGGAAAGTGACGTATTGCGGAGATTGCGATCGTAGCGTCGGAAGAACCGCGTAATTCACAAAGCTAAGATACTTAATTTTAGTGATAGTCTGCCAATTTAGTTGCTTCTTTACGGAATTTGCCATTCCTATCTTATTGCTGGAAATCAACTTGTATTGCGCATAAATATTCAATGAGTCAAGGCTTGCCTGAATATCAATACGTCGGAAAAATGACAAAAGTTAATTCTGTATTTATCTCTAATGTGGAAATAAAAGAACAAATGTCCTATGACTATATACGTGTAACAATTTATTCAACAGAATATTACTTGTTCTGAAACATTGATGTATGCGTTACAGAAAATAAGATACATATTGTTTGAAAATAAGTTTAATTCCCACTCGTAAAGAACTCCCCAAGTTATGACGACAATAGAGTCGAATAAAATAACGATAAAATATGTAGCTATTACCATACATAATGTTCAACTATTATATTTCCTATTTTTATCACACAAACGAAGAGACGGCCTTATTGCGTATTATATCTAATTATACTTCCTTTTCCCCCCTATTTCGAGGGCTAAATTTATATACGGATAACTTATTTTCCATTAACCATAAACCCTTATAACGCGTCGTTAGATTCGCTTTTTTATACCCGACTTATTTTTCAAACAGGAAAACCTATGTCTATTTAAAAAAAAAAAGAACAAAGTGATATTTAATTGTTAAAAAATCTGCAATAATTACTTTAGTTTCATTCATGCTTGTGTACATTTTTTAATTTTGTATATTTTGAGACAAGAAAAAATTTCGACAGCGCCAATATTTAAAAAATTCATATTTTATCTATACAAATAAATGCTGAAATAATGATAAACATATGTAACATGTTTTCTATCATTTCATATAATCATTTTAAACTTTGTCAACTCAATGACATTAAATAATTACAAAATTGTCAAACTGGCAAATGGACTTTGGCGAACAGATTTTAAGATTAATGCCTGATAAAAGCTCGTGTTTATAGCCGCGCCTCGATTAGACAAGAAATCGGTTTCATCCATTAGAGTTCGAAACGGAAGGCCAGAGACAAGAACGGTAGACGTTTATCGCCACTGTAAAGTCAGCCCCATTGTTGCAGCCCTCTAACAATAATCAATGTATCATTACACTAATGCAACATTATACCGTCTGCCTTGTTTACTTTCTCGCTTTATACTGCAAATGTAAAATCCGCTTGAGGCAAGTGTGAGGATGATGCGCGTACGTACGTGCATGCGTGCTTGCGGCCGGGTAAACACACCTATTCACGATGCACGAGCAAAATCAACATCAACCAGCATGTGCAACGATGCGCCGTTTCATCCAGGCGTATCTATCCGTTCGTTGTCGGTTGCGCTTGTCTACCCCTTGTATGATTACGCGCGCGCGGTTGTTAAAGTGTTGTTGACCGGACGATGAGATGTTGGGTCACTTGCGCTCGTGTCTCGCTCACATAGAACATCGCTCGCAATGATATCGTCGTCGACAGGAAATTACGCAACTTTAGATCGTGCCAGCTTCTTTCGCCGCAAATAATAGCGTGAAGTAACACATTTGAACGTTTAAATCTTACGGTAATAAAATAGCGAGCTTTCCGCGTTAATAACGAGAAGACCTTTAAAGTATTTCTCCCGTATTT
This sequence comes from Leptothorax acervorum, assembly GCA_035220615.1. Lineage (NCBI taxonomy): Eukaryota > Metazoa > Arthropoda > Insecta > Hymenoptera > Formicidae > Leptothorax > Leptothorax acervorum. The sequence goes on from JASTWQ010000075.1 coordinate 196,411, forward strand.
ACAGCACGTTTGAAAAATTTAATTTAAATTAGATTAAAAGTTTTATTTTTTTTGAGTGAGACAAAGCGCTCGCCGTCTTGGAACTCAAGAACCGCTCAAGTATTTTTAATTATAGAAGCATGTGCAACCTGTTGTCAGCGTAAGAATACTTTAAAGGGTAAATCGATCAGACGTGACCTAGGGTGTATGTTTCTTGAACAAAGGACACGCCCGGCATTAACCCGGCTCGCTTCATATCCGAGCGCTACAACATTTTTCCACCCTAGTTTCTTATGGCAATGTCTCCGTCGGATTACGCGCGCTCTATTATACGTGTATATATGTGGCCGTGTTATATGCGACCGTATCAGACTAAGTTTCCGCGGCACTCGATTAAAGTCAGCTTTACAGAGCATCGAGCGCGACAGTCAACACGAATCATCGTCTCGCGTTCGTTTAAAATGAATAGCGGCAGGCAGGGAGGTGAGTAAACCCGGGTTCCCGACATTTACCCGGACAGCACCAAGTATCTGTTATTTTAATGAATGCCGCGGAAGTACGTGTTTGTACACCTTTAACGAGGCATACGCGAATAAATCCCGGTAAAACCGACTCTCGCACGCAAGATTCATCCGGCACGTTCCGTACGCGCATCCCAGAGCATAGAGTGTCGAGCACAGTACCGATGTATGTACACGCGAATAATAAACGTTTTTTTTTTCCGGAGATACACACACAAACGTGTAACACTACTTTTCTTTATGATGCAATATTTTTCAATTTTTGTTGTCATTCGATGTTTAATCTACTATTTTGTTTGATCTATTATCGATAAAATTATAAGTCGCGCACAATTCGTATTTTCCTTTTGGATTTTTTATTAGAGGAAGTGTCAATAATTGTGAAATGAAGCGTATAAATTTGGAAGTCAACATGACGTTTGTATAATTATGTAAAATACTGTGACCTAGTTCCTTTTTTGCATGCAGAATTGCCATATTTTTCACTTATCTCAATATATCTACCGTATATACGTAACAAATATTTTTATTTTTTCCGTTATATTTAATCTCGATTCGCATAATAATAGGTTACTTTTTTATTAATTAAATATTATATATGTAGTTTTATAAATAATACTATATTGATGAGTAAATATTTTTCCTAGCTCATATTGTTATTTATAATCACAACCGAGTTTCTAAAATAGACATTAAAAGAATTTTTGGATCTGGAACGTTACACCAACATTAATTAGCGAGTTAATTAGCGTCTACGTATAACTTATACGTAACATTAGAGAAAAATCGTGCAATGTTAAATCCATATTTAATCAATGAGATTTTTATTATAGAGAATGGCAGGACAAATCTGTAAAATCGCACTTCGTGGAATACGGCTTGTTGCGATCTGCAGCAGCACATCTCTCGTACGTGTAGTACATTAATCCTCTTCGAAGTGGAAGTGGCCCCGCGTGTCACACGCAGAGTTTCATAGAATGACGAACCGTTTCCCCCCGAAATATAGTATTCCCATCGATCAGCCAGCGCTCACTTAGTAGAATTCAGATCGCCGTCTTCGCATCGAAGCATTGTCTGGCTTGAAGCCCGTACGTCACTAATGGGAATATGCGCGACCCCAGATACCCCGGCTGCATGACAAATGCACTAATCGGCCTTCAGTATAGAATCGTTACGCCTGCGCAAAGCTATGAGTGATTACTTTGACCCGACGACGGCAACGCTTCGATGAATATTGAACGGAAGAACGCGATTACATATTCCGGAGACAATGCCGTAATTTTACAGTGACGAGGGAAAGTAGAACTTGGTTGGAGCCTGGATTTTCAAACATCGACCGACGCGTTACGTTTTAATTGAAAGTGCGAAATAAATAAATTGTTAATGAAGTAAAATTTATAGAAAATTTATATCAGAGAATATGTAAAAATGTGAGAATTTAGATAAGCATTTCACCTAAATTAGCGCAAACACTGCAAAATACCAAGAGATTTAATAAATTTATGAACCAAAATTTATTAAATCTCTTCTTTAATCTTACTTTCTTTTCATTGTCTTGAATGTTGAATCTATTTTAAACGTAAGTCGGCTCTATACATCTTCGCATTCTTGTCTCTTTTTCACTTGTGCCAGTCCATCCTATGTGATGTTAAAAATTCATCAGAATCTCCTTGCTTATAAAGTGCTATTTTTCTCCATATACGCCTCATTTGCGTACAATCCCGTTTCTTTCGGAAGATTGGTATACACTCGTATCAGTTTGCGAGCGAGATACAAGCGTGATTAGGTAACGTTGCCGCGCCAATATGTAATCGAGATCGCACCAAGACCGGTAGTGCCGTGATACGTGTAATGAAATATGGTTATTGATACAAATTGCTGCGGATACGTTTTAGTACATATTTGTCACGCGGAGAAAATTATTGCGACACCGATATTATTGGTCTACTATATCATTGTCAAAAAGAAACAGAGGGGTGGGAAAACATTGAGAGAGCAGATAAGTTTATCCGGCACGATTGCGATATGGGAACACCGATCGTAAAATTGGAGGTGCGAGGATAGTAAAATCCTTCGGCTTAAATCGAACGAGGAAATATGCCGCGGCGCCGAAGTAGCTTCCGGGAAAGTTTTAAGACTCGGTTTCAAGAATACGCAAAAGTTTCGAGGGGCGACTTTTCCGAAAATCTCGCACAAACTGGACTTACGCCATATCCCCACGCGCGTAACGACACTTTGGACTGCTACATAAAAACATTAAAGTACGATGCTTTTTTACATGGCACGAAGATATCAATATCGTCTGTTAAGTGCTTCAATGAACATACCAATTCAAATTTTTCGTTATTTTTGTATTAGCTATCTCTCTCGATACGTATTCAAAATCGATCCTCACGCAAAAAATAGGTATTATTTGAAAAATTATTCCTCTGCTGTACTTACGATGCAATAGAAACTGTAATTTTCAATAATATTAATGAAACATAAAAGACTATTGAAATGCATAATAAAAAATTGAATGTTTTGTGCATCTCATTAGCTTTATCATCACATTCTCGGAATACGTTCTACATATATTTCAATCATATAGTTTGTATAAAAATGTCGATCTTTATTTTTGCATTTTTTATACAGTTATTATTTTTTCTGAAAAATTTTTGAAGAATAAATTGATCTGTATTAAGAAATATTATTGATGCATTCTTTATGCATTACACAATTATTGTTCTTTTTATAGTCAAATTATTTTCGCTTGTGTCTCCAAGGTAGAATATTTTTTTTACTGAGATCAATCAAATTTGTGTAACAAATGGGAAGCACATTTTAATATTTATCTAATAAACCCACGTTGGTTCGTACACTAAACTGGTCTCCTCGTGCATACGTAAACCGGACAAAATTAATGAAGAAAAATTGCATTGCGCGATAACCTCCTTAGGTTCATACATATTTCTGTGACAACTTTGGTATTTAATGAATGTGGAAGACCATTAGGTCATACCTTGTGTAAATTTCAGAGTTAAATCTGAATAATGATAATTCCACCATTAAGCAGAATTCTAAGATACGAAGTTATCTTAAGCATACATACGAATAAATTTTTTTCTTATATACATCAATTACTATTGCACAAAAATGTTAAGAGAATAATTTATAGAAATTTATAATTAGAAAATTGCCAAAATAAATTGCAAAGAATATTTAATAACATCGTATTTTGTCTCCCTCTTGTCAACTTACTTCTCTATTATATTTATATTATATAAGATCGGTATTAATTTCTGCTTTTCAGGAATTTAGAAAACGAAAGCCTAATAATGTAGGATTGTCAATTACTTGTGAAGTCGGAATAAATAATTGTTTATATGATGTAATTTAATTTATTCAGAGCAAAAAATGTGGGTTATAATATAACGAGGATTATGCAATAAACGGATGTCCGTATAATTTCGAATGTTCTTTCAATAAATACCGTTTCTGGCACTTACAGTCTCTTATCTCGGGCAAACATAACTCTTAATTCTGTCCTTGATATCGCTATGCTCGTATTCTGATTACTCGGGCGACTCGCTCGCGGACACGGAACTCTGCTCTCTTTTCGACATGCTCCGATGACTGCTCGCTAACGATTCCGACTTCAATCGGAGCGATCGACGCGACGCGCACAGTCTCGAGAGCGTTCGTTACGCAATAATCACATATGTGACAAAATAATTACCAAGATGTCAACTTTAAGTAAGTTTTATTCACACCTTGCAAATATGTAAACAATACAGATTAGTCAGCAATTTCAAGATGGTAGAAAGTAGAGATAGATAAAAATATTAATATAAAAAACAAGTCCAAAATGTCAACTATCCTTTATAGTTTAAAGCTCTACATTAATCTCGCTTATAATGCGCCTAATATCATTTTCTCCTATTAGATGCGACTTGAAACTTCAATCTCGAATCCATAGAATAATAAAGAGTCGCGGATAGAGATTGCTTTTTTAAAATCGAACTATGGCAAATGTCAGTTCTCGGAAAAGGGTTGGAAAACTCATTAACTGAGCCAGTCGGTTGATGAGTTTCCGTAGTGTAACTATTATCGAAAGCATTCGAATTAACTGCATTTGAGAATCATAGGTATCGACCTAGTCCACACACAAGCTTAACTATTTCCTCCCATCCTTTTGTTTCCGAGGCATTCCCCAGTCTCCGCCAGCGCGCTTCCATCAATCATTTCAGTTTTGCGCAAGATTCGCACATTATTCGAATCCCTGTCCTCCGTTTTCTTTCTCCGCTTTCATCTTCCGTTCGTTCAGATCCTTTCCGCTACCTCGTAAAATCAAACCTTCGATGTCTTTAGTTTGTACAGTTTAAAACGACAGAGAAAATTTTCACAATTCATGTTCGTTAAATTTATTGCATAAAGCTACGATTAATGGATTATTTTGCATTGAATATTTTTGCGGAATAAAAGCAATAATAATATTTGTAATAATATTTGCAACAATAATATTTACAAATTACAAATAGCGTATACGTATACCAAAATATTATACAAAAATACTAATAAGTCGACAACGGCGAATAATCAAGCAATAAATAAAAGCGAATGCAAACAGAATAATTATCAACACCGTCATATATGTAACGAATTACACGGCTAAATTTACGGTTATTAAAAGATCGATCTGTGCCATATTGCGATGTGCCTGTGGCGATACATTAAAGTTATTGTAATTTAACAAAAGAGAAATTATTTTGCAGTATTATTATGAAAGGTGGTTAATGTTTTTCTTTCTGTGGCTGTAATTGTCCGCAGCAGTGGTGCACACATATACGCTAACCGCGAAAAGTGGATATTTCATACATTTGTGCAATTTGCCAAACCGCGAAAACTACAAAAAAATATCGCGTCGATATTCACATACGCGAAGGGAGAACTCCCTAAAATGTGCTTAGCGTGGTAATTCTCATAAATTCGTGAACTCTTAACTCTAAGATACATGTTATCCCTGCCCTCACATCATTCCACTAAATTTCGTGCTGCCTTTTCCTATTGTGCTGTCAAATATTATAATAAACTACCTTCTTCCATAAGATCCTCCTCCTCTCTGATTTCTTTTCGGTCGGCGGCTTCTAGTTTTATCACATCGCCTGCGTTTGATCCAAATTAGTTTATAAGTATGTCTTCGTCTTTTTTATCAGAAACTGCCCTACTGGTAGGCCTTATGCTTATATCAACTTTAGTTGGCGCCTCACCTTTTGCGTGTACTATCACCCCCTTAAACTTGTATATGTATTCTCACGTTTTACATTGCAATAAACATATATTATATATAAATTAGCAATTGTGATGCGTATTTTATTACGCCGAATTAACAAATCTGTTTTATGAATTTCGCAGTTATTTATGATAACAAGAAATTTAGTCGTTAATTACAGGTTTATTAACTTTTATATGTAATTTGAATCTGTGGCTGGTTTGTAAAATATCCGCATATTTCGCGAAAGTTTAATATTCTAACTTTTAAAACTTAATATCAGCACTTTATTATACGTTTATTTATTAAACCATACGCAACAGCGTCCCATAAAATCATCGTTTATAATATATGTGCCAAATACAAGCATTGCCATGCGAGTGAAATAAATTAACACCAAAGGTAGTTATAAATAAAATGCAATAAAATTCGGAATATCATTTTCAATTAAACGTTACATTTAATGATTTCCAGAATAATTATTTAATTATGAAAAATTAATATAAATAATTAATGAAAAATTTATAACATGTTTTAATAATAATAAATATATTTCTTTGCTTAAATATTTTAATATTATATTAATAATAATAAATAATGCTAAAGTTTAGATATTATAATAATAAATATACTTCTTCGCATTAAATATTTTGCGTAATAAATAGAATTTTCCTATTTATATATAGTGAAATCTTATGTATTTTCCTGTCTGACCAACAACAGCCAAGCATATAGGTATCTCGAGTAGACGGGTTTGAAAAATGTGCAAATAGGCAATCTCGGATTTTCGCCCGTTTAATTTAACCCCTCACGTTTATTTCAATGAGCCTTCACTCCAGGAGTTCTAGTAATGAGAAAGCAGTAAAGACAGATTAAGAGATCCCCAAACTCTTCCCATTCCCGAAGCTAACATTCTTTTGTGACAAATCCATTAGGGACTTCGAAGAAATTGAGTTTGCGCCCGCGATTCATTATAATCTCATTTATAAATGAGAACTAACTGCTCGCCTAGAAAACTGTGACAGCCCTTTAATTATCGCGCTCGAACAGTGTACGTTCAATAAATTATCTGAGAACGGAATAACGTTCGATCATAACCAACAACTTTACTATAATTTTCATAAATATATACCTTTTATTTCTAACTGGATATATATAAGTATCTACTATACTTAAATATTATTTAAAATTTTGATAAGAAGAGAGCAGAATAATACGTAATAATCTGAATTATTTACTCATCTCATAAAATGTCGTATTAAGAGGTCGAATAAGAAAGAGCGTGAAGAGAAAAGATAATGCACGGAACTTCTCTGATTTCTAAACAAATTCTATAACATCAATTTTCATACAAAGAAAGATTAAATTTATTATTTAAAACGTTGACTGTCAAATTTCTAAATTTTACTTCTAAAGATAACATTTCCTGTAATTCTTAAAATATTGTGTATGTTTTATGATACTCGTTTTTAAATTTATTAATATAAGCATTTATGTAAGCTTACGCAGGCGTGGAAACTCGTAGTTAGGAAAAGTCGAGTATTATCTTGAAGAATGTTGCAATTTGAAGTTTTATTAGTGTACGTACCTGTTGATGCTTACGTACATAATTTCACATTAATTCTTATTACGACTTTGGCAAATATTATTTGGATACAGTTATGCAATAAGGAACTAAATTGAATTTTTATGATTTTTGGTTCTGTATTGCGAAGTGATGAAAGCCTATATATAGTAGGTATATTATGCAAATATGATCCAATTCTTATGTGTAATGTACTGTTCCCTAGAGACACAAGAACCAACTACCAGCACACCACACACATTAAAAAAAAGGCATATGACACATGGAAAAAAAACATACATAAAAAATACCCATATAACACATGGAATTGTATTTGAGAAGGATTATATTACAGTTTGGTCATTTGAGATAACGTTGGCGCAGAATTTTATTCCTAATGTTTCGTGAAATTTGTTCTAGCGGAAAAGTAAGGTTTTAGAATTGGTTCCGCATTGCAGAACTGCGGCTATTTAGTATTACATTATTTTTAATTTCTCGGGATTAAATAACTCTTATAATTAAATTGCGAGTTATCTGTTTTAAGATATTACATATGTTATATAAATTTAATATATATATATATATACAGTAATTGTACATAAGTTGTATAAATACAATTACTGTTATATACTGTACCTACATCCAATTAATTTAACATTTGTACAGCGATGTGTTCCAATCTTTTCTAAAAACTGTTGAATTTTCATAAATCTATATATATATTTTTTGCTAATCTATCTAATTACCTCTTTAAAGAAGTAAAACTTAAATAACTATATCACTAGTTTGAAATATATTTCCCTGCAGCTATAAAGTTGGTTATTAAATTAATAAGGTGATTTAAAGTTTACCTTCGGACAAGTCGCACTCCTCTTCTCTCCGAAGTATACACGATCGAGGAAATCGCTTTTCACGAGAAACACCGAATCGAACGATCGAAAGACAATGGCACGAAATTGAGTCGGGTGGACGAGAACGCAACCAAAAAGGGACAACTCCTTGGAGCACTCGCTACGAAGTATCCAACCACTTCCAGCACACAGCTTTTGCTCGACACTCTTCGATCTCTTTACGAGAACGAATCGATTTCCGAGGCAACAGTTACGATCTCGAGTCGCAACAATTCTCGACACTCAAGAGTGTTTAATAGTTCTCCGCTTGAGAACACATGATACGATGTTTCGCGCGAGGACGATAGCGATTTATTAAAAAAATTCCGCTGCGCTTTCGTCGAGCTTACAACCGACACTTTTGCCCACATGCATATTTTACTTTCCTCCGGCGATGTCGCGTGCGATCTTCTCTCACAACATGCAGCTGTCGCGTTGCTCCAATTTCGACTTCAACTCGCGGAAAACTTTCCGCCGCGATGGAAAATTAATAGAACGCACCGTCAACACTTTCCCGTCCGCGGCTGCAGCTTTTCCGCGCACGCCAAAAAGCGTGTAATCGACGATGACGAGAAGAGAGTTTCACTCGCTGGCAATGTCAATATTGTTACAGTCGGTCGCGCATATCGTATATTATGATTTTATCTTGACGACTATCGATCGCGGAAAAAACGGATTTTATTTTTGATTATATTCTTTTTATTTACCTTGCATAAATTTATTTCAAGATACGCAAATCGTGATTCCGTATTTTGGACGATTTGTTATAACTTTTCTTTTTATCTCAAACCGTGTTTCAGCACTAATTACACAATGTAATCTCGGTTTTACTTTTGCTACATTCGCGATATTCCTCGTCTAATTGCGTAACTCCGTGACGTTTCTCATATACGTTCTCCGTATACTCGTGTAACAATTTAGGTACAACACATGCCGTAATTTTTATCCCGACGTATTCCGATCTCAAAGAGCGACTAATTACACGTTGATAAAACACGCGATAAAAAGTTCCACGGGTAATCACGATTGCACTTTATACTGAAAGCTCATGCCTGCGAAAGACATTGCGACGAGAAAGGCGCTCTAATGTCAACCGTTACTGTTATCTCTGCGTTTCGCACAACACTTTAAACCGAAAACTGCAATTGCACGGCGGAGGGTACATCAAACGGTCAGCCGCGGAGCTTCGGTCTCACGAGTACTTTTTCGCCGGCACTTTGCGTAATCGTTTTCGCGAACACGCCTGCTCTGGTCACGTAAGGGAGCAGCGCGACGTTACTGTTATTGCGACTATATTTTTACAGTTCACCCGCGCTTTTGTTCCAAGTCGCCGTACATTCGAATGAATGACATTGTTATTTTCACGGTTCTCCGAACACTTAAAGCACTATCCGAGGACGTATTCGCAAGCCGCGGTTTCTTACTGTGAAAATTTTCGCGCGTCACGACGTTTCTCACGAATTTTTTGTCGTCACTCGCACGGGAATATTCACGATTACGTATCATCCACTGAAAATTGTTTTCCCCTCGCGGATCACCGGCATCTCAACCGTGACGTCGAACGATCTTATTTTCTTTGCTCACTTCCCTGTAGCTTCGAGCCAGGACGAACTATGCCCGCACTGACCAATAGATCCTCAAGAATTCGCACGCGGAATAATGCGGTAGCCCGACGAGCGTGGCATCCTTTACGCTTTGAGAGTGAATTGGAAACCGAAGCGTTTATAAACGAAACTCGCTGATCCTTCAAATATCAATATGATTTAGATTTTGCTCAATTACGTAAATCTTTCCGACACAGCGTATCATTCTTGTAATATTTATCATTCTTTAAGAAAAACTATGTACGGTTTTTTTTTAAGCGCATTTAATTCTCAAATTTTAATATATCTCTAGTTATGTACATGGATTTAAATTATGCGTTTGATCGCAGATAAAAATCTCGTCACTATATAGCTCTCTTAACTTGCTGAACCTTTGATTTTATTGTATTTATTTTACCTTGTGACGGGAGCAAATATCTGCTATAATATATTCATAACTCTCGTTGCTCTCCCGGTAAAAATTTAATGTCCGAATGCGGAGCTCTATCAACATGCATACGTGACACTATAAATAAAAACCATATTTTTATGCGCGGAGCCCGAAAGTTATTCGCGCCACTTTGAGGTGAATTCGCGTGGCGAGCCCTCGCGAATTCGAGTGCCACTTAAAACCAGAGAACTCGTGCTCGTGTGAAGCTTATCGGTATCAGGGAGAGCCTCTGACGCCCAAGTTTTAATGCGGATTTTTGCTGACACATTTACGCACCGCCGCAGAAGTATCTCTGTTGAACGTTATTTATATTTTATATCGAACGTGGCTCGTCGTCGCCCGCGATTCAAATTCGAGCACTTTCGAATCTCACAAACATCCAAAACGTATATCCGTTTCCCCCAAAAATCGCATAAAGTTTATCACATTCGAACGCGAGAGAAACTTTCCGCTCGATCACTTTGGATCACTTCAAATATTCCGCGGTTATATTTTCCCTCGCGAATTTCGACCGGTCCTCTTTTTAAATACCATGAGATATATACGGCTACAATGTTCCACTCGTACTTGCGTAACAATTTTGTACAAGCGAAATTCGCGCGGGTGAGAGCATTTTAATCCGGATTTCACTTGAATGTGTTTCACGGCACCACTTCAACTATCATCTCGCTGCCGCAGAATCGAATTTATTTCGACTCACTCGAGCACCTCGAGCATCTCGAGCACATTTTAAGACAGTTATTCCGCGAGACGAATTTCTCCTAAAATTCTCTAAAAATTCTCCGCGAATTACGTAACGTTTCTTCGCTCTTTTTCTTTCCAGAAGAGATGCCGCACCGCGATGCACTCTTAGTCCCCGGGAATTCAAGCGTTTTCTACTACGTCGACCCAGGATTTCTCGATCGCCCTGCGATTTCGCCGCAAATCCCAGCATTCCCGCGAACACATTTCACCGTTTCCCGAATGCACTCTCGGATCGACGGGACTCGCGAGGCGCGCGATAGGAAAACAGGTTGCTCGACAAGCGGTAAACAAACGTGTGTTGGCTGATGTCAAGTTGAAATCCAAAGCGGAGAGAATCTACCTTCCTAATCGCACACGCGGCTCACTTGTTGGCGAACGTTTAAGGATCCGTAAGCGATCGATTGATCCGCGATTACGCGGTCACTCACTCGCGTCGCGCGCTTGTCGGTCACCCGTCATTCATTCTCGCGCGTTCAATTTCGTTTCCCTATCGTTTAAACGCACTCCTCGTGATTTCTTTTCGGCAACTTTTCGATCGACGTGCCTCGACGATCGCCGTCCAGAATTTTTAATCGCGCCGGTCGAACCTCGGCGCGACGCGTCGAGGGGGATGAAATCGGCCGATCGCGCCGAAAACCGGACGGAATTTCGATTTCTTTCCCTCGAAAAGTGGTCTCACTTTAACGGCGGATACGCGCGCGAAACCACCACGAGTGATGCTGAGGTCGGACTGGAGCCTCCGACGCGGCGCTAGCGTCGCTACGAGCGAGGGGCAAACCAAAATCACCCTCCTCCGCGTCGCGACGTTCACCACCGGGGTGGAGGGTGGCCTGCAGTGGCGGAGGAAAAGCTAAGTCGCCCGGAGTCTAAGGCACGAATTGCGCGAGAGAATAAGAGATTTCTCATTTCTCGAAGAAGCCGACTTGCAATCTGACTGCTATATCTTCCTGGAAGATAAATCGTGCCTTTCTTCGATTGTAGATTAGCTAGCAGAGATAACTTTAGCGTGCATTTCACGACATTAATCTTCCAATCGCCGTTATATCTCTTAGGCGCAAATTGAAATATAATCGATGTATTTAGATATTATGACAATTAAATAAATACAGCCCGCATTTGTTTTACGTTTATTTGTGAAAAACGATGATAAAAGTTATTGACTATCTGCTAAATGTTTTAACTTTAACTGATTGACTGCGTTAAATCCCGACTTATGTAAGCTAAGTTATATAATTCGCTAACGTTATGCGCTGAGGATGACTCAAAGAAAGGATCAAAACGTACGCTAATATTGTTTTATTTGTCTAAATAAAAATAAATTATATAGCACACTAATTACATGCGTCTGGCTCTTATTGCTTTTGTTTGTGTTTTTTGATTAAATATAATAAATATATAAAGAAGAAAGAGATAATTAACAACATATACGGTTTCTTTCACTAATTATCCCAAAGGAAAACGAAAAATTATTTCCACTAAAATATTCAAAATAATGTTAATAGCTAATCGTAAACCTTTTCAATCAAGTAAATTGCGTATGTATTTCCAGGAACGACATTTCTATTGACCTAGATACAGTCGAGAAAATATTTTATCACTCTCATTATTGGGCATTTATGAAGCGTACAGTTTCGATCGGCATTCGCATCGACATTAATGGCTCGCTCTCGACGTGGTATGTCAATTATGCGTACATAGGATATAATGCGCGGCAATACAGTGTTGACCGTGGATGGTATAACGTACACTCCTGATTCGCCTCCGTTTGTTACATATCGCGATGTAACGTGTCAGAAGTGTCTATTGATCTCAGTGATGTCGAATGCATAGAATGCTCTAATGCGTTAGCTGTATCGAATGGCCGATGCGCCGGCAATAGATCATCCGTGCGGCCGCGGCCGGCTGAGATTTCGGAAATTACCTATCCGATATCGCGACGCCGCGCGATTTGCAAAAACGGCGACCGACGTTGACTGATGCGCGAATGACTAGAAAACTCGATTTTGCAAAAAAAAAAACCTACAACAAGAGCGACGACATGCGCGACCGGAACTTCCGTGTTCCGCGGTAGGCGAATTTTCGAATCAAGCGTAAAACAAGCGGAAGATCCGATCGACCGACACCTCATGGCGCGGCTGGCGAACAAATACCTGTTTGCGTACGAGCGGATAAAACGAGCGTGTCCGTTTTGCGTCCGCGTCTTTTCTGCGCAGCGTCCAAAACGGAAGACAGCGGCATCCGTTTCTTTCACGAAACGGCACACGCTTGTCGTGAAAACCCGTTCTTTTTCACCTGTAGTAAAATACGATTCTTCCCGTGCGTTACGCCACCGCCTCTATTACAGACAATTTACATCTGATATATTCAAATGACGTATTTAGTATTGTGAAATATATGTTTATTTTGCGTAGGAAATAATCTATTTGCGTATAGGAATAAATCTATTTGCATGAAAAAATACTTGGTATATCGCAAACATGTAGCGTATCTAAAACTTTATAATCACGTGAAAATTAATAATTGAAAAAGAATTTTGAATAAATAACATATTTTTTCCGATAAGATTAATTCTATTTAATAAAAGGTCAAAAGAGAGGATTAAATTTTCCAATATAATTTTATAGAATTAAATGTAACATATTTATAATATTCTTATATATTTAAATAATTATAATAATGTACAAAATTTTTGTTTTTGAAATGGTATATTATAAAATGTATTGAAATATGAGAAGTGATAAATAATTCTTTTACATAATTAAAAAGAATACGCCAACTTTAACTAAAATTTAAAATAATGTGAACACTTTTTATTTAATATTCTTTATTTTACGGATATAACATCAATTAATTTTAAATTAGTAACAAAAACGCACAAAATAAATCAAACAAGACTATTATAGCAAATACAATAAAAAATAAATTATATGCGAGCAATCGCAGGAAATATTTGAAACAACAACGCTGCAACGTGAAAATAAATGCCTGTTTTCATTTTCGTCTCAAACGCAGTATTGAAACTGTTTGTCATAAAATCAGACTATATCACAACGAATGTACGTTAAATTCTCACGTACGAGATATTATTGCGAATATTTTGCAACTGTTGAAAAAAAATAGCGAAATGCGCGTCTACATCGAAAGTCTTTCTAGTTTACTGCTCCATAATGTAAAGCGTTCGGGGGTTTATCGTTGAATCTGGAAGCTTCTTAAGGCTCCAGGTCCTGACCGCAAAAGTATAAGTAAGGTAAAACTAAACCAACTTTAGCGCCGTCGAGTTCAAGTTAAAATTAAAGTTTAAAGACTTATAACTTCCTAACGTGCTGCTTCCTGATCCCGGGGACGAGGATAGTTAACTCAATAGGTCCCATCCCCGACATGTACACACACGTACACACACGCACGCAGATATATATACACACGTAACGCTTAAGCGCCAGCATTTTCAATAACTATGATACTCTTGATCTCAGTTTTGACACGAAGCTTGCATAATACGCTTAAAACTTTCGTATCTTCTTTTCTCGTCACGCAACGGCCACCCTTAACCGATGATCAAACAGCAAACCAGAGGGGAATCTTGTATATAATAATGTTAAGATATATTTTTCTTGCAATTTCAGATTTTTAAACTGTTTTGACATTTATAACATTTAATATTTGAAATCAAATCATATCCAAGTTAAAACTCTTCCTTTCATCGCTTGTCTCGAAGAGACAGCGACAAAACATTTTTAATAAAAAATTAGCTTTAATTTGCACTGTCTTGCTCTATCTATATCATATGAGTCTTGTTTTTTGCACTATTTTCATTTTTATAAAATTTTATTTTATTTTATAAATTTATTTTATTCTTATAAAATTATTACGTATTTCTACTTTTTGCCAAATATTTATTTCATTAGCACTCACAAAAACGTATACATATGTATGTAAGGTGCAAATATGTGTGTGTTCACAGGGCATTGAGCTCGGGTTTGTGGGTTCGCTAAGCCCAAATGACTATACGGATCAGTCATCTCTGAGGAAAGAGAGGAAACAAAAGAGGACTGACGCTGAAACTCCATTCATAAATTACCGCGCACATGTCCATGCATTGCAGCTTTGTTACTATTATTAAAAGAAATTACTGCGGCGTAAATTAGCGACAAAATTAAGAGACTGCACTTAATAGACTTGAGTATGCTTTAAGAATTAAACCATAGGAATTAAAATCGTCTCTTATGCTTTTTCCGTTTTCCGAGTACATAATTAGCATAATTTGTGCATCAAATATTTTCAGCTTCCAAAATAACTTGAAGATTTAAAAAGTTTTCCGTATCTTGTCTACCGCAATAAATAAAATTAAAACCAATTTGTCGCAGTAATTTACATTCGAGTAGTCATATTCGAAAATAGTAATATAATATGTTATAGATCAGAACAATCTGCAGCACATATCAATGTATAATAACTATCGATACGCTATCGTATGTAACGTACAAAAATGTACACAAAAAATACAAGGCATATTTATGGAAAAAGATTCGTATACTGTATCGAGAGCATTAAATAGTCCGCTGCAAACTTTTATTCCTAAAAATTTATTTTTCTGGCGCAACACTATTGTGTGCCTGCACAATTATTTCTGTATAACTGACGCTTTTTGTACTTTTATTTATAAATTTTTTGGAGGATTATTGCATACGTACGTCGAGTCAATATACCAAAATCAATATAGCAGAAATATGAAATTTATGGATTTCTAAAGTCTTTCAAAAATAATTGACAGAAATGTCGTTACTTATTTTGAAAGTAACTGATAAAATAAAAATTAAATTTCAAAATATATTATTTAAAGTAATTGTATTGCCAATAAATTACGAGGCGTAAAAATACTCACCAGCCGATGTCATCCTGTCGCCCCTGTCGGTCTGCTCCTTCGCCGCCGACGGGAATCACTCACACACTATTAGGTCCGAAAAACATGACTAATTACCGCGCGCGTTAATTAGCCACCACTCGACACTTTATTCGCGATGCACTTCGAGCGTGTGAATAACGCGAGATACGCGATTCTCCGCCCGTCCATTCGTCCGACACCCCCGATTCTCCCGAAAATTCAAAAGATATCGCGCAATTAAGATGGCGGCGCAACCACTGATCTACGTACCGCAAACGGCTATTATGCGAAATTGACATCCTCCACATTCGTCACTCTCGTTAATACGGCCGCGCTTACGATGCTGTTTCCACGTAATTAGCGCGAGACGAACACTTCGACGAAACGGAGTTTTTCTAATCGCTTTCGGCTCGACGCGACAAAACGCGACGATTAGGTTAGGAACAATTATGGCGGACGCGATCACTAGCAACTAACAATAAGCCGAGCGCATTACGACGATTGTTCATCACTCCCGACACTCCCGATACTCGCTCGGTAAACGCGACTCCACGTTGCGAACGGACGAGAACGATCGCACGCCTCTAAGTTATGCGCTACGGTAATTTCCGTCGGTCCTCGATACTTTTCGTCGCTCGCGCGCGACCCGTGTGACTTTGCCCGCGAGAAGCTCCCATACGCAGCGCGAAGTTAGGTGGGAGTGGTGGGGGAGAAAACGACGTCTTTTTTCTCTCGGAATCGGCTCGAGGCCCGACTACGCGATTCAAAAGAAATATCTAAACGCTGGCGGCTGACAGGTGTGAGAAGTCGAATACCTATAAAAAAAAAACAAGATTATTAGAATTAAAAATCTGTTTCTCTTAACTGTTTCCTTGTTTTCTCGCGTACGCAAAATAAACCGCTCAGGCTTTAGGAACAAGGAGAGAGAGAGAGAGGGGGGGGGGGGAAGGTGCGACAAATATAAATAAATTTTTTAAATTAAAAAAGACTTCTCCAACTGCTGCCTAAAGTAAGCTAAATAATAATAAAAAACAAAAAAATTAAATGGTAAAAAAGACAGGTTTAAAAAATTTAAAACAATAATAATAAAACAAAACAAAAAGTTTTAAAAATTAATTAACAGTTTTAAAAAATTTTAAATAATAAAAAAATATATAAAAAGGAAATAACTTTCTAAATACTTAATAAATATATAACAAAAAAATAGATAATCAACTTTGTTACTTATTTTAAATAACAATTCATAAATCTTTATATAAATTTATTCAAGTCTGTTTTAAAAGTCATTTTAAAGTTCTTTTTTTGTTACATAGTGTAACACAACTCAAAATTTAGATTATTTTTTTCTGCCGATTATTTAAAAATCATATCAACTATTAAACATTGACACATAATAAATACAGATATGTACGTATTGATCATAAACTGGCGAGAAAAAAATACGACCAATGGTTTAACAAACTACATGAGGAAACAAAACAGGTGCTGCCCACAATCGTGTGGTTATCGTTCGTCCTGATAAAAACGATTGCCAACAATGACCGCGACATATACCAATATCCATTTGTCTCCGTCTCTTTTTTTTGCCTACGTAGAAAAGGATTATACCTTCTGATAATGTTAAGAGTTATTAATCCTAATATTTCCGCGCTTCCAACTTTTATTACGTCGGGGTGCAATTACATCTGTCCGTTTCCTCACAAAAATCCGAACTAATTGCTTGACAATTTAAACTTTTTTAAATATTTACATATTTTTATACAATTAGAGAATATATAATAATTTTTAAATATCTTTAATAATCAACCAACTTTGGAAAGGTATATTTTTTATTTGAGTTTAAGAGATACGAAGCTAAAACTCGTAAAATCAAGAAATATAAATATTTGAAAAACCCCATTGACTCGTGTTCTAAAAAAATAGACGAAATGCAACAAGTTCCGTATCTCCTGCGTTGTATACCTACAATATTCCAAGCTTCGCGTACTTTCAGTTTTAGTTCTTTAACGAATTTACAGCCAATATTTTCTTAATAACAATTTGATGTAAAAAATCAAGTTTTGGACTAATTTTGTTATGATAAATTATATATGATTAGATACTATTATAATTTACAATAACACAAGTGCGAATTTGAAGTAGCTAACATATAATTATTACTTTTCAAAGACAATAGCAAGCACACATCTCTCCTTACATTTAATAGAATATATTCTGTGATCTACACAAATTAGATAATCAGCTTTGTTGCTTATTTTAAATAACAATTCATAAATCTTTGTATAAATTTATTTAAAATTAGTCTGTTTTAAGAGTCACTTTAAAGTTCTTCTATTGTTGCATAGTGTAACACAACTCAAAATTTAGATTATTTTATTGTAACGTAGAAGCGATTGGTTTAAACAATTGTCTGCACATTCGCTCGTATACTTGCACAATAATGGAATAAGACGGTAACAATATTATACTTTTACACGGATAACCAAAAGTTATAAGCTTCCTGGACAATTATTAAGTTCCCTTGGTCTACTACTTGGATGTCTGGATAGCGTCCAGTTACACTAACGCATTGCATTGTGAAATACGTCCCCTTCTTACGAGCAGATGTGCGAGGTTCCAGTAGCAATCAAAACTACCTTTCAATCGATAGTTTATGACTTTCTGTGCGTTATGGCAAGCTCCTAGAGAGACTTTATAACGGTTCTCGGGACGAACAGAAATTATCTGCGGTAACGGCGATTGAGAGATTCTACTGCTGTCTCGTCGCTCTTCTGCCAAGAGGAAAAGGAACATTTCGTAAAGAAAGTGCTGAGACATCGATTAATTCTTATTGTCATGGTCAGGCAGCCCTGAAGAAAAATATAATATGTCCGAACGAGCGTCTGGCCAGTGATTATCGGAGCAAAGTCTGGCTATCAGTTGTCCCACTTGAAAGGGACTACGGCTGACTAGTCGTCGGCTTTGACCACTGCAATCTCTGACCGTCTTCGCGTACAAAGTTATCGTTAGAAGTGGCGAATTTACTTTCTTGCGAGAGTAGATTAAAGATGGACAAACTTGACAGTAATGGATATATCTTTAGCTATTAGATGAGATTTGTGTGTTACTTAAAATTTTATTAAATTAAAAAAAATGTGTGTGTGGATTTGTTGAGCAAACATGTACATGCTAAAAATTTTAGAAATCCATAATTTATAAATGTTTATGTAACATCAGAAAGAATTTGTAAATATAAACTAATTTTGTTTTGTAATTAAAGTTTTTATGCAATAATACATATTAATGTAATAATGTAATAAACTAATTTATAGTCGATTATTGATATGTAATTTTCCGGCTCAATAAAAAAAAAACGTATGTAATTAAATGACATGCAATGTCTGAATTAATCAACTTTATACATAAGCGTAGAATTATTTAATATGGGTTTTTCAATAAAACTTTAATTGATTCGTTTACCTTAAAAATACATATTGATAAAGTCAACTTTTCCGCAACGCAGCATGTTACACATTATACTTAAAATAACGATCGTTAAATCGATAACCCAATCTACATTGTATGCGTATTTCATAAATTTTATTATCACGCATGTAACCGTAATTCTAGTTTTTTAGGTTTTTCAAAACTGATTTCGTATTTAACTAATTATTTAAAATGAAAAAGAAAAACTGTTTTCCCTTACCACTCATTATTTACAACATACGGCTTGACAAGTAAAATTGCAACAAATCCTGGTTTCCACATTTTTATATAAATATACAATACGTGAAACAATACACTTTTTTTTAATAAAGTCGCTTTTTCTCGTAACATATCCAACATTTTGCTATGCCGTTTCAACATTGACACAATTTCTCTAAACCATACATAACAAAAGTTCGCATATAAGAGCACTTGCCGTTATTTCAATATTGAGATATCAATATTTTTCGTGTTACGATGAATAAAAAAAGTTAAAAACTTTTAGTGACTTGATAAAACAATTAGTGTTAAAAAATATCTATTTTATTATAATAAATAATATAATTCCTATATATTTTTCATACAGCATTACTTAAAAGGACTAATAACAATTTTTATGAGCACAATATATTAAAAAGATATACCATAATTTCTTGTTATAAAAATTAAAAGAAGCAAAATTTCTTTAGCAAAAAATTATACTTTCTTATATATGCTGTACTTTATGTAATTTACATTATAAAACTTCATAAAATAATAATAATAATTTACGATTTAATAAGTAAATTAATAATTATGCAGTGTACGCGACATGGTCGACTCGCTATCGTACCTACCAAAGCTCTTAGAGAGCTCGATTTTGGATTGAGAGGAAATTAATTAAGATGGCACTGTCCTATAGATCAAACCACCCCTTTTCGCACCCAAAACCACCGGGCTCCTACGGGAACATTCCATGCATAGCTTGCGGCCACATCTCAGACTGCTACATCACCAAATCCGTACTGTGCATCGCCTTGCATCCTTTACTGAACCCTAGTCAACCATCCCCAGGTGGTGCTGGATGCTGCAGACGATATATCCTGTTCTATGGCTCCTTCGATAGATGTGTATATCTACCTACAAACGCGCAACATCGCGACCGAACGCATCAGCTACACATTTCAATAACAATAACAGAGAACCATCCGTTACCTTCGCCAAGACCCTGCGGCGCGCCGCGGGATCCTCGCTCTTGCTAAAATTAAGTTAGGAAATTGGACCTAATCTCGCCGTCGGCAATGACGCGGAAGGATCTCTGCTTATTTCACTCGGACTCGCGTGTTCCTGTCGCGCGGCAAACAGCGTCCGGCGGCAGAAGAGACGAATCACAGGCTTCAGGATGTCCGGGCAAAATTAAAATTGCAGGATGAAAATCACGAATGTGATAGAACGCCGTTGTTTCATTCATTTAATTAAACAAATTTTCATAAACCAACAATCACTTTTAATCACTAAAAAAGACCAACATTTGTTTAGTTTCAGAAATTAAAAGTTTTATTTCCGTAGTACCAAATTTAAATAATAATTTAAATACTTATAGATAAAAATAAATTATATTAGTTGACAAAATTATGCGAAATCATGTTGCAAATTATTATATTTTATGAAGCGCGTCGATATTCGCGTTTCAAATCTGATTTCATTACATGATTCCATCTATCATGCGGTTTAATGAGTCTGGAAACCTGATTACTGAATTTATAGTGTAGCAGCTTTCATTGGAGGTCGGGGAATGTTATATTTCTTATTTACCGACGATACGTAATTACTCATAATTAATGTAGCTTTATCGAATTTTCCGAGAGAGAGAAAGAGAGAGAGAGAAATCATAACTATCTAAATTTACTAAACACATATTATTAGTGTCAATTGCAAAATATGTTAAAATGTAGTGCGATGTTATGGAACGTGATTATTTTGGTAAATATGTGAAAAAGATTTTTAAACTATACACGAAAGAGAGAGAAATATTTGGAAAACGTGTAGGCACAAACAAGGGAAGAGAAAGGCAAAATGAAGAAAGTCGGCGAGATGAAATTCCCAACGGGAGAAACGGAATCGTAGAAGATTTTAATTGGCATCATTAGACCCGCGCGAATAATTAGCACTCGAACGATCGAGGGCTTAATGGCGAACCGAGAATATGGTCTTTTCACAACTCGGGCCTGCATTATGGAACACTTTCGCGGATAGCTGCGCCCTTGGCGCAGATGACAAACTTTTAATCGTGTTAATTGCCGTCTAACTTGCTCGTAATAAATGCGTCATAGCTGGCTAAAGGTAAAAATACCTTCGTAAATTTTATAAAAATATTATCTGTTTCTCCGGAACTCTTATACGAATATAAAAAATTTTCATGTTTTAAGACTAAAGAGGTAAAGTATAAATATATCGTCACCTATATTCATCAACAGTTAAATTTTATATTTTACACAAACAGACATTTAATTAGGTATACAAATAGATTCTTACATTAATTTCATTTTCTCTTTTTCATATAAAACATAAATAAAAATGTAAATAGCAATTATAAAATATTTTTCTATAATAAAGAATCTTTTTTTATAATGTATAACAATAATATAAATTTTTTGAATATCTTTAAATAATTTAGTAGGTATTTGGTAATTTATGGAAAAGAAATATTATTTTGCATATGTAATATAATTTTATATTTATATAAAAGATATTTGATTGTATTAGGCGGTTATTATACCAAAATCAGCAAACTGTCAGAGCAAATAGCGCAAAAAGGATTTTGCACGAGATTCGTGCTTGGATTTTTGTAATTTACTCAATACACAATATTTATCCGGCCTGTTTTTATGTTGGAACAATGAATTGGGGTATAATAACCCAGTGCAATTCGCAACTTGTGCTATTGTTCTAACTTCTGCATAGATGAAGCAATAAGCACAGCGTTCCACGGACTAAGAAGCGTCTTACTGTAACTGCATGCATTGCTA
This sequence comes from Leptothorax acervorum, assembly GCA_035220615.1. NCBI lineage: Eukaryota > Metazoa > Arthropoda > Insecta > Hymenoptera > Formicidae > Leptothorax > Leptothorax acervorum. The sequence continues at coordinate 218,749 of JASTWQ010000075.1, forward strand.
TGCTGTTACGCGTTGAATACTCGCCGAAGAGAAATATAACAGTTGTATAACTGCATAATAAACCTATTGTTCGAAGTACGTAACTATAATTAAGTTTCGCGTCAAAAGATCGTTCTTTATCCCATACCACAGTCGATGCAATACTGTAAATGGCTTCGCTTACAGCAATGACATGTGATAATAATATAGGTATGTGATAATAATAAAACATCGATTTTTAAAACAACATAAAAAAATATTATAAAAATATAACTATCAAATGTGTGTGTGTTACATATTTATAGACTATATTATGTTAATTATAAAATTGTAAATTTGTATTAAAAAGGTTAAAAGCTTCAAATTGTAATAGACTAGATATAGAGTAAAAATTGATAGTGCGCACACACCTCTTGCCAGTCCCTGATCCAATTGAGAAGGCTATCAGAAGTAGTGATTAAAATGGGGAGTGAGTGCTTGGTCCGCAAAAAGGGGTTGAAGGTAGTCTGAATGGTGGTCGGTGGGGGTCTCGTTTCGGGCTTGGGAAAACGTAGATAACACTTCTTACCCGAGGGACTTCCCGCGACCCCAATCTCAAGTCAGATATTGTTCCGAGCTTTGAAAGCTCAAAAGAACTTGTGAAAAGGCATTTCGTCCCGATTCGATGTATTATACCAGGCTCATACGTATTGTACTCCTCGATCTCTCGCTCGGAGACTTTGGGAAAAAGGAAAAATATCCTACTTCTCGCGTCTCTAGATGGACACCGTTTGTAATTTGTAGCGGTTTTCTTGGGAAATCAAAAAAATATTCTGTCGATTGCGACGCTCTTTGACTGTACCGAGACCAAGAACTCGATGAAATTGTAAAACATCATGTTTATCAGTAATTAAAATTTTTTAAATACATTTAAAGACATTTTATTATTGTTTTTTTTTTTTATTAATTAAATACTACAGAAGTTAGTGTGTAAAATGTTTATAAATAATTTATTTTATATATTATATTTGTATCGGTAAATATAGAAACTACAAATGTATTGATCAATAACAATTAAATTCCTCATCTTTTATAAAAATATTTGCTACCTAATTTCAAAAATGTTTAGTAATGTAAAATTCGAAAAAATTTAATAAAGATACATCTATAATTAAATTAATAAGTTTAACAATATAACTTAATTTTTAAACATATTTTTAATACATTCGTCTTACTAACAAACGTTTTCTAACATTCAAGAGCAATTGATGAAAACTAAATTGATGTTCCAAACCGTCGTTCCGAATTGATCCTTCGAAATCTAACGAAGGTGCAATTCCTTTAATCCGGCTCACCGCAAAACGAGAGTGTCTCAGCCACTTCTAGTCTTAGTACGACCATCAAATAACGCTTCAGAGATTAAACGAAGATCGGCTGCTCGAATGCGATCATTAAGATAATTCGTCACAGCGATCCCCCCGTATTTCCGCGCTCCACGACAGCTAACGAAGACGCCCGTGAGGCGGTCCATAAGGAATAGTCGAAGAGGGTCCACCCCGTGCAGAGCAATAAATAAATCTCGAAAGCTGCGCCGAGAGTTGTCTGCCCGACTGTACGTATATAGATACCGCTTTCATCCCCTTTAGCGAACGCGCCGCATCGTGGACGGGGGCAAAGTTGGTTCTGTATGTTCTTCACGGTGGCACCGCTCACTCGGAAGGATTTAGAGGCGGGAATGTAACTGCGCGATACATCTTCCGCTTCGCGAGACGAAAGAGGAGCGAAAAGAGAATGAGGGAGAGAAAATGGGGGAGAGAGAGCGCGCGCACGCGATACACGAAGAGGAATCGCACCCAAGGTCCCTGACAGCATAGTTACAGAATAAGTGACAAGTTTGTGTACAGCTCGCGGATCGTTGGATCACTTATGCATGGTAGACCGGTCCAAATTGCTTTGCCAGAGCGCCAGCCTGGAACCGGAAGTTACTGTGTCTCCTAACGTGCCGGGATTTATACCGACAGGTAACTCGGTAGTCTTGAGCCCCGCAGCTCATCCCTCTGAGCGGACTTTGGATACCTTAAGTCTCGTAACGGAGGAGTAAGTTTCGCTCAAGGCGACACTTTCGATCTTCGCCGTGCTGGATTTTTCAACGGCATGCGGTATTGCACCCAGGTGACAGGCAGAAATGAAAGAGACGGGCTTTATAAGATTTGTTATCGAAAAGAGAAAAAGAATGCGAAGTAATGAGAAACTTGTCAAATAACATCTATTTGGCTTAGGAAAGCTTATTCGAAAAATAAAATTATTTACAAGATTGCAGCTATTAAATAATGCGAGATGTACTCTTAAAAAGAAATTAAATAATCTTGTGTGTGGAAAATAATAAGATTGTGAAAATAATTACTTGTTTATGCTTTATCAACCATTTTAAAATAAAGCAAGCAAGACAAATATGTGCCAATATTTAAACGTTTTTTTATTGAAGGCCACATAATGTCGAAGTTATTTATTGAGTGAATTGCTGTAATGTAAGTGAAAAGTGTTGTAAAAACAAAGAAACTTCTCTTACGGTGAAACATACATATCACATATCGAACTGCACGCAACTTCCAAAAAATGATTTCCAAAAATTACGAGCAAAGTGAAATACTTCAGACAAAATATAGTACCACGAGTTTCAAAATCACTACTTTCGAACAATCAAAACTTCGCGTGCCATAGGATATTTATATCTCGTGAAAGACTCAAGGGCGTGGTTGAGCTAAGTTTTATATGACCCGAAGGAACCGAACTAAAGTTTCTTTTATACATTTTCAGCGTGAGCTCGCACTTTTCTCTTGGAGAACTTACGCTCTACTCTGCATCTCAATAATATAGCGAAGCAGCTTATTTAAAAAAAATTTTATAACTAGAGCCTTCTGTCATTTTTAGTTATACATGTATAATAATGCACAATATTTCGTTAAAATAAAATTTGTTTAAAACATCTTTTATATATTTAGGATATTTACATTCATTTTCTTGTAACATATTCTGCTAACTCCATTTTGATCAGATTTGTGATTTAGTACTTTTTTTTATTCGCAAATGTCTTCCATCACATTGCTGGTTTATTCTACGGTAACATGGTAATAATGTAATAAACCTGTTTTGTTTACAATCACAATGCAACGTGCGTTTAATAAACATGAGACATTTATTCGATTTCTCACAATCCCTTTTTCCGGATTTCTCTCTATTTCGCGTTGAGAGGAAGATTTATGCTGGCGCAAAATATTAAATCCGTCTGTAGTCGCATGCTGGGGTAGAGCTGCACGTGCAGAGTCAAGCAGAAGAAGCGATAAAGATATTCAAACACAGTAGAGGAATATTGTAAATATGTTCAGAAGACTCATAGAAAATGTTTATTTATCGCCATTTACGGAAAGAATTATTCCTTATATCGTACCTCATTAAATAAACGCGACATTGATCCTATAATATGCACACACTTCATTTATATATTTCTAATAAACACAAATCGGACGACCGTTTCCATTTAATATGATAAATTCTTAAAACCCTTTAAAAACACCATTGTGATGCAGTCGCCATTATGTATATTTCAAAATCGAATGCAATTACAGCAATAAAAATTTAATTAATAATTTTACACATAAAAGCATCTTATTCTTAAAGCGGCCCATACACGTACGAGCCCGGCTCGCGAGTCCGGCTCGGCTCGGTTTCTATACTCGTTCGTGGGTGGAATGTCACGAGCCGGGCTCGGCGTCCAACGAGCCAAATTTCGGGACTATTCTGGAGTGTGTGTGGTGAAAAATTTTCGAGTCCGGCTCGCGAGTCCGACTCGCCGAGCCCGACTCGCGAGCCAAACCCATACGTGTATGGGCCACTTTTAGACTACATTCTTTTTATTCTTTGATACTCTCTCTCTTCTAACATATTTATTGAAAACACTTCATACAGTATGCATGAAACAAAGATATCGAATATTTAGATATACCAACAATGACCTCTAATATTAATATTATATTATTAAATATCATGCAGTATATTTTAACTTGCGTCATTTCCGGTTCACCGACGACATTAACAACTAAAATTTGCTGCATAGTAAAATAAAGATTACAGGGAGATCAAGAAAATAAAAAACTTTTTGCTGAACGCATCTGGTTGCACGTGCAGGGAGCATTGGCATAAAAGAAATTTCAATATTATACATTTACAGACGTCGTCTAAATAAAAAAAGATGCAAGACACAAAAGAGAATGGGTCATGAAAGTGCGAGACCGAGAGCCACATTGGCTGGTAAGGTCTCAACAATTGCAGTTTTCTCCCTCTATCCTTCCATTCGGTCGGCAATTCCCGGGCAAGACATTCAAATCTCGCTTCGCCTGATCGGCTCGCGTCCATGCCATTTTGGTCGCATCCCAATGTATTGGAATTCACTTTAAAGGGGTGTAGCTAGGGTGGAGACCAGATCGGTCCGAGGGGTCCAGTGGAGAGCGCGAGATCGTCATCAACGGCGGAAGCAGAGAAACTTCGAGGAATGGGAGTGGGAAAAGAGAATTCAAGGGTGAAATGGCGGCGCGGGTGCAGAATAGTCGAGCGGTCGCGCTTTACGATGATGGTGGCTTCACCCGTAAAAGCCAATGTAGCGCTGCCGTCCTGGCCGCCTGCCGCAAAACGTGCATCCCTTGACCTTTTCCATACGACTCTCTCGCCTATCTCCAAGCGGGATATACTTAACCCTCCCGTGCATGAAGCGGTTCGACATGCGAAGATCCTCGAAGAACAGCTTCATTATCCGCGGGTGCTTCCTATATCTTCGGCATATACGCGTTACCGATTATCGTTGTCGATAGTTCGCAGAGTTTTCGGAAGCCATACAATGCCCATCAATATTTTGCGCCGATCACGTTCCCCGCGTATTATATGGAAGTAGCCGCTCACAGTACGGCGTCTTTGAGCGCGTCTTATCGGCAAGATGTTATTGAATTCCTTGAAGTGTCCTAGAAGTACACTCTAACTTTCGACGCGCATTTGTCGGTTAATGGAGCGGTTTAATAGTATGCCATGGCAGTTACGATGGCTTTAAAAACTCGACCGATTTCTTTTCTTACATAAGTTTATCCCTTTTATTTTTTCCAAGTGCTGATAAAAAATTTTAAGCATAAAACATTATAATAAAGAGCACTAATATAATTTTATGATACGTTTTTTATGCACAAACAAAAAAGAGTTTGTTGCAACGAAAGCATGTTCTTCCGCAATTATTGCAGAATATTAAAACAGGTAAAGTATATATTGCGTATTCCCACTTAGCGGCAACGGCGGCGGCGGCAGGAACGACAAACTCTCAGAAAAGATATATAATTTCTACAGCTAACTCTTAATAAATGTTATAGCGACGAAAACTAATAAAGTTGCGGAGGCAACTGGGATTACTTCTCGCTCGTGCAGTAACAGGCAAAGTAACCAATTAGTCGGCTCAGGTATTTAAAATCTAATTAGTCGAAACTCAGGCAACTGTACAAAACATAAACTCTGCTAGGTAGTACTTAGAGACCGCAAATCTCGAATTAATTATGGCTGTGCATGTTGACCATAAAAAATTGCAACCGCGATTTACAACGCAGAGCTTAATCATTTCTCGGGGACATTTAGAACGCTACGTAGTACTTACCACCAGAAATATCTTGAGAGCGCGCAAAGTGTAAGCTTACTTATCATTCACTTAAAAAATTATACGCAATAATTCTCTGTATTCCAAAATGCAGTGATACGGGCAGCATGCTGTTGATTGACATGAAAGATACGATGATATCAGAGGCATGCAGTTGTATTTATCTTGGAGCGATTTTCACTCGCAATTTTTCAAAGTGCTTTAACTTGATAAAGGAAGTTTATAAAATGTGCCACAAACTCTGCTATCAATCACGTAGACATGAACGATTAAATGTGGTAGCAGCTGAAAAAACGTTGTAAATTCAGAGAGAGCCTAGATTAGAGTTTCCACGTTTCGACGTGATATGTCGACTGATAGCAAAGTCTGTGACACGTTTTATAAGCCTGCTCCTGTCGGGCTAAAGCCGCTTCGCTGACAAAAAGTCATTTACGTTGGAAGTGAGTCGCATCGATCGTCGCTCGCGTGTATTTCCTCGCTTCTGACGTCATAATTCAAGTTGACTGATGTAGGTATTGTCAGCGCGCAACATTTTCCTCATGTACCACTTCTAATATCAGAAGGATGATGTCTACGCTTGGATATGTCGGGCGCGAATGGAGGCGCCGCCGTACGCCGCGAAGGTGTTAAGATGTTTATTCCGCGTAAAATAGCAACCGTGGGGTGTATTTCAATGCCGACACATTGTTCATTACATGGTCCGCACGGGCAACGGTTTCCAAAGTGCTCAAACAACAATCAAGCCGCGAGGGTACGGGTTCGGTACATATTGTGGAACATCGTCACTCTGAATTGGAGACCAGCCCCGCTACCATCGCTGACACCGCCTTCCTACTATCAATTTAATCCCTTTAACTCTCTGCGTGCCCACTCGGACACTTCGACCTGTGCACGGTGGTCACCGTCGTTTCGCAGAACCCGCGGGTATATTGCTATTTGTGCAGCGGCAACTATCAATTTGCTGAAATCCATTACGGTATTAGAGACGGATTCGACGATTTAGAGACGCCAGTTTGCCGCCGCGCGCCGAAACACCCACGCCGGCGCTAATTACGCACGATTTGCGTGACGCGTCCTTATGTTTCGAAACGACTAATCGTATTTTCGTGGCGCGCAGACAGTTAAGTAAGGCAATTAACGAAATCCTCGCAATCAGTGAATTTATTTATCTCAACAGGCTGCAAAATCCCGGTTACTGCCGTCCCCTGCATGGCTGGATTATTCCAATCTCGAGATTCGCCGCCGAAGATATACGCGATTATAAAAAAAAAATCTCATATTTCTGCACACATATCTAAATACTTATAATTTTTAAGCGCTTGAACTTTATTAGAATTAATGTTTATTATATGGAAACACTAACACATTACATTCCAAAATCCTATTATTGCATACAAATTTTAAGTTAAATTTCTCGGAACATCTAATTAATTTTTAATTCAATTAATTTGATTCTGTTCACCCTACAGGGTGATTCTGAAATATTCATGCTTTTTAATTTACGAATTCATAAGCTTACCGGATTTTTTGCTGGTAATTCCATGGCATATTCTTTGGATATTCAAGTAATAAATACCACGGCTTTTAACCCGTGCTATAGCTTCGAGCTTGCTTGAATATATCGACCTACCGCACAATAAACGCGCAATCAACATTTTCTGAAAAAAGGAAACTCCATTTGGTATTCTATCAGGAATACTTGCTGCAATTCGCCACATATACAGGACACATCCCATATACATATACCCCGTGCATCCGAGAAGGTGTCCTGCGGCCCTCGATGTATGCGCCATACGTATATATACATACATCTACATACATCGTCGTGTTACGACAATTAGGTAGCGGAATGCAGATTGCGGTCGGCTGCTACCCGTAGTTACCATACGAAGGGGACGTTCCAGAGGGAGAAGAGGTAAAGGGGCTGATCGTGACGTCGGACCGTTGCACCACCGTGACCGTCCCCGGAGACGCAAACCAATTGAAGCAGTCATTTCGGAAGGACTGCTAAACACCGCTAGCATTTCCTAATACACGAGCGATTACACGATCTATAATATATCGCTCTGCCGCCCTTTCGATTGATTTTTCTACTGACGTACCCTCCGTTTATCAATTTTGATCAATCATGAAATCAAATCATTGGGTATGTTTCAACAAATAGAATATTTAACTAGATCAACAATGATCTTAACGTGCACCAAGCTAAATTTATAACAAATGTAAAAATTGTCTTGTTTTTCATTAATTTCAGTAAAAACTCTATCTACTTTAACAGTTTGTTTATCTTGAGCTAAATTTATAAGTTGATCAGATATATCATGCTTTAAAAGCCCCAATTCTATTATTAAGTTGTTTATCAATATCAATGAACATTGTAGACATTGTAGATAATGATTAATTAATAAGTAATTTAAAAAACACTATGCTGCAAATTGAAGATACACAATACATGATATTGCAAGGAGAAATTGATTGTTTTGCTTACAAAGCCCCAATCTGGTGAATGCACAGCGATTATGCACGATCTTGAAAGGGCAGCTAAATAGGTAACACCTCGTAATTACCAGCAATTACGTATTCTCTCTCGCTTACAGGTGGTATTAGGAAGCTGCGTATAGAAAGTGGCAATTATATCCGCTTTAATCAGTTTATTTTGTGCAGATTTTTATTATAAAGTAAATTAATTGATTAATTATAATATAAAATTAAAATCACAAACAAAAAAGTACCTATTAGTTACTCTAAAGTAGGAATTAAAAATATAATTTTAATTACATAATATTGAAATTTCATATTAAAATATTTTACCAAAAATATAATAAAAAAATTTAAATATAAAAGAGAGAAGGAGAGAATATTTTTAAGTGTAAAAATTTTATATTTCCGAATTAATTGCATTTCTGAATTTTTGTTAACATAAAACACAGCAATGCTCGTCGATAATTTCTATTCGTTGCGTGCCAATATCCGTGAGTAATCTTTATACGCGGATGAATATACGGCGCACACGCTCGCACACCTGCGTCGTCCGGGAATGGCATAAACCCCAGGAAATTGCGCCCTCGGGGTATCGTCTTCGCGAAGTCGATCAGTCTACGGACGATTGCGTCTTCCGGATTTTCCGGATTATGCAAACGCGAGCAAGTTCATTTGTCGATAAGCGAATTGGAGAATAAGAGCGCAGAAATTAAAGTATCATCTATACTAATGCGTTAATATTTGAATTATGTCATTGAAGTCGATACGTTTATATGGCATCTTTGTAGAAAAAGAGAGCAAGAGAGAGACAGAGAGATAATTTTTTCTTAGAAATATATGACCAATTAATAATATAATAACTAAATAATATATATAACATAATTTATAACTCTAAATATTAATTTATACTAATATTTTTTATCATTATAATTATCTGTCGCATGTGCAATCAAATTGCGTAATCAGTTTCGCAACGATTACATCAAAGTTTAAACAGATAGCACTTAAACGTCTGCTGCAGATTACTTTTTCAAGAGATCTATGTACTAGCAGGCAAGGATGTTCACATGGAAATACGAGGATTTAAAGTACGGACGATTGGAAACGCGATACGCAGACTACGGTATCACAAGAAAGAAATCAGGTGTCGAGCGATCGAGGATTTTCGAGAAAGCAGTTTACGTCACTCCGTTGCAGACCCATTTCAGGACTTCCGTGTTGGTCGCCATCAGATAAGCCACTCCGGAAACAAACTTTTCGGCAGTATCGTTTCCCGGTTCTTCCCCGGTTTTTCTTCCGAGAGAACCGAGACCCTTATTATCGATACCCAGATCGCGGAGTTACCTCACGATATCTACAGTACTGCTAATAACTTCCGGTCTCTTTAATTCAATTTAACCGAGAGGCAATTCCCCACCTCCGCTGCCTCGTACTTCACAGTTTCTTGTAGACAAAGCACTTTCTCTTCATTTTCAAGAACTAACTTATCAATTAATTTCTTTAGCAGTATGCAAGAGGGTGCGCTAATTATTTACTTACTATTACGACAGCAACTACGCCAATTTTCTCCACAACACAAATCAATACTGTGCTCAAGTGAGAATAAATGAAAATTGGTCTAAGAAACTTTATTATCTCTCAAGAGTTTTCGAAATAAGAAAATTACTTCGTGAATGAAAAATATGATAGTAACAATTTCATGATAATAATTAAATTTATACTAATAATTGTAATTTGTGAACAACTTGATATAGTTTTAGAATTTTATGATACCTTTAAATTATAGTATATCAATTTTTGATGATTAATAAATAATAAAAACAAGACAATTATTTAATAAATAACTCATTATTTTATATTAAATGTGATGTATATTGAATAAATTTATGAAGTTAAATTATTATTATCTTTATCTTATAAACGCGTTAAAGAAATATTTTCACTTTTACTTAAAAAATTTTTAAAGAATTACTCATTTTAAAATATTTTTACCAAAGTGCATTTTTTTAAATTTGAGATGTATAAATACAAAAGCAAGATTATTTATTACTATTATAAAACTCAAAAGTCTTTCTTGCAATAGTTGATAAAAAAATACGTTGAGGTATTATTAAGTTAAAACCTTACGCATCAATCGCTTGATTAAATAAAAAACTAATAAGAGCTGGGCGATTGATTGGCCACGCTCGTCCGGAAAAATAATTGAACGTTTCATGCTCAATATAGAAAAAAGGAGTGCTATCGAGTTCCTATTATCCAGCCTGACGCTTAATCGTTATCAAAGTTCAACGACGGCGCGGAGCGGAGATAAAGTTGAGACTGTCTCGAGAAAAAGTCCTCTGAATGCAGGCCCAAGCTAACGATTTATCACTGACTTTTCGTTTTCTATATTCTACACGGAGGATACCCCAGAAATACGCAGAACTATTGTCCTTTATGGTACTCCCAGAAAGTCAGGAAATACCGTCCCGACCGTCTCGGCGCTCTTCAATGCTGGCCGTATAAAAATTCGACTGGTTTTCAGGTTTTCACGGACACGTCTTTTTAACGCTACGCGAATGCGTCATGGTCTAAGCGCGACTCCTATTTTTACGAATGCTATCCAAGAGGACAAAAGATCCCCAGTCGTTGCCGCCAGGATTAATGACCCGTTCGGGTTCGTCACCTGTCACAGTATCACGTGACTAACGACGCGACAAAAGAGAGAAACGGAAACGTAAGAAGTAAACTCATCGCTTTTCGCATTCACCCTAGCTCTTCGATTCACAAGCAGGATATATCCTTGCCCCCTGGTCACTGCTTAATAAATAAACTGAGCTTGTTTATTTAAATCGAAACAACCCCAGTTAGGGGGGTCCCTCGAGACAAGTAGTCAAATCCTGTTGGCGACAGAGGTGGATTTTAGATTTACACCCTTATTGAGTTTACTTCTATACAGAGAAAGACACTTTTGTGTGTGTGTATGTGTGGACACGAGAATTGGATTACGTAACATTCGTTCGTACCCGATTCTTTTGGGAGTAAATCGTTAAAAATCACGGTGTTACATCACGGCATAAAAAATTGATTAAGTATTCGTTGAATGTAATTTTCAATCCCTCTTTCACATTTTTATATTATTTCCCTTTTAACATGCATAAAAATACTTTTTGAAGTATGCAAAGTACAAGTTTGCAACGTTTTTCATAATCTATTCGAGGATAAAATATATAGATAAAAGAGAACGATAGTTTACTTTCTCTGTTACTATGCACTTTGAAAAATGAATATAACTAGTTTTACAAATGTAGGATCAACTAGCCAGAAAGCTATTTAAATTATAATAGCAACAAGTTTTCATCGTAGTTTACATGAGCTGCGAACAGAGTCACAGTTTACGCAATCAACTTTGTACAACATGCTGTGTTATTTTAGTATATTGCCGATATCAAAATCGCCCGCTAGCAATTATCGTATCAGTAATATATAATCAGCGACATATTAATTATAACATTATACATCATATTATACATGATTATTATATAGCGGCATATTTAATTCGGTAATCTATTTGATAGAAGTTGTTATTGCGTTTATTATTATTAAGCTATGACTTAATTTGCGTTCGTAAGAATAGATGCTACGATAAAGGCGTGCTCTTTGAAAATGATTTATAACACGATATTGAACCCGGCAGTATTCGAGCGATGTTTGTATTGCGTCAGCCTCGGAATTGTCCCGAAGTTCGCGTCGTCCATTAAACATCGCGTAACGTCCAACGACGAGAGAGCGAGAGAGAGAAGACACGCATAATCTCTAGTAAACCCAAAACCATTACCATATACAAGTCCCGCCTTTGTATCCAGCGCGTCCCCTGTAAATATCGCCGTTTCCCTTTGTCAATGCTTTACTCGCCCACTTCCAACCCCCGCGTACCCGCCGCGCCGTTTCAACCCTTCCCCGGCGCGGGCGTCCTTTACCCACATACGCCTCTTCTCTTTCTCTCCCAAGCGCATCCTCACGCGCGCGCGGATGCGGATATACCTCTTTCTCTTTAACGCGGATTACGAGAAGTCTCGTTCCTCGGATCTCTCGTCGGGTGATAAATTCGTTCGGGTAGGATGCGGCGCGAACGGCGCATCCCATCCAAACCACCTGAGATATCGCCCATTCTCCCTCCCGGCAAAGAAGTCTCATGATAAATTCCGGAGATCTTGATATCTAACCGCATAATTTCAAGACCGTGAACGACACCGAATGAATCCGCGACAAACGACGAAATGTCATACTTTTGCAATATTTATACAAAATCGAAAAAATAAAATATTATCGTTTTAATTCTAAAGTTATATGATTTGTTTTGTAAAGCTTTATCTGTATATTGGTAATCTATTTAATTGTAAAGTTTGGATTAAATCTGTTATATCTATTATATTTTACTAGATTAAATTTATTAAATTTATTATATAATAAGACAAAATTAAGAACTCTTTGTCGCAAATAATTAAAAACGTAGTAATTTTTAAAATCGACCCAACTGGCCATGTTTATTAATAGGATGTTATCTAGAATTTAGAATTTATTGCGAAAAATATTACCTCAGCCAGGGTTTGAACCTGGAACCTCCCGCATTCCGTGCAGGATAATAAGGTCAACTTAATCTCGATTTTTGGTTTCTTTTTAAGTTAATTTAATAACTTCAGGAAAGTAAAGTAGTTTGAAAAATAACAGTCATCAAGCAGTGACTCTATTCGGCACGATATGATTTTCTAACACGGACGAATCTTCATCCGACGTAATCCCCATCAGTGGAGGTCCCTAAACGAGTTTGCGACGTAAACGAGTTCGCGGCTCCACACTGGCTCCCCCGTTGCTTTATACGGACGTAAAGATACACGCTCTTTATCAGAAACGACGTCCTCGAGGAGTTCCTGATTGGACGACACTTTCCAAAGCGTAAAAGACGGTCGTTCGCGCCCGTGTTGGGCTTTTCCCGTGGATCGATAACCGGGGAAGAGGCGATATCGTTGTCTACGTTAAGCTCTCGGCGTGCCGCCGGGTATACAGACACATCGACAAATCGATGAAGATCCTTTCTTTAAATCGATCATGAACGAGACGGTAGGGTATGCTCTATCGAAAATGTGATTTATGTGATGGGTACACTTGGGCATGCGCCCTCGTCTGCGGGTCAATACTGCACGGAGTTTATTTGATGACGCTTTCAACACGTTTCTCCGTCGCGCCGATGCACCCGAAGAATCTTATGAAGAAGTGAACCATACGCACGTTACACTCAAATATGAAAAACGCAGAAAATATTAATATATTGCATAAATATGACAAGTATTCTCGGTTTAGTTTTAACATTTATTTTCCTGACACTTTCCCGAGTCTATAACAATCATACTATAGCGCGAACGAAACCGAAACCAGCGTTAAAAGCATGCCCATCTTGTCAAATCCTTCGTTTGTACTGGGACTATATGAGTTCACAAAGTGCCATATTTCAAGTTTCTATTTGTTGTCACAAAATGTTGCAATCTCTTCTCTTAGTTAAACCATATCTTTTAATATTTAAACATTATATAATTTTTATTAAAAAAGATGGAGAGAGGGAGAGAAAGAGAGAAAATTGTAATATACCTATATTAAATACATATTTAAATATGTATTGCTATGCAGAAAATATTATAATTTATTATACATAATTAAAAAAATTATTAATTTATTATCCTTCCTTCCACCTTCACCCTTTATCCTTTATCCTTTGGACCAACGGCTTAACGTCTCTTCCAAAAGACGGTTATTAATTTATTAATATCTGCAAGTAATTTAAATAATATATAATTAATATAATTAATGTAATAACATAATTAAATTGATATTTAAAATAAAATATTAAAAATTGCTAATAAAATATAATATTTCATTGTTTCTATTAATTCTTTTAACTTTTAATAAAATTCCCACATTTTAATTAATTTATAAAATTGTACACGTATAATAATTAACAAATAATTTAACTTCGTTTGACCGTAAGTGTCTTTTTAAATAAAATAGATGTCTAAATATTTGTTTTTGTTTTAACGAGAACATGCCAAGACAATAAAGTCATAAAAATGTACGATATTAATATACGATGCTAAGACATTATGCCGCAATATGTCATCCACATATCGCGCCATAAATACCCTGCTTGAATTACATCACAGCAAGTAATCTTCACGCATATTAACGCTCATTTTACTGTTACAATAGGTATCGTAAAAAAGAAAAGGGCAAAGTAACACATGTTTATTTTTAATACATTTTAGTGTAAACTAAAGCAATAATCAATACTATCTCTTTTTTATAGGCAATCTTTTTAAAATATTTATAAAATACTATTACAATTCTCTGATAAGAAAAGATGTACGTGTGTCAGTTAAAAGTGTCTCCGTACTCAAATATAATAATTTTCCTAATTAAAAAAAGAATTATCACCAATTTTGTATAAGAAAGATAATTGAAGTTTTCAAAAATTCAAAATTTGATGGTAGAAACATTCTACACGTATACTCAATAATTTAAAACAAATAATATAAAAGTTAGAATAAAAATTTTGATATGTTACAATATTTTATTGATATTATAAATAATTTCATGCATTGTCAAAAGCCTTCATTACAACAACACATTTGGCATTTAATTAATCAGGAAATTTTAACGTAACGTAAAACACAACGCGTAAGCCATTATTTAATAACAATAGGTTCATTCTACTGCTTTTGAAATCTCTTAAGAAGAGGTGCCTAAAGGTGTTAGCTTAAACAATATTCGGCGAAGGATTCGGTATTATGACAATATCCCCATAACATACGCTTAACTACTCCTGTCATCCCCCTCTTTCTTTCTCCTTCTCGTTTTTAAAATTAGTATTTCAGTATTTCACAAATTTTATTCAAATAGGTATCGATTGCCAAATTGAGTAATAATAAAAGTTATTGTTAACTGTAGTAAATAAAATTAAAAGTAAAATGTTGATGTTTCCTTTATTGAGAATCTATTAGCTGATTAGATTTAAAGTCTCTGTCACCATCTTCTGTACATTAGCGAAATCGTTAATAGATTTAATCGTGAAAATACTTAAGTAGATCTCTCGCTTGGCCTTCTTCCCTTTTGACCACAAACACGCACAATTTATAATTGCATTATCAATTACAAAATGTAATGGACAAAGACACGGCTCTTGCCGCCGCGCCGCTTATTTCCCTCTGATTTTCCGGCGGATGATTCGATAAGCCTCGAAGTAATCAGGTTCCAGTGGCAGCTGCCTACGACACCGCAGCAAGGCCCCCGCTTGTAATCCGTGGAACGGCCATATTGAAACGGAAACACAGAGGCCGGTGACAGCAGAGATTAGAGAATTACTGCGAGCCAATAACCATTAAAGAGAACGACCGACAGTGCCAATGTTCCGCGACCGCAAGCTGGCTTTAAACGGCCCAATATTAAACACCGTACTGCGCGGATAGCTACGGCGCAAACACACTTAAGCCATATCATCATCCTCTACAAGGACGAAAGACGGCAGGGAAGAAATACCGACAAGTAACACGACACGAACGATAATTAATATATATAAATGTATATTTACGATACTAAACTTAAACACAAATCTCTCCTCTCTCTGATCGAAAGAACTAAGATTATTTTACCAATCAAAAGAAGACGCAATATATCATATGATTTGAAGTAGTCATGGATTTCGCGCAAGGAGACATTTTCAATTCTCAAGAGGACGAATTTCTCTCACGAATATACTCCGTTAAAGTTTCATGTGTGCGCACGAAAATTTTAGAATGTATTGCGATCTCCCCCGCCCCCTTCTCTTTTCTCTTTTTCTTTCTCATTCTTTCTCCTTGGAGGCGCACGCTGGATTACTTTTACTCTGTCGCCAACGCTTCAACCGATAGCTGAACTTTACACGTTGAAAAATAGAAATTGGTTGTAGAAGAGGTTACGAAGTTTTAATAATGTTCGCGAAGAAATAAAGCGAAGAGCCCGTGCACGTCAGTCGTAGCGCAAAGATTCCGAAAAGTTTCGAGGCGAAATCCGTTTGTAAGTGCGGTCTAAATTCGTAAACATCTGCAAGATTATCGAAAATAAAATACCTTTTTCCGTAAGATTTCCGTGAAAAAGGGCAATCAGTAAAAACGACAATCATATGCAAATAAAATAAAAATACTGCATAATACACTGTATAAAAACTGCCAAATCGTTACTAAAGTAACATTAGAAAACATCGCGTTCTTACTTAGGTATTAATTAACTTTTTATTTACAAAATAAAAATATATATATCCCTTGTCAATTTCTACCCGAATAAAATATTAAATATTAGATATTAAATTAACGTATTATATAAATATTTGCAAGCGTATTATTATAAAAAGGACAGCGGAGTTCCATCAGCAGTTTATTCGCATTAAACCAACTTCCTCTGTTGCTTTGTCTTCTTTGACGTCGGTTAAATTACCCTTGGAAAACGTTGAAAAGTTTTAATAATATTCGTGGAGAAATAAACGAGCACAGAGTGACTAAGTACATAGAAAATTTTTAACAGACTTGAAATTAAATAATTCTCTGTTTAAAAAACATAAACTTCTTTCTTTTAAAATCGTTTTTTAATATCTAAAACGTTTAAAATCTCATAAATTATATACATAGTTAAGTAATATTTAATTTCATTTACATAACTGAAATGCAGTTACAATCCTTTAAGATTTATAAATACATTATCCAAAATTTCTCGCTTATGTTGAGAATCTGGAGGTGTGCTTAAGCAAGAACAATGAGTATCAAGGTGCGATCAAAGCCAAGAAGGAGGATTGATGAAAGTATTTAGCAAACTACTTCGCGGTCAAAGTGGATTAGCGAGTTAACGTGGATGGAACTTCTCAGGTGGTAGGAAACGAGTTGCAGTAGAGTATATAACTTCAAACGCTTTTCGAGATGAGGGCTCCGCTCGACGCTAAGTTAGGTTGATTGTGCGACCAGACAGGCATTAGAGGCAGAAAATTTTTGGCCAAAATCGGTATTTATCAAAATGAAATCTCTTTAGTCGGACACTTGGATTATAGTTGGCGGTTTTCTAACACGATAAATGATACCGCTCGCTATCAGACATTTTTATCCTTATTTACAAATGATAAACGAGCTCTTGTATCCCATGTTCGCAAAACAGTTCTTATCCGCGCGTTTCCGAAAGCCCCACGAACACGAAGCCACTCCACGTTTTCACGAGAAAATCCTATATTCCAACCTCTGCATTTAAAAAATTAAAAAATCCAAAGATTATCATCTTCATCTTGTATTTCTGCATTCATTGCATAACTTCAGCATCTGCTTAGGTAAAAGAACACTGTTTTACGGAAATAGCATTATCGTAAAGAAATAAGTTACGTCTCTCTGTTGCATTTTCTTCTTCAATTTATTCTTCAGTTCGAGTTCTTCTCGACGTCGACTATTCTCAGCTTCCAGATTTTCTCAATTTGCTTTAAGTCCTTCTTCCGCGTTTATATATTATATTCTCGTTGTATCGTATATTAAGAAAACGGTCTTTATCGGCAATTTGTAATAAAACGAATCTCTCAGTCCTTCGCAACCATTTTAATCGCGCTTGACTTTCTCGTCTAAAAGGATACCGAATATATACTTAACTTGTAACACAAGTATATTTTATCTTTTCGCCACGTGAGAATTTTACCGTAAGCCGTCGTCGATTGGCTGCTATACCACTTTTTTCTCCTTTCGAGCTTAACTTCGGTTCTATATCCAGGTAGGGCCGTAGAGACCGCCCGATCAATCGCGACAAAACTTTCCAATAATGTTGAACTAGTTAGCGATTTTTATGTTACATATAGATATACCGCGCATGTTCAGTCCGCGACTGCTACGGTCGCTTAGTTCAGGCACGTACTACCAACGGCAGCTTATCAGCTTTCGAACAGTGACAATCTTAGTTTGTTACTTAAAGAATTGTTTGAGAAAAAAAACATTTAGCTATCATCAAATTGCTTGACGAAAAAAAACATAAAAAATTAGAAAAATGTTAAAAATGTTTTACACAAAATTTTAAATTATAACAATTCTCGTTGCAATTGAATGGTTTGAAATAATAGCCAAGTAGAATTATGGCAATTAAAATGACAGAGTCTAGTCTTTCTAATTTTACGGTCATAGTATCAACAATGAATCGTTTCAACTCGAAATTGGTGCGTTATTTGCAGGGATAAAATTAAAGACGACTTTATCAGATCATCAGGTAACCTGACTTTATCAGAGAGATGGATGATTTAAGGTAATTACTTGTGCATAACGTTGATATTGAATATTTCTGCTAATAAATGATAATATTGCTACCCGCAAATATTATTAACGCTCATATATTTATATTGCAATAATAATTAAATAAATAAATTTGTAAAATATATTTATTTAATTATTACATACGCATATATTTGAGAAATTCATTATTCTTACTATCAATAATGATGAAAAACAATTAAAGTATGTTTTAAAATAAAATATTTCTGAAAAGAAATTGCAACATGTATACGCATAGCGCTAATGTTTTAAACAAGCGTTATACAATAATAAAATAAAAATTAAATCTTAACATTAAAAAAATATAGTACTAGCCAATGTTTAACGTTAACATTTTCTATTTGCCCTGCCTTTTATTTGTGTCTTTTGTTAGAATTTTTATTTTTTATATTTGTTTCTTGTACATAATATATAGAAAAATTGTGCTTCGAGAGTCACTTTATATTAGAAAAAAGCTTTAAACTCATTTAATGTCCAAGAGTAATCCGCAAAAAGTTTACATGTATACTACATGCAAGTCTTTCACTTTTATGCAAAGATATACACTCAACAACAGACCAGCAGCTTTTAATAAAGTAATAAGCAGCTTAAGCAATCCCTGTCCATCCCGCGGCAGGTACCTCTTTAAAGTTTCCATTCACTTGCTAATAAAGCAATAGTATCCCGTAACTTCTCCAGACAAGTTCCTTCCGCGCCTGTCACTCCGCTCACGCTGTAAGTCCGCTTGACCATCATTTCCGGCGTGTTTCGCTCGACGGTCTGCTTTACCCGATCGCCATGTAGTACCTACCTTTATCCGTCCCTCAGGAAGTCACGTAGACGGTGATGCCTGTGCGCTCGAGTGCACGGGGATATATCGCGCCGCATATACATATATACACATTACACACACCATACGTCACTGATATACTCTTCCGTCACGTCAGATTGAATGTTTTCGCGCATGTCCCCCGCTTTCTTTCACTGCGACGTCACTATGTCTCTTCCGCGAACTTATCGATTGTCTTCCTCGTGGCGGTCGAGTCCGATCACACCGATGACGTAAATGCATCGTGTTCACAGGGTGCCACTTAATCGGAATCAAAAGCCGCGATAAGGACGCTTTGAGAGATAACAAGAGACACCGCGGACGCGCGAGATTGCGCTCCTTTCGCGCTGCGTACGTTGAAACGCCGGATAGGATCTCGAGTGTCCTTTTCGTAATTAGAATCCGAGTTCGTGGGAGAAGCTTTAATTAAAATTTCTTTGGCCGAAGATGTCTCGGCTTTTGCGCGCGGGCGTAACGAGATCCTTTTAAGAAGTGAGACTGTACTTTAGCTGGACATGATTAACAAGAACTAACAAAAATACGCTTGTATAACTTTATTTTTCCATCAAGAGCCACATTTTTTTCGAACGTTGTAAAAAAAAGTATCACAGCTATCTAAAGACAGCAAAAATCTCTTTCCACATTTATATCTCTACTTTTTTTTTATATGTAGAATAATTTTTTATCCATATACACATATATTGTAAATTAGCAATTATCTGCTCCGAGACTCAAATGTTCCTGCCTGAATCCTCTCATCAATTAGCATCTAGATATACAATCCTCGAAAATGAGGGTATTATCAGCTACGTATTGTTGCATCGTGTCCAAGAAAATATATTCTAACAGTAAAGCCAGTTTAATATGTCACATGTAATAGAACAACACAAATCTATTACCACAAACTCCATTTGATCACATAGAACTCTATCTCATCAATATGTAATCGATATCGCAGTAATTATCTAATTAAACACGGTAATTAATTAATCTCTCCACGTTACTGAAACGCAAACTGAAATTTACGATAAGGACCGGCCGACCGCAAAATCCTTAAATAACAAGGATCTACGCTCGTTGTAAACCGGCACATTTTCAGAGCACCATGTGTATCTATTTATGAGCATAGCTACGCCCGTATCTACGTGACACGGGAATACATTGAATTGGAACGGCCTGTGAGGGCATAGTATCGGGAACATACATCATATCTGCGGACTTATACGTGACTTCCGTATATGGGACACGTACGTATGTGACGATCGAGAATAAAGCAGGGTTGTAAATGAAGTGTTTCGGAAATGGTGGTCAGATAGATATACTGTGAGCGGAAGAGCAATAGCTGCCTATCACCTAGTAGTCGTGTCAAGCCCAAACGGAAACTTCGTTTGATTTGTATATAATCATACGATTACGTAATTCGTACTCCCACGACGTACGATTTACGAAAACGAACGCGTCGCGATCATTTGTGATCGGTACCTATATGCGGCATTACACGAGCAGTAAGATTTTTTTTGTTCATTGATAGAATCGCTGATTATCTACCTATCAGTTTGTAGAAACCGTCAATTTTATATCTTATACCGCATCACGCTTTGCGTCTTCTTCTTTTTTATTTATTACCCACTATCATGTAATACTTTTATGTGCTGTGTACTGTTTTCAGGAGATTTAATCCTGGGCCATAAAATAAATTTTACTCTGCTCCACTTATAAATCATTCTGCGACACTACCGCACCGATAAATTCTTCGGAGCAGTCCAGGTTCAACAGCATTGTACCAACAACTCGCTCGCTACTCCCACGGCATTCGAGATCATAAGTGGGCCCGTTTTATGCCGCCAAGCATATTTGAAGTTCTGAGCACAGTCTCCTCCTCCTTGTCAAATATTTCTCCGTCGTCTATAGACGCTAACCCGTGAAATGCAGTCAATAAGAATTTCGACGACGGATTGCGTCAACAATACGTTTGTTCGGCATGGCAAATAATCTCTCTTCAAAGATGGAAGAGGCTGCATGTCTTTTCCGCTTCCATTTCCGCTCCTTTCTTCTTCCGCGGCACACCGATACGCTTCATACATGAATCTCTTATATCTATCTGTTTGACCGCGTGCTACCCTGATATGCGAGTCCGCTCCTTTTTCCGCAGCGTTTTACATTTACAAATCTGCTTTATTCTCAATCGACACATATACATATATATGTCGTCCGTGAGTATATAAACGTATCGGTATATAGACATCACAGACGTATCCATGTATTTACTCTTTTCACGGTAGATACGTCAAACGTATTCACACATCGCGTGAAAATAGACATAGCGCTACTCTAAATTGAAAAATTTACGTTAAAATATGATGTAGTGTAGTGTACAAAATTTATTTACTTTTATACTGACAACTTTATCATTCGTGATCGTGATCTAAAAATCTTCTTACATCTTTATTATAGATGGCTTTTAGAAAAAATAATTGTAACATTAGAATTGTTACTGCGTAAGTTTTCTATAAGATTGTAAATTTTTTTAAGATTAAGTGTGTGTATTGTTAAATAATTTGTTAATAATAAATTAATATGATGACTTTCACTCCTGGTTGCACTTCGCTATCGTTATTATTATACACATATTAGTTTCGTGCAAAATTAGATGTCTAGAGCACAGGATATCTAGATTTCAAAGCGCCATACCGGTGCATTAGGAATGATGGCGTGATTATCTATCCACATCCCGCGGGAGGGTGAGGGTTCGCAAAGTGACGGTAAGGGGTGGCCTGGTGGTAAATGGCTGGGGTCATCGGGGAATATCGTAGTTACGCATTAGAGGGACACAGGCACAACTGCTCTCTGATAGGTTAACGATATTACCGGACTAACGACGAAACTCTATACTATCGAACTATTCCAGACGCCCACCCGGTCAAAAGATACGGAAACACGTTAATTCAAGATACGGTATCAGTACGATTATGTGTTATATTATGTACTTAAATTATGTAGCAAATATGGCAGACTTTGATTAATACGTATTAACTTTAATCATTTTTTATATAAATTATTTTATTTATACGAGCAAAACTGAAATTTACGATAACTATATAATACTAGATTCTAAAATTTACCATAGAAATAGTATAGAGTATTATTTAATAATAATATTTAACTAGCGACCCACATTTGAAAATGACATCATCAAGGAAATTTATCAAGATTGATTGTTAATTTGTTAATTGTCATTATAATTTTTGCTTTGCACGTCACGTCGCTTTTGCTATAAACGAGAAGAGAGAACATAGAAACGTATGAAGGATGCTCGCGATAGAGCAAATTCCCAACAATTTCCAAGAAAAACGCTTTGACACCATAGAGGTTGCGCAATCCGTTTACCATCCACTTTGGTATGATGCATCACAGCATCACTAGCAATGACAAATCCGCTTCTGCTGTCAGCCGCGTTTGTTTCTCGATGCGTTGCGACACCTACTTACGACATAAAAAAATCTCCCGGTAAGCATCGAAAAATAGGAAATGAAAGGAAGAGACGATAAAATAAGAGAAGAAAAGAACATCGAAACGTAAATCCGAACCATTTTCTCGCTAATATTGTAATCGCCTTTCCGAGGCTTTAACTAATTCTCATATTTCAAGCTGCACTCTTCTCGTATGAAACAAAAATCATTTTTACAGAAGCAATGCTGCAAAATGTTAATTAATGAATTATGATTTCCAGATTCCCTATTTATTAAACAGATTTTTAACAAAACACTTATTTTTATAATTTTCAGAATTCTTTGAAATATAAAATGTATATAGAAAATTTAAGATTATTTAATCTATGTAACAAATAACAGACAAAAAATAAAGTATTCATCTGAAATAGTTATTTCGTTATTAAAACCCGATGCCTACCTGCTCTCTTTCTCTCTCGTTCCTCTATTTTTCCTTGGCACTCATACAATGCTCGCTCGCGAAAACACGTTAATTACTATCTACAGCTCTTTGCTCGGCACTTTCGACGTTAATAGCATGCGATGTGCACTTTATTATATTGGAATAGAAGAATAACGCGGAAAAAGTAGAGTCGCAGGAAGCTATCCGCTCAACACTTGCGACCGTCTCGCAACGAAAGAATATCGAACGTCGAGGAAATTTAGTATTGATTCCTTGCAATCGATTACCATACCATAACAAGAAACAATACATCGGCGATTGCCAATGTAACAGCATTGTAGGGATTAGTAAATATCGTGAACACACAACGTACCAACATGCTGTAATAATCGAGTTCATGAGTAGCAAATCGGAGTTGATCGATGATTACCTATTGACATACCTTACCACTGCAAATCTATTCGGCATTAACGCTGCATTATCCCATAAACATCGCCAAAACAAGAAGGTATCTCACGTACGTATATACCAATACCGAAAGGTTCGAATAAATTTGAAACACGCAATCATCAATTTAAAAAATTAAATTAAATGTATTCTTTTTATATTAATAAAATGGCAATTTTTATATAAAATCTCGATTACATTTGTGCTTCACACGTCAGTCCAATTTATTAAACCTGATACAGACAATTCAATAGAAAGCATTTTTATATTTCTCTTCTTTTTTATACAAGCCAGAACTTTCATGTGATATAAAATATAAGTTGCTTTTGTCCAGAAATATCTTTTTGTTATCAAGATAGTCACGATTAGTGGTGCAATCAACTAACAGAGTGAACAAAAGTTTTGTTTGTACTATCCGTAGTATACCCTACGGAAACTTTTTACGTTGTAAATAGAATTAAAACTTTTAGAATGTTTTTCTATTATACATTTTCTACTGTACATACATATAATATAAGGCTTATAGAAGAATATTCTAATAATAAAATATGAGAAACTATTTTTCAGAAATAATAAATCATTTTATGAAGCTTGATATTAATAAGATTCTTTCTGCTGAATACTAACTAAAAAATTTCTTTTAAAAAAAAAGTTTCTAATATTAAAACTTAAAATAAAAGACAAAATTATTTTAATAATGTCGGAAATTTTTATAATACCTACTTTGTTTTTTAAAACTGTATCTTTTTAATAATGTTTAAACGCCAATGAGTTTTTATTCCAGCGCATTCTCAAAATTCCATCAAACAGATTATTATCCTCCCCATTTTATGAAAAAGTAGATAGACGAAAAACCAAAAGTAATTGAATATTATAGAATTCATTGGATTTAATCTTTGAGATGTGATCTTCCAGTGTTGAAACTTTCAATCCAATCTCTTGTGATGTCATATCGATGCATTATGGAATCAGCGGCGTAATCTGCAATTCGATGTAATTAAAGCGCATGAGGTGAGCAGATAACCGCGGCATGGCAATGCCGCGTCATATCCACAGTTTCATTGAATTCGTGGCATCTAGCCGGAGTAGATCATTAATTACCTATTACTGACACCCTTGCGGTACAGTTAGCACCATTACTGTGTTAAATCACTATAACCGCCGAATCCTTTGTTGTAACGCGCAATAAGATTAAATTACCATCACCTCGAAACTCTAGCAGTAATTTAACAATGACATATAATTGCGTTGCATAATCTGTACCCGTTAAAAAATTAAAAAATAAATATTTCTCTAATTTTTATACAACTTACCGAATAGTCCCTATAACGGCTATAACCCGTTATGTTAATTTCGCAAATACATGAGATTATTAAAATCCTTATTACGCAATGAGTTTTCGAAAATTCTGTGTTTTATAATTTATCATTTATGACGTAATATGTTTTAAAAATAAAAGTACAAAGCTGTACATATTCTGATAGATATAACAGAAGGACAAAGCTTCTTGAGTATACTTATTGTAGATTACAAAAAAATTATAATCTATTCTAATTGTTTATATTATACAAATAATTATAAAACAATTTCTTAAATAAAGCTATCGGACAATCTTAAGTACGTTTATGTATTACGGTGCAAAAAAGAGGCGAGTTATATCGATTCTGATCATCCGTTACACACTCTCTCTCGTTATGTCGCAGACTCTAATTGTCAATTGCGTACACGCACTGTCTTGGAGGTTGTTAAACCAAACTAAGCGCCCATCATCAACGGGGTCGTCTTTCGGATGATTTCCAGCAGTAGTTTCCAACAGCCGGCTTACACTAGATAAACCCGAGACAGTACCCCCGGAAAGAGACGGCACGATCGAGCCGAGAAGGATGGAAAATAGCGGTTAGGAGGGAGCAAAAGGGTGGACGGCATCTGGTATCGTGAGTCTGGGTTCCGCCTTTAACGTGTTGCCGCGTCAGCGTTACACCCCTGCCAACCCCCGTTGCGATTTACTGCTAAATAATATCTAAACAGCCGCATTCACCATCCTCACCGTGCGCGCTTTCGCGTACCCCCCGCACACCAACGCTGTCAGTCCGTACCGACCCGGGGGTACGACCTTTTCTACGCCTGCCGCTACCAAACCGCCCAACCCCCGCGATGTAGATCGGGCTCGGTGACGTGATAGTCCCGCTCGCACGCTCGCTCAACGTGCTACGTTTGGTCGCGCTAAATATTTGCGTTGATTAACAATCTGCCCCCGGGGATAAGCCAAGTTACGCAGCGCGCGAGGGCACTGGCACTTCTGTTGAGCGATCTGGCTGTCGAGCTTGCAACTGCGCCGACTGCCATCCGTGGTGCACGGTGCACGATGCACGCTGCTGCGGCCTGGCGCTAACGGTTAATCAACGATCCACCTCGGCGACTCGCGCCGCCACGGATTCACCCCGTAACGCCTCCCTATGACGAGTTGTCACCGCGTCGCGGTTTGTCCACCGATCGCCCGACGCGCTTTAATTATACCGGCTGCGCCGGATTATGTTGATACGCCCGTGATTGTGGTCACCGAGTTACATCACGTTACACAGCGCCGGGCGCGGCACGGCGTACGAAATGCGGTCACTGATATAACCCGTTAAAAGTTCGATCGTCGCGTATAATTGGGTTCTTGAATCACAAATATTGCCGTAATTGTATACATGCGAATATTTATTATTTGTTAGTAACATAACTTCGTCGTAACTAATTTAAAAATAGTTAACATATTTTATATTATTATAACTCTTATTAAGAGTTCCAACATTTAATATGTGCCTATCTTTTTTTTTGGCCACATAACATTCATTGCTACTAATACGCGCATAAATTCTCCAGGTATCTCTTTTTTGTATTCTTTTTGTTGTAAAAAAATATATAATAAATCTAAATTCTGTATAGATTAGTAATATTGAAAGTAAAACATTTTTATAAGATCGTCATTTCTAAAACGCACTTGATAATTACTAGAAGTGGCGATCGTGGCGCAGAGAGATGTGCGCTGCTCTAATGAGCCGAAGATCTGAGTTCAAATCCGACCAAAAAATCAGAATTTTCGGGTTTGCGAGGTTCTTTTTTAATCTCTTGGCTGTTAGATGAAAAAAATGCTTGTGGGTTAAAAATGGCTTTGATAAAAGAGGTAATAAAATTATTAAAAAGATACTTTCTTGAGATTTTTTAAGTCGCTAAATCTAAACCCAAGATCAAATTTTCACAATTTTAAATTTAAAATTACGGACCAAAGATCCAAAAACTCGTTCAATTCAAAAACATAAAAATAGGATCCTAGCTGTTCTAATTGCTCTGGTATAAGTATCTTTTTTTTTTTAATACGCGGATATTTCTATCATTGACAGTCAGAGGATTAAAAAAAAGAAGTAATGTAAAAATTCTAGACAGGCTTCACTTTTATACAAAGATGTGTCTACGATACCAATACATTGTTCAGTAATTAGAAACGAACAACGCGGATTAGAACGACAGGCAGAACGGAAATATACGTGATACAAAGTTGCGTATATGGCAACGCGCGATTTGTTATCCCTTGTGTACCGTCACTGCAGGTCGTGCTTCACCGAAATCCAGATTCACCGCTTTCTATTGTCCTCATATTTACATGCTGCCTTCACCCGGGCGAGAGAATTAGGAGCACTTTGGAGTTTCCGGCGCGCACGAATGTGTATGTTCCGTACACTACTCGCGGAGATGCAGCTCCTAATTATAATCCAAAACTGGTCTATTGAATAGTTCATTGAAAACGGATTCAACTGCTCGTATCTCGGTGGTAGCCGATGCGTAGTTATGTAATCATAAAGGACGATTGCATGCTTAATCAAGAATATACTATCAAAGCAATATTTATCAAATGTTGCTATTACTTTGTAGTAGAAATTAATACGCAATGTAAAGATTATCAAACGTAATTAAATATGTATAATCCTTGAATGTAAACAATAATATATCCCTGCAGTCTCTTTTCAAAGCAAAACATCGAGAAAGGAGTTTAAAGTTAATGTCACTTTTTCCCTGATTATACAAGCTTTTCCACTTAAAAAAAAAAAGAAGTTAAAATGAGAAGAGTGCTTGATGGATAGACGTATGCAAATTGTTTAGCTTTAGTTTCACTGCCATTTAAAAAATTTCAACGTGCAATATGTAAATTAGCGTCGTTGATTCGGCTTTAAAGTAAATTGACGGACGTTGACAAATCCATCAAGAGAGCTCCACTCGTAGTACATAGCAGGCAAAGCAGGAAAGCACCAAATGGGTAACCGTTGCAGGTGCATCTATATATTCAGCAAACTAACAGGAGACACCAGCTGCAACCGGGCTCCTATCTCCACTAATTAGAATGACGACAACGCCCAATGAGATCCCTTCCGGAAGCAAGTTTCATAATGAAAAATGTATCGCTATAAGATGTTATTTTTTATGGCATTAAATGATTAAATGAACAAGCATGCGATACAAAACTTCTTAATTATGCTGTTATTTTCTACTTGATTATATTTTACTGTCTCATGTGGCACATTAAATAACTTATATATTTATCGTTTTTCATTATATATCACTTAATTCAAATAATTCTTTAGCTTTTTGAAAATAATAGCTTATTGTTAGGAGTATAAATCTATAATTATGGAACCATTGAATAGCTTACAATGACAAGTGAGATTACATCATACAAGCGATCCAGCCATTCTCATTTTCTGAGAACAATGATAATCTGCACGATTACCCTTTACATTTTCTGCTAACTCCGAAAGCTTAATCCAAATTGTGCAAGCTGAATAATTTTTTTATCCTTACATTAAAATAAAAACATTTAATATTTGTTAATTAATTTTTATCATTAACATTTAACTATTATTTATATATTATCATAAATCTTATTATATTGTTACATATTATATGTATATATATTATATATAATGCTTAATATATTAATTAAGAAAATTAATGCTGTGTGTAATATTTTTATAATAAACAACTTATTTACTATTTTCTGAATAGGATTTGCAAAAGACCATAAATTTAAAATAAAAGGCTGAATAAATGCATCATTTCTGCTTTACACTTTAAAAGAAAAAACAGATAGTCACGCTTTTTCTTCTATATCGATCTCTACCGATATTCTTCTATACAATATCCTACTTTTAACTTTTATATTCCTGTCTTTGCTTATTTATAATGTTACATTTTCTATGTTCGATTTTCCTTTCTCTCGTCGAGACGCACTCTCTTCGTTGTTTCTTATCAGTCACGTTCATGTAAGTGCTCTTATTGTATATTTTAACGATACAAAACAAATACTGTCTGTTGTTAACATTATTGCTCTTTAGAAACTATTTGGGAACTGTCGAATAAATTTCAAGCAGTCGGACAGTCGAATCGATTATGTATACTGTGAGAATCTCGAATGGTTTGCGAACGGTTACACGATGACAATTCCCACCGGTGAAACTGCTAATTTAGGTAACTATTGTAGAATGCCATACAAGATGTACGAAGAGCAATAAAGAAAGAGTATATTAATTCAATTTAACTTTCTATTAATATCTAATGCCTATTAATTATTTTATTTGTTTGTTAATTAATTCGCTCAGTCTCTTCGGTGCTATCAAATATCTTTGCTATTATTTGTCCTTTGTCTGCTTACATATCGATATTCGCTTCGACACGTGGAATCGTAATCCAAGCGCCCAAGTTCGCGATCAAAGTTCGTATTTCTAACTAGAAACTTGGACGGATTTTACCGGCGGATTCGTTGGTTATATAACGGAGGAATTTCATCGGGTTAGTAACGCAGAGATGCGGCAACAATTCCCATGGGCGCAGCTGCCAACTCGCTCTTGCTCCCAGACTGTAGTCGCTAATTACAACGGTATATGAACGCTTGACCATAGCACGGAGGTGAGCGGCAATCAGGATTGAAATGATGACACAGCTACCTGTTCCTTTTACGATGGGCACTCGGATTGCGACTCACTTTTACGAGGAGCAGTGAGTTTTTTGAGAATCCCTGATGTCCTTCCCTCTTTCCTTAAGAATACTTTGTTAAGTCTCCATTGTACCCTTTTGCTCTCACACAAGATCATGGTAAAAATATATATATGAAGCCTGCTTTACAATCAATTTATTTTAGACATTATTTTTATTATTTTCAGATAAAAAATAAAACACTGACAAGCAAAGCACATTAAATCATTTTAAAACAGATATTTAAGGAATGATGTCAGCTTCAAGCATCAAACTCAAGTTGTTTTTTACTTTAACTGTTTTATTTTTAAAAATCTTGTAGCCCCTTTCCTATTTTACGTTATTTTAAGTCTATTTGTTTTATGTTCTTATTAATTAAAAAGTTACGTAATAGAGGCTTAACTGACACCTGTAGAGCCAATCCTATTCGCTAATGAGGACTTTCAGATAGTTCGAACGCCCATTCAAATGGAAACGCGATTGAATCTGAGATGAAGATATTATTATATTCTTTTTACGATGAATTTTATTAGCATTCATAATTGTTAAAGTTCATGACAATTTACTTACCTATGGCATTGAGTAGTATTTGATAAAGTTTTATGATTTGTTTCTTGTAGCTTTATTTGAATATTATAAAATTGTTTCATGCCAACATTTTGTGTTACTATTCAAACAAATATTAGAAATATGCTACGTAATTATAATTTTATTAAAAAATAGCATAAATTTTATATAAGAGCCGCTGGGTAAATTTTTATAATTCCCTCGTGTTTACATGTGTGTGGTTACTAAAAAAAATTTCATAAATAATTCGCATTACGCATAAATTAGTATATAGGAGTAAAATTAGACGGGTAGTTTTATTATTTAAAGCTTTTCATTATGATTTTCTCACTGGCTGCGGAATAACATCCGCATTTAATGCCGACAAAGGAGGCATTAATCAGTAAATTTTGCAAGTTATTTGTAAAACACGCACTTTTTATATGAAAAGCGTTTCGACTTTTCGCGCAATTCCGAGCGGTTATATTATACATTTTCTGGGAAAAAAAATTCGCGTTATTATGCTATCGTGTCTCGGTGCTATGCTTAAATTATCTGTCAGAATATACAAAGGCTCCGACACCTGTTACTATCACTACCAGCCACGGCTCATTTTATTGCAAAAATTCCACGCAGTGTGGAATCGCGCTTCATACCCCGAGCACGCCTTTAGCCCGAGGGTATCCTGCGGAATCTCATAAATCGTAGACATTCTTCGCGTGCGTCCAGCCAACAGCCACGGATCGTGGCAATTCAATTACAATACCAATTTTTCATAAGAGCCCACGGCTTTCCTAACGCAATCATGCCTGTCGGTTTTGACGCGCATGCTGTCAGATGTCAGATAAGCATATCGGAAACGCGTACGCACTTATCGCCGCCATAAAATTTCAACACTACCACGATGCCGAAGAGGTATGTATATTGCCAACCTTCTTACCTGAAAAATATTATCGCCATCCCTATTTTGTTGTCAGATCTCTGAAATTATCGCGCAGAGTCAGTATAGGTACGTCAAAGGCGTCTATGCGAGATTGTCTTTTTACACACTCGATACTTCGTAAAGCTATTACGATTAAACTCTCTAACAAAGTACCGCGTAATTCGCTCGCACCTAAAAAAGCTAAAGCGCGGTAACCTTTTCAGCGAATCAAATAGCACACACACACACACAAATCGATCATAGAATAGCAAATTGTCCTGTGGTTCGTATTCGATATTCGTGAATAATATAACACCTGTCCGCATTCTCTCGTTTATTACTATTCACACAATTGATTCAAAAGTGTTTTGAACTATTCGAAAAAGAGACGCAAATACAGAATTTGATCAGAAATCAAATAAACGATCTTCTCGAATAAACTCTCTTTGTTACGCAAGTATGTATTGTTTCAACAGTTGCGCTAACTTGATACTAAGGTATAGGAATAAAATAGCGAAACACAGCGAAAAAGGGAAACGAAATGAATGTACGTGGATAGAAGCAAATTTACGAGGCCACCGCGCCAGTATATTCTGCATTTACCTCGAAATGACGAATGTAAAACTTGCTTTTCAGATCACGTCTCGAGGTGCCTTACAAACACTAGTCGACGATATACGGTCTCCGCGCCCACAGACATACTTTATGTAATACAGATTCTTTAAGACGGCCGCGTGACACACGTAATAATTCCGCCAACGGGACGCGTAAAAGACTTTGAAAAGACGGCGGTATATAGCTCGATAAAAGGAACTCAGAGGAAGAAATGGAGATAACATTCGCGGAAATAATTGTGCCACGCTCGAATATTATATAGAAATCCATGCACGTCGCGACGTTACGTTAACTCGACGTTTCTAAAACAAACGGTGCGTATTTAATCCGCTAATACTTGATCCGTCATGGCAAAATGTGCCTTATATTCACAGCTCTCTATCTTCTGTCGTGTCCATCTGGCAGATGCGAGTTACGTGAACCGTTTCATAACGAAGTTTTCATTAAATAGCTATAATGCGCAAAATCGTTGTAAAATCTGACAATTTCTTGGGTCGTAGTACTATAATGTTAGATTTTCTTATATTGTATTATAACATATAACATTATTATTATTCAAATACAATATAAATTGGCCATGAGAGTCAAAACGCGGTACTTTAGTGCGTGTCTAATCAAAACTGATTTATTTCGAGATACAAGATCCGATATTCCGTACGTTTCCAACATATTAACTGCGCGCCGATTATTTGTCGGACTTAAAACACAGCTATCATTGGAACATTAGAAATTCCCTCTCTTTTCCCTAATCAAATCGATATCGATTTAATCGCAATTTTTCGCAATAAGTTCTTTACAGTGATTTTAATATTAAATCGATATCGATTTGATTAGGGAAAAGAGAGGGAATATCTAATGTTCCAATGATAGCTGTGTTTTAAGTCCGACAAATAATCGGCGCGCAGTTAATATGTTGGAAACGTACGGAATATCGGATCTTGTATCTCGAAATAAATCAGTTTTGATTAAACACGCACTAAAGTACCGCGTTTTGACTCTCATGGCCAATTTATATTGTATTTGAATTTTCGAGAGTTCATAGGATTTTATATATTAATTATTAGTATTATTAAAACTGTTAAGTCTTGAAAAGACTTAACGCTAACAATAAGTCAATTTTTCAAGTGATTACACAATAATACACAGTAATATACAAAATATCAGAGTGTCAAAAGCTTCTGGTATGTAATACTTGTCATCCATTATATAGATATCAAGAATAAAATAAAACACAAACGCAACAAGATTAGGTAATAAGTAAAGTAAAAGGTGGGCTTACGTTACTCTCAAGAGTAACGCGGTTAACAGTGCGCAAATTAACATTACAACAATCTTTAATTACTACATAATTACAAATCAAATGTTTCGGCTCAGCTTTAAACCATCATCAGCAATCCGATAACAGTTAAATCAAAATAATATCACGTTCTCCGGTGAACGAGTACTTCCAGGTTAGATGACCTAAAAATACTATTCCGTGGTAAAAAAAAAAACAACATTAAAAGTAATACAATTTATAAGCAAAGGTAGTCCTTACAACTGAGATAATGATGTAGTCATGATTCTAAATAATAACTGCCTCATTTGGCTCTCAAACAGTGACTCACTTAACTTACGCACTGTTAACCGCATTATATTCTCAAAGCTCTCCGTTTATTTTACTTGTTAATTTCATTATCGACAGTTCTTAGTTGTGCATCCACTTTTCTTTTGATAGTTTAGTGTTCATAAAATCAGATCTGGCAAAAGTCCAGTTTAACACGACTATATCGGCGAAACGTAATGAATAGCACAAAGCGGTTTGATAATTGTCGTTACAATAAGAACCTAATGAATCAGCGCGACCCAAACTTTGCTGAAAGTTTTGTAGGGTATTTACTACGAAGGAACGTAAACGCAATGATTTTGTAGTGGATACCGCTGCCATTCCGGATGTCCTTCTATCCTCCGAAGCAAACCCTTCCCGGCTTTTCCCTGGAAACTCACTCTGTCCAGGAACTTGAGCTAGTCCATTCTTCCTGGGCGTCTTCAGCCCTTCTCTGACGTGAAACGTGAAACTTCAGCTTCAGCTTCAGCTTCGTGGGATCTCAGCCGAGTGTTCAGAACTTTGGGAACATCGGACTCTGGCTTGCGCAATCATTGCTCAAGCCTAACCGGACGTGGTGATGCATCGTTCTTGAAAGCATATTTGGAGAGAACTGCGATACTGCACGATGGTAAATATTTCCGAAGTAAAATTCTAAAGCAATTTACTTCATTGTATATGTAACAAATATAATATATGCATCCAGAATAGCAGCGATATCCAGCACAAAATAATTACAGAAACAATGTAAAACAAGGACACAATTTTTTATTGATAAATTTATTAAAAAAGCAAAATAATTTTATAGTAAACATTTTTTAAGTAATTTTTTATATAAAGTTTTAAATTTTAAATGTACTACATTTTTTAAAAGTTTGTACCAATTTACAATTTTAAACTATTTTTAGATACTTATTATATAAGCTACTAATTTTTACAGACTCTTATAATTACTTTATAATTACGTAACACTTTTGTATCGTGCGTAGGAGCACGTGTTCACGTTTTGGAAAGTCTATACTACATAAAATTATGTAATTCTTATTCAATGTGTGATTGATTTTTTCATTAAAAAAAGCGTTTTAATGCTTATTGAAGACGGCAAATTCATCCCTCTTAATTTTCTTTTATTCTTATTTTTTCTTAATAACATTAAAATATTTCTCGATCACGGTAACTGTTGCAAAAGTTGCCTTGTAGAAGCGGTATTTATTGTATCGCAAATTCACGTCGCTATATTATTAGTATTGTTCTTGCCGACTGTTAAGCTCGGCGGCCGCGGCGTCCAAGACGGTAGCGACAGTGAAAGAGAAAAGTTGGACGCAGACGTCGGCTAAGTTTGCACGTCAGTTTGTCCAGTTATGTTGGTTTTAGAGTCTGCGAGAGATAAAGATGTCTAAAGAGTATCTATTAAACCTCATATATATGTATATAATGTGATGGCCGGCGGAGAAAATAGTCTCTCTCCTTTATCCGGCTCTGCGGCGCAACTATTAAACCCCGTTAAGTTCCTTAGTTATAATCGCAGCGCCTTCCACTCCGCTTCTCAAGCGGCGCGACGAATATTTGTATAAATTTTCACGAGGGAAACTTGAAACTGAGAAGTTCATTTTCAACGGGAGAAATGACATGCCGGTGAAACTAGAGAGTAGTTCAGAGTTTCGCTTCTTTTAGATACCTAGTATAAATGATTGCTTGTCCGTTTTCCTCAAAACTATTATGTCAATAAGTATTGCTATTATTTATATTGCGTATGTTGTATAATTTTATATTTTTATTGTAATTATAGGATTACTGAAGGTTCTAAGTTCTGAGGAAATGTAACACAAACGCTTTTAATGCCGCGCCCGTCTTTCGGGAATTAAATGAATTGAGAAAGACGACAATTTGATTATATTATTTTACTTTACCTTTATTTGCAGAGCATTTTCCCAGTACTTCCAATAACTCATAGAATCATTAATTATTGTCGTTACCAGGAATCTCCGGATCGTAAAATGTTTACGCGCCTTACTGGATCTAGCGTCGTGCAGTTTTTGCTGCGAAGAAGTGACCCAATTACCAATGAAATTTATCTTAATTACTATCTGAAAAACTTAATTAAGCGATAACGCGTCGCGGAACGTTACGAAGGCAAAAGATTTTCTTCGTTTCCGCGCACTTTTAGGCGAGAAATTCTAGCAGTCAAACTATTTTGACTTCACGCGCATTAATCATCATCTATAATATTTATCCGTGACATTTCTGTAGTTTATTATTCTTTTTAGGCTCTACGCGCAAACATTTTATGCGTGAGCAATGTTTCCTACACTTATACGCGCTCGCATAACATTGTACCTGCCCAGGGCAGGAATGTGATCAGCCGAGGACGTTGAAATAAGAGCAGTGGAATTTCAATATGGACGTAATAAATCGGTGAACTCTCGGCTGCTTATTTAAATACTTTGATCCTATATCCTCAGATACATTTAGGTATTCCTAGGTAATAGAAATTCCGATTGAAATTCCGAGTGTTGTTTTTTAATTTCACCTTTGCCGAGGCCGCCCCATAAAAATTCGCCCTTACCCTTGCCGCGACTCTGCCTGCATCGCGATGCACATTCGAAAGACGGATACCGCGACGCCCGATGTGGACATTTATGAATTTGCGAGTTACGGAATTGGCTTCAATCACGAATTCCAAACGCTAATTAGTTATAGGTATATCGTCTAAAGAAGTTGGACACTTAGCACTCTGTGCGTTTCCCTTAAGTGCCAGTAACTCGGCGTGTCGAGCTATAAAATAATTGAATTTCGAGCTCAAAGGGGTGTGCAGTAATATCATTACCTTACGCCGGGTGGTGCAATTAAGGTGTGTAAGGCATTCCGATGGTACTTCGCTATCGGCTTCGGACCTCCCGTCAGCGTAGTTTTCTGGGCACGTAGATATTTTTATCATTTTCTTTCCCGAGACGCGAGGACCCGATAAAGGAACTCGCGATCGGCGAGCAGTTGCACGTAGATCAGATACGCCGGGATCGCCTTCGAAAATTCATTCGCAGCATCACACGGACTTGCTCGCACTTCCAACGAGAATTTCCTTAATTCCACGGACGTAATACGGCGCGTTTTTCAAGGTGTTGGCGCATTTCGTGCACTTTTAACGGTGCAGTCGCGTATTGGATTCGTTATGTGAAAGGCGAGTGTAGAAAAAAAATTGCTCTGATTGAAATTCAAAGATGGTTCCACGATAGAGCGGGCATGATTCTGTTAAAATGAGTCTTTACGTAACGGATTGAGCATTGTTGTATTGTTTGACAATTCGCATTACTTTCGACAGAAATTTTTCATAAATAAATTGCTTCAACCTCGGCAAATGGACAAATTCTTTCGCGATGTCAAACAACTTCTGGTAACTCGTAATTTTTCCTGCAATTTAAACTTCGTTTTCTGTAAACTTTTTACTCAAATTTTACGTCGTGCCATCGTGAGTTCCACGCGAGAGTTATGTCAGAGGAAAGCGAAAAAATTTACATTAACCTTGTTCTACGAAATTCTTCTATTCCAAGTATATTGTCACAAAATGGAAAATAAGTGCGTAAGATAAAAATTGGCCTTAAATGGGTATTCTTAAATACTTAAAAAAACGTGGTTTAATAACAAATATGTGTTCTATAAAAATTCTCTATTGATGATTTAAAATAAATCATAATTAAAAGAAATTTAGGTCTTTAAGATTGAGCCACACTGGTTAAATCCTTTAATTAAATTGAACGCATCTTGCAATTTTGTACTATCTAATAAAAATTAATTAATTAAAGAACAAGCGGTATCTTCATTATGTATCATCCTACTTTTTTTATATAAATTAACCTCGACAATCAAGGCGCCAATCGTGGCACAAAGTAACTCGAGCGTGTCCAATTAGCGCTCATGCAGTTCCGTCATTAGTGAAGTACACGCAAGCGTGATGGTTAACGCGAAGATCGGTCCGGTTTAACGAGGACACAGGTAGCGACTTGCCGGTAAAGAGAACCAATCAACGCCTGACCAACGAACGAGAGAACTCGACACAGTTGTAGCCTGTTTGTGAATGCGAGGAGATAGAGAATCCTTTTCTCTTTTTTGTGCCCCTCTTTCAATACACCAAACGCAATATTTTCTCTGACGTATTCCTTTCTACTTTTGCATACGCGCGAAAAGTTGCATATAAAAGAATGCAGTTGTAGAATTTTTACACGACAAAGGACTTGATGAAATAAAATTACGTTATGTGTTAGATTTATTTTATATTACTTTAATATTAATTATTTTGTAAATTCGCAATTCTCGTTCGATGGTTAATTTGAACATTGACAGAATCGCTAGTTGACAAATAGACTGTAAGAAGCTAATCTTTAAAGAAAAAAAGTTTATGAAACTCTTTAATTTAAACATAACTATAATAAACGCTGATGTTTAATTAAACTAAAAGTAATAAAGTTAAGTACTTTTCTGCCTGTCTCGAAATAATGTGGCCGCGTCTACAATTTTTTCCAAGCGAGTTAGACCTTTGTCAACCCATTCACGCGCCGCAATGCGGAGAATCACAAAATGCGGTGGGAAAAAAAGCATTGTACCTAGTTGAGGAGTACCGTGGCGCGAAGAGGATTTTATGATAAAATAAAAAAGCGCGAAAGAAGACTCGCGGGCTAATTAATCCGTAAGACAAGCCGCGGTGCAATCGCGGGGAAATTATACTTCGGACAGCCTCGAGCTCGTTAGCCAGACGTAAGTACGAACAAAGTCGGAGGCGTTCTTCGGTATCGATCTTTCGGGAACTGGAGATACACAATCAACCCCGGAACCGAGCAAATAAACCCGCAATATCGAAAGAAGCCGTGTGTGAGGTGATCGATTTTCCTTCCAATTTTCTTTCTGCGTTCTCTCTCGCTTTTTATAAGAAGATAACGCATGGAGAACGAAACCGCAAGAGTATGAGAAACTTTGCATCTATTCTACGTTAGTTTCTATGTTGAAAACAGAACATGGATACGCTTGCATTTTAGCAATAAAATGATAAAGAAGACTAGTGGCTGAAAGAATAGAAAATATAACTAAAAACCGATCTACTAATTACTAATCGCCTAAAATCATGTTTTATTTTCGAAATAATCAACTAGTTCTTTTTGTTTGTTTCACGCTTAAAATTTCTTATAGCACAGGGTAAGAAGTATTTTCTAATTTAACTATTTTTACGATACTTTCAATAGTCTATTTGTATCAATTTGGACGTAAATGATCCGAGATAGAATTCAGAATGAAGCAAATGATGTATGAACTGCATTATCGATTCTCGACAAAATAACGAATGCAAAGCACATCTCCCGATCAAGTTTAACTCTCCCTCAAATCGATTCTTATTCAGCTCTCTTTAGACGAGGAGATTTTACTTTTCTGTTTGGACTAGCTGTTTGTCATTTGCGTTGTTCATTACGATTGATTCATCCGAATTTCGACAGAATGCATCGGGAGTCAGTGGCGAAACGAAAAGACAGAGTACTTGGGCGAAGGAAACAGGCGGAAGTGGAAATTACGAAGAAACTTAAAGAAGTTTAATCAGTCCGAAGAATGATGCGAACGCTGCTCTAGTATCTGTGCGCGCGTACATGCGAGGATGTAGACTTCCTTGAGAAGAAGCATACTTCACTTGGAAGTAGCAAAGTTCGTTGAGTCTGTACGAATCGAAAGGTACATTTCATCGAGGTACAGCTAGGTGACCCCGGCAATAATCACAAATATCGACTTCGAGGAGCGTATCGCAAAAACAGAGAAGAGAAAAATAACATATCTTTCACCGTTATTTTCCCTAATTCTCTAACTTTTCCCCACAAAACATGACATACACTTTCGCGCTAGACAAGTTGAAATTATCTGAAATCATTAACTCTAAAATAAAATGTTTTATTATATTTAAAGTCTGTAATTTAATGTAAGGAATTATATTACAAATATTTTTTTTTTATCTATACCTTTTCTTATTTTTAATTTTTTTTATCTTTAAATACTTTTTTACCTTTAAAACTTTTATTCTAAACTCGGGCAAATAAATATTTTTACTTATTCAGTAATAATATACTTACATATATGATACGTTAACAGTTTTACGTAAATTAGAAAATAATTGGCAATAAAATACTTTGGAGGGATCTCTCGCTCTGAAAGATTTTTTGCTACAGCAGTAGAAATCACAATGGAAAGCCAGAAGCTTTAATCAATCCACGATGCAACTGGTTCTCTCTATCACTTTTCTTATTGCTCAATCTTGCACAAAGAGGTTCCTCTCTTTTTCCCGTTCTCTCGCTTTTTATCTCTAGTTTTTAACTTCACGTTTCCGCGACAGTACACACATAGAATACGTTCGACTCGTTACGCGCCAGATAATGACCAGTAAATGTCGTTCACAGGCATTTCCTGGGTCAGCAGGAAGTCGCGAGATATTGTTACAGCATTACTTATATCTTCAGTAAAAGAAGGTACAAACTCAAGGCAGATAAAACGAGCGTGTACGTGGGAAGAAAAGGGTAACACGAGATGGTTCGAACGAGGAGCAGAATCCTGAGACGGGGTAACAATGAAGCCCTTCTTTTCGCGTCGCGCTCGACGAAGTTTCCCATCGGCAGCTTTCGGCGAGCGATCGGCCGTGAATCTGCGTTCAATAATGATGCACTGTTTGTATTTCACAGGCAAGCCTAGCCCTTCCTCCGGGCGCTACCAGAGGAGCAGGCAACACGGCTGCAAGGAGGATGGCGGTTTCAAAGCCGCGGAATGGAGAATATCCGGCCCTACGCGTCTAAAGGGCCCCCAAGTTGCAGGGATGATCAACACCGCGAGCTCGCTTTCATCGTTACCTATAACAATGCTACGTATACGTGCTCTAATGCAACAATTTACAAACATGCTCCGTTGCGCTTACAACACCGTGACGCTTCATCTTCATTACATCGTGGCAGCTTTATGATTTGCGAGCCAGATATCGAGATAAATATTTTCCTTCTGCCCTCTTGTTGCTATTTCGAAAGTTTGTCAAAAAAGAAAAATGCTTTAAAAATTAGTGTTACAAATTTTTCTCTCTTTTTTCTATTTAAAAATAAAAGACGATATATTTCTCCATCTTAGAATCCAAATAATGTACCAAATTTTCTATTTAGATATTTTGATTCTATTAATATACGTCAATTTATATAGAATTATTATTTATACATGTCAATAAAAATTAAATTAAAAATCTCATACGTGTTATGAGATTAAATGCAGAAGTACAATGTTCACTCAAGTGTTCCTCGTATCTAAGACGAATACGAATACGAAACGCTTCTTTAAACGGCTTCAGATCCGAGAAACCGGATCGCATAATGTACGGTTTTATTTTACTTTATCGCATAGAACCAATCCCTTCCCTTGGGTTATAAACTTTGCAAGTTACATTACGGCACATCCTCAAACTTGAGTCTGAAGACTCGTCGTCGTGTAATACAGACAAGTTACAAGCCTCTTGAGTCCACGATTTACATAGGCAACGATTACGCAGCTTGACATCCGCGACGAGCTCAAACGCGCATTATCGAATGCACTGGACGCATTGGAGTGCTCTCGGATGCACGCGAATGCATCTTTGATGCAGTGACAGAGGATATGTGGCTGGAACTCGTCGTGCACGAAATGAAATTGCGGATTATAATTACGATTCTCTCCAAAGTATACTTCAGCCACGAAGAGTAATAAAGTGCACCCGAGAGTCTCGTCACACACATATATTCACATGCATCGCGGCTTTGTAAAACAAACTCTACAAAGGTAGAGAAGTTCTATGTGAGAATAGAATATAAAAATCTGTTTAAAAGAATTTTTTATAAATTCATTGTACATTCTGTATCTCGATTATTTTCAGAATAACTACAGATCCTATATTTTGCTCTTTAAAAGTTTGATATCTCTTTTAATTATTGTTAATAATTTAAGGCACGTATTTTTTTCTAAAACACTAAATTATTTTTTACTACACTGCTGCAAAGCACACACACAAATTATAGTGTGTGCAACTTCTATCTATTTAAATACTTTGAGAAAAGTACAATATGTTATTATTTTAATCTTATAAAAATTATTCACACTATTTAAAATCAAAATTTTTTAATTTTTATGATTTATTCATTGTAGCTCTCAATTTTCTTTGCATTGGAATATATTGCGAACTTA
This sequence comes from Leptothorax acervorum, assembly GCA_035220615.1. Classification (NCBI taxonomy): domain Eukaryota; kingdom Metazoa; phylum Arthropoda; class Insecta; order Hymenoptera; family Formicidae; genus Leptothorax; species Leptothorax acervorum. The sequence goes on from JASTWQ010000075.1 coordinate 260,263, forward strand.
GATATTCGTCTATATTCTTATAGTTAAATTATAGCAATTTAACATTTTGCATATAATAAAATTGTTTTAATCTACAGCTCCGGTATCTATACGAATGTTTTAAATGGATTTCACGACAATATGAAGAACTAATCATATTCTAAGTTAAGATAAAGACAATGACAACAATTTAACCATTGATGTGTTTCCATCATCCCGGTAGGCGTACACATGCTTTGGAGAATTGTCGAATTATGTTAAACATTAGATCGATAATATCTCTATCATTCACGGATCGACAGTGACGATAAGCACGCGCATCCGAAATTCCGAGTTTCAGCCTCGAGAGCTCATTAGGAAGCACCTATTAGCATGACATAACGGCATCATTAGCTATCAGGATTATACAATCGGAAAGACGATTATATTATGTATTGACCACCTTGCCACTTTAAAGATGTATAGGTGACATCTCAAAGCATTACCAAAAATCTAAAAATTTCATAGATTGTTCTATTATTACGTCTGAGTATCTGTGTAAAATTTGAGCACAATTCTCTTATTGGTTTAAAAGTTATTGTAATTAAGGATGTATTGGAGGTATTTCAAATATATTCAGAAATGGCTTTGCAATGTTTCTAAATAAAATTAAAAATACTCTGTAAAATTTTAAAGTGATTTAAGAGTTATTTAAGTTTCAAGTTGATAAAATTAACATTATCCCTTATAGAGAATCGACATTTTTGCTGTAAATATAAATAAAATATAAATAAAACATTAAGATATTTCTTAAATTTTTTTTATGTGTAAAACATACATCATTGATATTGTATTTTAAGTTTCAAAATTTTTTGCTAAAAAATGTTTTCTTAATTGTTTAAACAATACTAATTATTTAAATGACAAAAAATCATACTCAAACTGTTAACGGTATTTTTGTAACATATAAAAAATTTTGAGTTGTTTGACATACATGCAGTCTTCTTTTATTGAAAGTTTAACTTTTAGAATGTATACTATGTCCGATACATCCTTAATTCATCGATCGGCTTCATCTCTTCCATCGAAAACACTTATTCGCCTTCGATCACTACGTGACGGCTGTCTTTAATGAAATTCGCGTCCGATGAGCTTATATTTTGCATAATCTTTCCAGAGTAATATAAGTTGCCGGCTTCCACAAAGTATTGACTTCAACAAAATTATGTTGCGCCGCTAATGGAGAAACTAAAGAAGATGCATGTCGCGTAGTCGATGCATTGTCAATTAATGCAACGAGTACAGCCTTTATTATGGCTACATCAGGCTATAAATATATAATTAACGCTATTGGGGTAATTATTACTTTGGACACGACTTTTATATTCATAAAGATGTAATTATAGTGGTCATGCACTTTCTTTGAAAAATCTACTCGTAGTTGTAAAATAGTCAAAAATTTATGTGTATAACTTAGAAATAAATATTTACATATTTAGGTACAACTTCCAGAGATTACATATTACTCTTCTTGACAAAGCAATAATAGTAAACAAAAAATACATAGATTTTAAAAATAATGTAATTTGTTAAATAATCAAAGAATTTCTCCCAAAATGGACCATTGGCGCACAGTATTGAAACATCGGTCATTTAGGTATTGTGTACGTACATTACTAGAAAAACAATTTTAGGTTCTGGGACACAGGGGGCGGAAGAAGTTATGACTTGTTCGGTTACCAGTCTTAATATCTATTTGTTATTACTTTCATCGTCAGAAAATAATGTAAAAATATCTGCAATATGCTCTGATGGTAGCTTGATTCTTGCGTTTGAGTGTTTGCCGTGGCCTAAATTCCACATCAATGTCATGATATGGGCATAACACCCAATAGAACGAACCCCACTTTTGTAAGTGCAATAATACGCTTTCATAGAATTCTATCTTTTACCATTTCATTCTGCTAAAACATAAATATGATATTTTGTTTTATCTACGTGCCTTGATTGTATACCAGAGACTTAGCCAAACACCCAAATAAGTTTGTTACCGCTGTCACCACAGGAGGGTGCCTTGGGCGCAAGGAAGTCTGGGCAATATTATAAAATATATTATTTTATATAAAATTAGTGATATTATAATATTTAAGTTAATTAGTGTGAAAGTTTTTAGTGTAAATTAGCTAATATTACATATGATAATATACGAAAATCATCCTTCACCTGAGTATCTTTTCTTCCATTTTTAGACTTGAGAATATGTAATTATTATTTCTACACCAACCTCCTCTACAAATGCATATAGAAGTCAAGTGTGTATGTTTATGGCTCAGAACCCATAATAAAATGAACGGAATTCTTTAAGCTTTAGTTTAAATCAATAACTGCTTAAAATAATCGTATTATATTGATAATATCTGCCAGGAAAACCAATACTTCATCTGTAAAGATAATTCTTCTTTTAGAATTCCTACTTTGAGAATTAAGAACGGGATATGCTTTATCTAAGACAGTTATTAAAGACTAATAACATTCGCTGAATAATCCTCTCAGACTCTTTAAACTCTCGCAATATTCTAAATGCTGTGCCGTTAATATTTAAAACAGATCTGCATATTAAAACCTTGGCGATTTCAACTGCTTTGACTCCTCGCAAAGGCTATTACTTCCTCAAGGCGCACGAATTCTTGCTATATAGAGTCGGGGATTCTTCCTTCTTGTGCGGCACGTCGTGTAGGGTTTCGTGGTTTAATTAGCGGTCGAGAGATCGTAAATACGTTTAAAAGCCGTACAGAGCAAACCCTTTTAACGATATCTCCGTAATTTTCCTTAAACGACCGGTCCTCCATTTGACGCTAATACTGCTAAATCTCGCGCGAGAACCGTTCGCGCAGGGGTTAGCTCTATAAGAAGAGGGGGTGAGATCTGCTTCGGAACGGGGAAGCGAAAGTAAGATAGATGCTCCAAGGGATGCAGAAGAAATTTTCTCAAGGCCAGCGATAAATAGCCTCTAATTACGGCTCTTTCCGCGACGGTAAAGCGCTCGCCCCGTCGCCGTTCACCGACAAAAGGAGTATCAATCAGTTAAAAAGGAGAAAAAGAAAGGGACATCCGCGCTCAAGGACGCTGGAAACAATAAAACTGGAGAAAAGAGATCTCTATGCGACGAACGAAGATATCCCTCCTTCTTGTGCCTCATTTTCTACCCTCAGCCTTACTGTCTCTGCTCCAAGAATGTAGTCCTAAAATACGAGTCCTGAAGCAGTTTTGTTCAAAGTTGCGAGTCTGAGGAAATGAGTTTGAACTATGATAGTTCTTCTTATGCAAGCATATGCTTTCAAGGATTTCGTTCAAGCTTCTGGTATCTTTGCATATAATGTGCCTCAAAATTCCATTCAACTCTTCTCTCTTAAGTCAGGGAAATTGAAGTTTTAATTGCATGTAGCAAATAAGACTGATTTATACAATATTAAAAAATCTAAAATATCTTAATATTAATTATTTCCTATAAAATTTACTACAACAAATGTCTGATTAAAATAATAATATAGGTATCTCTGCAGAGCAAAAAACTCGCAATACAGAAAAAATTAAGCTAAAATTTCTAAAGGGGACATACATCCAAAGACACCAAAGTAGCCTTATATTCATAAATTTTCAGGAAATATTAGACTCAATAGACTCTTAAAATACACGAACAAATCCAGTCTTTATTATCATAGCCGATTTTTTAAATTTGCAATTTTTGCAAAGTGGCGCTTATCTAAATATAAGAGTGCGATATTTGCCTAAAAATCGGATCGTTTTTGGCTATAAAAAACTAAGACGTAAAAAATAAAAATCCTACTAAAAAGACTGCGTGAGGGCCAACGCACGTACATTGCCGTAGCGTCTTACGCCACCTTACGTAAGAATCGCCTTACGCGATACGCAAGCCAATCGTACGGCAACGCACATAGAAAAACGTAACGTAACATGTAACGTATGGTATGTTTGGCTTATGTGTCGCGTAAGGCGATTCTCATAAGGTGGCGTAAGACGCTACGGCAATGTACGTGCGCTGGCCCTAAGACTGCGTAAAACTGCGTAAAGACTGCGTAATTTCATGTTGAATAAATAAAAAAAAAAATAAATTTGATCTATCTAGTCGTTTTCGAGATATTTTGGGTATCAATTTTGAAAACACAGTTTCGAGAAAAACGCGTTTAAAATTTTAAGTATACTTTTAAGCAAGTTTTAAGTATATACATATACTTTAAGCAATATATAAATAATTTCTTTTGACTTATATGGAATTATCTGTTCTAGAACCGTATAACAAGCCGTCTGCAGACGTAACAGTTTCTAATTCAATTCTGGCTTGTATACGATGCAATCTTACTCATATTTGTTTGCCGGAGGTAATCTCTTTCGCTTCCTATCTTTGCGAAAAGAGTCACTCTGATGCTCCTCTCTAGATCCTTTTTTTATATATCCATTGTGGGAATTATTTAATAGTGCTCTGAACAACTATGCTGATCGAATGTTACGAAAAAATGCTTCGAAATGGACAGCTGCAAGAATAGCGAACTATTGAAGCAGATCTACTACTAACTACATTGTCCTTCCTAGAATACGATTAGCAGGCAAGCGCGATTAACTATGAGTAAAGGACATAATAATCAAAAACGTCTCTAGGTAGAAAACATCCTTCGAACAAAAGAAAAACATACGGACGAACATACGCAGACCCTGCGGTGCTCGTCCAGCGATGACGCCAAATGCTTATCTCTTTAAAAACTGTAATTTTTTATTTATTTTTTTATTTTTTTAGAATTCCGACTTGTAACTCTAGGAAAATATTCTTAAGATAGCACTCTGTAAAAAAATATAAAATTTTTGTCTTTTAAGAAAAAAATATTATACATTCAGCTCTTATCAAATATTACAATTTAACAGATTTTTACAAGAACACACCGCGCGTATTCGTACATTCATCAACTAACTGAACTAAGCACATAACAGTGCATCTTTATACTTGCAATAAAAAGAAGAACACTAGACATGTAATTAATTTATATTATTTGATATCACATTTTCTAAAACTGAACAAACCAAGAATCAATAATTAATAGCGACTATTTAAAATTTAAGTACAATTTATAATTTTCTTTTAATTATGAGATAATGTATTGTTTCGATAAAGTCAAAAATATTTGAAAAATATATTTAAACCGATAAAATTAAAACTTTTGCCATTTTTTTTACAAATAATATTAAAATCAATAACATTCTCCCTAAAGAAGAATAAAATCTTTTTTTATCTACAAAAATATTTAGTTATCTATAAGATTCTTTAACAGATTCGGAATCCTACAAAGTATAAAGTTTAAAATATATGTATGTATAATTATATCAATAAAATAAACAATTAAATTGTATCACTAGAGAAATGTTCGCTTATAAACATGAAACAATGATTCGATCTCGCCCCTTTAAGATTAGCACAAACAGCCTCATAAAGGAAACGCCTTCGTACCTTTCCGCGTTTATCATCGTGTCGCGGCTATTTCGAGAACAATCCCCGCTTTAGTGGCGCACAAAATCGAAACACGGAGGGTAAAAGACATCGTTATTACTTAAACGCGCTAACAGGGGTAGAAAGTCGTTTGTCGTCGAACTAAACGTTAAGTGATTACAATAGATAACGAAAATTGCGGGGACACGCATTTTCACGGCAAACAATAAACCGCAGTTAGCATTACCCATTTATACTACTTGTTTGGACTTGAAAATGCCTTTAATATCGTGATTATGAACTTGCTATAATTCTACTAGCTATTTTGTGAATTTTCATAATCATACGTTTAATATGATAAGAGATCGTAAAAGAAAAATCACATTTGCGTAACGTTACATAATTTAATATGTATTAAAAGTTAAAATTAAAATTTAAATGAAGCTTTTATTGAATAATAAGAGGTCTGTCAAAAAAGTAATGAGATTAAATTTATACCTACAATGTGGCAACACTGAAAAATCGTATAACCACGCAGAACGCAAAATATAATCCTTCCTTTAAAAGCAGTACAAGTTTTCACTCGTTTGGTTCATGTGTCAATAATATAACGTTTCCTATTAGTAGACCTCGTCATCGTTTTGAGCGTTATGGAGCGACAAAATATTGAACAAATATACGCGATAAAATTTTGTGTTAAATTGAAAGAGAGCGCCATGGATTGTTATGAACAGTTAAAAAAAAGCATTTGGTGATCATGTTTTACCACGGGCTCAGGTTTTTCAGTTGCGCTTTTAGTTCGAGAATTTTGGGCTAAAAAGGCGATTGCGGTGCTACCACAGCCATCCTGCTCACCAGACCTCTTCCCCTGTGACTTTTATTTCAAAAAATAAAGTCAAACGTTAAAAGGTACTTTTTGAATCATTAGAATTAATAGAGGCGGTAACAGACATCATAAACAACTTCAAACGATTATGCCGGATACTATATACGAACAGTGGAAACACCGTTGACAGCGGTGGATCAGATTTTGAAAAAGACCATTGTAATTTAGTCAAAAATGCATAATAACAAATTTTATTGATTTAATTTCATTACTTTTCTAACAAAACTCGTATATCATATCATTTTTTCAAAAAACAGATCTCCAATTAAAAAATTTTTATATGGTTTTTGGGGTAAAATTTTAATTAAGAATTACAACAATTTCACTTGCTACACAGAAAAAAAAGAAGTGTCAAATCAACACTCGATATGCTTGTATATACGCAAGAATATATAATCTTGAAATAAGATTATATTGCGTTGGTTCAACTATATAATTCTTCGTTTAACACTAATTTTCTTTGTTTAACGCAATATAATCTTATTTCAAAATTATATATTCTTGCGTATATACAAGCATATCGAGTGTTGATTTGACACTTTTTTTTTCTGTGTAGCGATAAAAGTACCACATCCATTTTGCCGTTCAAAATATCCAGACTCACAATCAGTGTAGCTTGGCCAATGATCATGTTTGGATGATCGGTCCTATACCCAAAAAATATTGTAAAATTCAGTCAGGAAAAAAAGATAAAATAACAAAGCAAATTAACATACAACACAACAAAGTAATAAAATTATATTATACAAAAAAAATACTCGTCAATATAGACTAAGCCTCTCTGCCTATGATAGCCATATCCACGGCAATGATATGTGGCGATCGTAGCGCAAAGGGATGTGCGCTGAGCTAGTGATCCGAGGATCCGAGTTCGAATCCAGCCAAACCAAAAATCGTTGGTTTTTATTCGATCGCCACCTTTCGGAAGAAAGGTGATGCCAACCCACCGGAGAGAGTATCTTGCCACGTAAACCCTCCTCTTGGGATACGTGGTACATTTGATGAAATAGCAAAAATATAATTTCGCTAATTTAATATCTTATTTCGATTACAATAATCGAATTACGAATATCGATTGGGTAGTACGAAATAAGATATTAAATTAGCGAAATTATATTTTTGCTATTTCATCAAATGTACCACGTATCCGCGAGTATTATTTCGGATATTCCTTATTGGATTAATATTCGAGTGAAGAAGTAATATCTATCGTTATTCCTTGAATTACTTTCAAATTTTTGTAATTCTTGATATGTATTTTACTCTGACGCACAATATACATTATAGGTAAATATGCATAAAAGGTCACACCTCACCAATTTTATCGCCACTTAAATATGTTGTATCAGGTTTTTCTGAGTAATTCTACGCAAGAAAAAAGTGGGGAGACGGCATTAGTTTAGAAGACATAGCAAATTAAATTTTCACAATTTTAATGTTCTTTCTTAGGTATTACACAACTAAAACGACTATTGTATGTGGAAATAGTAAGTATATGTATGGACAAAGTAAAATTCATTTAAAGCAATTTTTTCTTTCGTATAATCACTCAGAAAAACCTTCCCTACAACATATTTAAGTGGCGATAAATTCGGCGAGGTACACTTTTATGCATATTTACCTACATTATATAAGGGAAATGTGTGTAAAACGGCCTCCCCCTTGTTTTTAACAAATACGCAGCGCTGTTGTTGGGAGACTTAGTAAGTTATGTTGGTTACATGTTGCAAAAGTGCCTATAGTGCATTATGGTGTTAATAACGTCTTTCATACGGACGCAATAAACAATTTTCTTAATTTCCTTATGTTTAATCTAAGGTGAGTCCAAGCTTTATTAAGCGTTTATCTCTTTCCTATGCAATGTTTCTACTTCTAGCCGCTTATATATTTTTTAATATCTGTAGTGATCTCAAAAGCTGAATATTTTCAGAAATCTTTTATTTAAAGATAAGTAAAAATTTTGTTTACTTTTTTGATATTTTTGCAATTGTGGATAAAACGGCCAACCTTACTTGTGAGTAAGACAAAGAGCAGGACGTTGAATGTCTTTCTTGTGAAGAAAATTACTTCAATTTAGTAAGCGGAAAAAATGGATTCAGTATACATTTTTTGTAGGAAATAGTGCCATGAAGACTGCGCCAAGACAGAAAATCTTATCTGTGACTTTTGCAAATAAAAATTAATTATTTACCTATTGAAATACGTCTAAATTTATTTTAAAGTAAGCCTATACCTTTCTGTAGTTTATGTCTCACAATATATGAAATAAGTATACCACAAAGACATATATAAAATAGAAATAAAATTATATACCGGGGCCGCGTTTTATCCATAGGGTGTGGGTAAAACTGCCAAAATGCATGTCTCCAGTTTTTTGTTTGCTACTAATTTTGAAAATTTAAGGGATGCTTATAATCAACTTTTTCAATTAACAAAGATATCAATAAATACTCCTGACGGTATTTCGAATCCAAATATGATTTTCTTTAGAAGTGAAACCAATTTATTCCTTAAGGGGGCCGTTTTATACACATTTCCCCTAATATTATTTTTATTTTTTATTTTTAGCGATAGCATGCGCAATATGATATATAAAAATATATTTTATCCCACATTTTACATATTCAGGAGTGTAGCATGAATCATAAAAGGAAATATTAACTGCGCAACGGACTCTCCCGCAGATACTGAACTAGCAACAGAACTTTGAACGTGTCCATATTGACCAAAGTCCGCTTCATCGAGCAGAGGTATTAAAATTCACCGACGAGAGCAATGATAAGATCCTCTACGGTGTCATGAATACCTCATAACTTCGATCCGGAAACTGCAAATACCTTTCTGAAGGCCCGTATATCGGACATCCAACATCGACTTTGCCGCGAGACGTCGCGCGACTGTTTTACTGCTCGAAGAGATCGAATCGGGCCGGACGAGTTCGTTTGCGCGATTGCAGGAGCAACTGAACGCCAGCGGAGGTTCATAACTTCGTGTGGCTAGTAGGAAGCGACGACTGGTGGGCGTAGAAGATGGGAGAAAGGGGGGGTTTATTTTCCGGATCACTGGAAGTCGTCATTCGAACGGACGGACATCACTGGAATCCCTTAACGGCGAGTCCGTCCATTCCCAATGGTGAGCCAAGCGACGTCAGTAGGAAGGTACCTTTACTTCGTAAGCGTCGCGACGCTCCGTCGAATCGTTCTACAGACCACTCTGAAATCGTCCACAGATTTCACAGTGTAACGTGCGTGCTGCGATTTATGTCGCCTCGAAATGTCTCGATGGCCCTTGAGTACTGTCAAACCTCATTCCACGATTCACAATTTACGATATGTACTTGTCTGACAAATAAAATAAAATTATTCCTTCACCAAGTTGGTAAAAAAAATATCTTTCTCTGTTATTCTAGAAATTTTGTTTCACGATTTTTTAATAAATATTGTGTGTTCAGCTATATCCGTATAAAATTTGCAGATAATAACATTGTAAACCCGTAAATATTTTTTTTATTGCATATTACAAAAATTTGTTAAATTTATAGAGAAAGTAATTTCAAATACGTATATGCGTGTATGCGTATGTGTCTATACATAATTGAAAATTTCCCGTCGCCAATGCAACCTGGATTTTGAAAAAGTCTAAAGATGTACATGCAACGCAATTCAATTCTTATTTAACTTAAAGATCAATCAAATTTAAAGAAAATTCTCCTAACCAAATATTTTATCTGAAAAAGTTTGTCTTTAAAATGAAAGAATTAACTTTGCCCAACTTTTTAAAGTTTCTCTAGCTTTTTTTTATACAGATAATTTGAGTTTACAATAACTTCATAATATATTTCTGCAAAACGTGTAAAATAATTTTTAAAAAAGAACGAATAATAAAATAAATTGTTTTTTCAGCCTAAATATTTTTTTAATCATAATCTACCGTTTTATTTCGATGACAAGCTAAGAATCGCCTACAGGATCGTCTTTTCGTACGATGCGATGCTACAGGTGGCCGGTTTGAAACGCTTGATTTACGACGAGCCTTGCCTATAAAGTTTAAAGTTCGTGCGACGAGATCCGAGTAAACAGGCTCGCTGATTCGCCTCGACGAGGCAGCGAAAATCGAGAGCGTCTCAAGAATTCGACTGCGAGCGCTTTGTTTCCTTAGACTTTTCTAACAAGATTGCGTTGATGACTGAAAAGCATATATTTTTCGCAAAACTGCTCACCATATATGAAAAAATTTCTAGTCACGGAAAAGAGATATTGTGTATAGAAAATTTGATATTTATAATAATTGATGGTATAAAGTAACATTATATTGAATAAAATAAACTCTGCTACGTTACTAAAAATTTTATTTTTTTCACATAATTTTTTCTCTACTCTATTTACTGCAGGAAAGATTTTTATTCGATTTTACTTTCAATCTCCGTAACAAACGTTCTTCAGTCTAATTTGTTGCATTTTGTACGAAAAATTTAGTACCGATTCATACTAGTTCTCTATGTCTTTTGTTTCTAAATAAAATCGGGATTTTTTTAAAGCTAGACACCCCAGACGCGCGCTTTGCGCGCGCTATTTAGCCTTGATACACACAACTGTCAAAATATACAATGACAGTCACTCACGAAGTAAGCACAATGAAAGAACCAATCGGCATTGCGGAAAGAGGACTAGCATTTTACTGATTAAAATTATGATCTCGTCAAACGAATAAGCTGACTACTTCGGTGAACGCGTAAATTTTATTGAATAAACACGCAATTTTATTTTACATTAATTTCGCATTTGCATCCTATATTATTATTGATAGAAATTTAATATTTTAATACTTTAGGCGAATTGTGATAAATATAGCTAAAATAGATATCTACATCATATATTTGAGGTCAGTTTTGTTCTCCATCTGACCCAGTTTCCATAATTCAATCCTGACTTCATGAAATAAGTTAAAATTGAAATTCAAGAAAATAAAGGAATAAAGGAAAGACAACGTAAACTGTCTGCCATATTAACTAATAAATTTTTGAAACGAAATATGTACATTAAAACGAAATTATTAATTTTTAAATTATCTATCTTGTTGAAATTGATTTTTTAGCTGTCCCAATTTATGGCTGTTTGCTTGTTTTGTCAAATTCTTCATCTTTGTTTATATATAATTAAATGTTTACATAAATCGATGTACCGATGCACGATTTAAGATTTTCATCATAAAATTCTATTTCAATCAAGCTATCTTTGGATTTTAATTTAAAATAAAACTGCTGCCTTGTGAGGGCCAACACGAGACTGCAAGAGAAGTCAACGCGATGCTAAGAGAAGCCGTATTAGGTAATTTGAACATACCGCTAAGCGGTTAATTGTAGTAGGGTGTATCGGTATCTGTTAACCGAGTGTGGTCGATCGATTGCCCAGTTAATCGATTGCAGACATAATCCAGTCGAGGGTCACGCACAGTAAACAGACTAATCGATTAACTGTATATATATACATCGTTCTATGTAAAATGATGGTAATCGATACCTAAATGTATCCTTAGCCCAATCCCAATATTTCATCAGGAAACTGATGTTTATTTAATATATAATTCTCAAGTTATTATATGAACTAATTAATTATTATTACATTATGTCAAATTTTTGCATAACAAAATTTTTATTTCGAGAGAATTGAATTTATATGACTTTAATAAATCAAAAACTTTTTCTACAATTTTGATACAACATAAAAATAAAACTGAAGTCTAATTACAGTCCTACGCGTACTAAAAATTAAAATATCTAATGATTGTACGAGGAATCCTATTGCTGTATCACATTTTTTATATTGGACGACTCATGGCAGTGTAATGGATACCCTTGGTTTTCCTATCATTAGGATATTGAGCCCTTCATGGTACTGATTGTGAGTCTTTTCACTTCTTCAAGATCGTACCCGTGGGAGAGGTTATCATCAACGAAATGCTAAGAATAATTATCGGTATATTGCAAAAAAATAAGTATTGTGCATAAGTCAGTGCATTGCCGCAAAATTGTATTTAAGGCAAGAAACAAATGCTGAATAATTTGTTTTACAAATCACAAAGTGATTATTAATAAATGGTCAGTATATAATAAATATACCACCATAGTTAAATCACTAGAGATCCGGGAGTTCTATAAGCTTCTGCTTATATTCTGGTCACATATATAGGTAGAAATCGATGAAAAGGAGAAATTCCCCTTCTACTGATAGATAATTATCATCGTCGACTGATAAGCGTAAAGACTTTATGCTCCTTTGTACGATACGCGAAACGCGAACGCGTCACGAAAAAAACCCATTCTATTAATTAAATTAATTAAATATAAAATTTATAGTAATGTCCATTCAAATATTAATTTAATTCCGCGTTTCTCGTTCAAACGCTTAATTAACAATTACGACCAAGAATTAAAAAATATATTTAAACATAAGCCTTTTTATAAATAAAAGTCTTCTCTATTCTTATTTTTCAATAAATTTGAATAAACACCAGCTAAAGGAGAATGAACAATTAATTCTCCAAATAATTATATATAATTAAGTTACTTATAATATAGATACCTATATAAATTACTCACCTTAGAGTTACTTCGTCGTCGCTCGATTCCTCTCTTAAGCCTTCTCCTCTTCTCAAATGGTTGGGGTTGTTGAATATGCACTCGCTCAACACAACATTGGCGAAAATGCAGTTAATTACGATCGCGCGACACTTTTCAAGACACTCTCGAAATGAAAATAATGGGTAAGATGCGATAAGACTGATAATATTTCCGCAAATTGTCTTCTCACCCCTGCGTGCGATAACCTTTCGTCGAAACACAAGAAACAGAATATTCGGCACATATATTAACACTGTTTTTACCTCATTCGATCTCGAACCGCGGCGAGTCGTGCGTCGCGCCGGTCGCGCGACGGTCAGCGCTTCGGATGTGTTCGACGCGCTTCGGGCGTGTTCGTTTCGTGAGTCGACGCGAACGGCGAACGGCGAAGCCCGAAAATCAGTCGCGCGGTCATGCGACGAGATAGGTAATTCGACATTAATATTAGAGAATAATGCTGTATCTTTCTGTTATCTGCGGTATCATCCTAATACTTAATATCCGAGCATGTCTCGCGATGTAATAACGCTAGTACGCACACGTACGGAGCCGCTCGTTCGGCTACCTGTCGGTCACGAGCATCCGGGACGTGAATGATAACGCGACCGCCGCGGCCGCTCTTGGCGACTGTTTCTTTCGTGAACACCCCGCGGCGCGTAATTATTATGTGAAAAACAAAGTCGAGCTCCCGCGTGCCAAACGCGGTCTCGCCGATAACATTTAATATAATTATGTACCTATAGCAGGACAGAATTAACCTACGGCGAATATTTCGTTTTACACGTTTCTTTCCTGCAAACCGCGACGAGGCGTGTGCCGCGCAACGATCAACGCTTCGGACGTGTTGGTGAGTCGACGGCGGAAATCAGTCGCGCGGTCATGCAAACGAAATAATCTGACAATAAGATAATTCTGCATCTTTTCTGTTACCCGCGGTATCATCCTTATACTTATCGGAGCATATCTCGCGATGTAATAACGTTACGTATGCACGGAGCCGCTCGCTCGGCTACCTGTCGGTCCGAGCGTCGAAACGTGAATGATATAGCATTGATAGCGCGACCGCCGCGCGACCGCCCCGCCCGCGGCCCGCGGCGACTCTTTTCGTAAACACCCCCGCGGCGCGGGGGGGGGGGTATAGAAATCAAAGACGAGCTCCCCCGCGTGCCAACGGTATCGCCGCGGCCGCTGCGCCGGCAATATTCACCTGACGATAACATTTAATATAATTAATTTCGTAAACACCCCCGTGGCGCGGCGCGGCGCGCGGTTCGAGATCGAGTGAAATGAATCGTGAATACGGAGTTATATGTGCCGAATATTGGGTTTCTTGTGTTTCGACGAAAGGGTTATTTACGCGTTCGAGCTGTATCGCATGCAATCGCGTGTCTCGAGCGTATATATATCTTCGGTTTGTTCGAATTTCAGTTCGGCTTTGTTGACTCGACTCGCGTTATATACTTATATCTGATCTGCGACGTCGCTCGGTACGAAATTATGGCTGCGTCCAGCTGAGAAAACAGCTCGGTGACCTGTCGGTTTTAAATAATGATGAATGTGCGCCGTAATACGCCGATTGTTTCATCTCGGAAGGAGTCGCGAGTCGCGATTATGCATCGGCATTTACTTCGCTCTTGATCGCAAAATATTGGTTAATTCTGTGAGTGTCCTGTGCTACGGAAGGAGAAGGAGAAGAAGGAGGAGGCCTCGACCCAGACGTTCTGAGAGGAGGAAGAGGAGGCCTGGCAAAGGCATCGGGCGGGGGCCCCGGCGGACAACCTTGGAGTAAGTATTATTTCTTATTTTAAAATTAATAGTTTTTTCCTATTTATTTGCGCTGTATTATCTCGAAAAGTTAGAAATAATTAATTTTGAGAAAGAGAAATCATCTAAAACTTTATAAAAAATTAATTCTTATAAAGATTTTTCCGGAAAATAGATAATTATATTAGTAAATCTAATTGAAAGTCGAATTAGACGTGTGTAAAAATTATTTTTTGAAACGTTGATTATTTTGAGCGTCTCTTTAATTTAAATCTTTCGTTTTTTATGTTACAGAATCATCATAGCTACGCAACTCCGAATACTCCGTATACGGAATAACTCGGCCCGTTGCGCATCGGTCGGTGAGTGAATTTTTTATTATATAATGGGGTAACAAATCTGTGAATATTAGATTGTATATTTATGTATTATTCCCATCCAATAACGCAGATAAATGCGACTTGTCACAGATTCGTTGCCCTAAAATGGATAGACTAAATCAGATTAGGCTGAATAATTAATCCTGGAGTTTTATTATTTATTTTTTAAATGTACAAAAATAATAAATAAAAATAATTGTCTTTATATAGACAGTAGATAGAGATAGTTTGCTTATAATTAAAGAAATGAAAAGTAATAAGAGAAATATCTAGTAGATAAGGAACAGATAGGTTAAATAGAATGAAATAAATCAAACCGTTAAGAAAAGGCCATAAGAAGAAGTTTGTTACAACAATTTGTATTTTTGTATATATAACATGCCAATTTTATCCTAATTCTTTATGGTCTATCCATTTAATAGCTTCATTTTGTATCAATAAATAAAACAAAATGATATGACGTGAGATTCAGTGAATATAGGTACTTTGTTGCGGGACAGAATAATTTTTTATATAGAAATATCTCAAAGTTGATAGTTTTTATATCAATTATATTAAATAAATGCATAATATAATCTGAGATGATACATATTTTATATGTCGTGTTAAACATAGTTTTAATAACATTTTTCAATAAAGTAACGAGATGTTCATATGAATATACATAATATATATAAAAAATAAAGACAAATGCGCGATAGTTTTTAAGTTATAATCAAATTGATCAAAAAAGATCTAAAAATATAAAATAGCTTTCTCTAAAGTCGAGGCAAGCTCTATAAAAGAAAGAGATGTTAATAAAATATAAAATACAAATATGTATTTAATAAAATAAGCAATATAGAGAGGCATTAATAAAACATTACATAAGAACATTACATAAAATAGAAATACATTTATATTCAATTATATAAAATTTTAAATTCTAAATTCTAAAACCATATATCATTCCAATGTCTAAATTTCGTGCTAGGTTCCAATTTCCCCTTTCCTCCAGAAACTCGTACTTTTTATCGAAACTAAGCAATAACTGGAGCAAATTGTTCCCGTACGACGAAATAATTAATATCGACTTTGCGGATAGCTTGAACAAAATGTTAGCCGGAGGCGAGCGGAGATTCGCTCGTTGCCGCGTCTCTACGTAGTAGACAGTTTTCCGGAAAGTACATGTGCGACCCGCAAATTGTTTCCAGATTGTTCTGTTGCGAACAAACTGTGGTCACACACGAGACAAACAGTAAGCCATTAAAACCATTTGTGAGTACGAATCGTGTCTCGCGGTACGTAGTATAATACAATCTAATGCAACGTGCCGCAATCACGCTACATACCGAGATACTTTTTCTTCCTTTGACATTTTGTGCAATAAATTACTGCAGCGCACAACGTAGAACAAACGAGTATTTAGAGTATTTGTCTTTAAATCAACCTGTGATGCTGATGATCGCAAAGTTACTTTGGAAATGATACAATTTAATTAAAATTTGACATAATAAGTTTAATTGCAATAAATGTATATTTAATTTGTGTAATATTTATATCTTTCTGCTCTTTTAATATACTTTTAATTATATATATTATAATAATGCATAATACCATTATATATAATTCAACAAACATTGTTGTCTCAATATTTTTATTCAGGAACAATTAATTAGTAAAATTAGTAAAAAGATATGTAACAAGTATTTAATTACATATCTACTAAAAAGAATAAAAAGCTTTAGTATATACAGCTTAAGTTGCAAAAGGTACATAATTTAAAAACTATGATTGCAATAGGCTCAATAGCTCTTTATTCTCTCTCTTATACAATGTAATTTTGGTTCATATTAAGTTTTTGAAATTGTGAAGAATTAAAAGCATTTTCTGTTTAATAAAAACTCACCAAGCTCCAACATTTCGAGTATCATGATACGAGCGCGTGACAGTTCGAAGTGGAGAGCCAAGAATTAATGCCGTTGCTGGCGTTCATCCAATTCGAAACCCGCCACGGTATCGATCCTTGTTATAAGCAATCTCGAAAAATTTTTCGACTACACAAAATCTTGCGTCCAATAAACTACAATCTTGTCGACACCGCTCATTCATAGCATATTAATATAGAATATTTCTAGTCACCTATATAATATAAACATATCACATAAAAATGTAAATTTTAAAAAGTTAAACGCGAAATAAATTAATATATAAGTTAGTTAAAAATTCATGCGTTGTAGAAACTTAATATCAATTTAACAGATAATATTGCGGCATGTGAACTTTATAAATATAGCAAGACGTACAATATGATATAAGTTCATTTAATTTAATTTTACCGACTTACTTTATATATCGAAAAGTTTCATTTCTAGCTTTTAATTAAGAAGAAAACCAAGGTGAACATCAATGTTTCATCAACGTTATCATAACGCAGCTTTGGATATAGTTTTACGGCTGCTGCTTCATAAACAGCTTGAAGTGTATCTTCACGGAATAAAAAGAATAATATATCTTCTCTTCATAAACACAAATATACTCCCGAGAATTACGTTTGTATGTAAATTTTCAGTTTCTAAGAATAGTGGGGTTTTGCATAAAACCATAAATTATTTAAGGCAAACGAGGTTTTGCCTAATAGAAGTTTGTTAATTCACAATTTATATTTCAATAAAAAGATGTCTGTAATCGATTGATATTGATATTTGTGCACTTTGTTAATTTCATTTAATGCATTATTTAATATTAAAACAATATGATAATATAGACTTACGATAAAAACAGATCGTTGTATGGAAAATAAAAAATGCCAAAAATATATTCTTAAAATTAGTATAAAATATCTTATTTAATTATAGCTTAACATTTGTTAAACTAAAAGAAAATTTGTGTTAAGTTTTAATTATGTACACTGTATTTCTTCAAAATGTTTTTTTAAAAAATGCACGTAAAAAAGATATAGTCTTCTTCTTATTTCATAAATAAAATAACTGCAATTGTTACATAAAAACTTATTATATACGTTTTAATAAAAAATCGGATAAAACCTTTAATCAATGAAGCAAATAAATCGTGTATGGCACTTTTTGAAACGTAGTTTCTTGCGAAAGCTCTAGATAATTAATTATATGAACTTTGTAAATAATGTAAATCATAAAACTTATTTTTTATTTAAGCGCGTAATCTCTTGTTATAGTCAGAATATCTGATCATATAATGCAGCTTTACTGCTCTCTTTGTGATACTTTTATACGATCTTATATACGACCAGAGTACGTAATTAAATTAACGAGCTCCGAAAATATGGTCCTAAACAATTTGTATGCTTGTTTCAAGTACTCGTCTTGCAGAAAATATTATTTGAATTATGACGACGTTCGTGAGCACATTGAATAATAAATTTTATATGTACGAGTTTTCTCGAGGCGAGAAATGTACATTTGCTACATTGTATAGTGAATGTTACGCATTTCATACTCTTCTGTAAAGTGATAAAAGTTATATAAGTACATATTTTCATATACTCAAAAGAGAGATGTTATATGAAACATCGATTGTATCAGTAGTAAAAGTTATATGCATATAGGCAATATATCTATATTTCTTTATGTATTATAGTGACAATGTAAAATTAACGCAGCAATATAATTTCCATTTGCTGACAAACTTCCATTAAACAGTACCTCTCGCACTGTGTGTGTACCCTTATGCAAAAGACAAATTACACCGTTTCACCATTTTATTACGTTTCAAAATACAAATGTTTTATAACATTCGTTACATAAATTGTAGAATGTTGCTGAGTAACAAAATTTACAAACAATTACAATTATAAATTATAATTTATATCTATTAAATTGAATTTTTATGTTGTTAAAGATTTACATTGATATATACGTTAAACATAACAATTTATTAAAATAAGAATTTAGCATTAATTTCTTATTAACTATATTATGATTGTCTTTTAATTATCTAAGAATAGACTTAATGGTCTCAGAGAGGCTAATTAAATGCAATTATTTTGTCGACAATACATCAGAAAGCAAAATGTTTCTATATTTAAGCGCATTATATCGGTATCATTTTATAATACTTCGCCATTGCGATCTCTCAAGCACTCGCGAAACGTTGAGAGCAACACGAATAAACGGATTGAAAACGGGCTGAGCAAAGCCTTTTTACTGCGCCCAACGAAAGTGTGTGTGTGTAAACAATTTCCGCGCTCTCGCTCGCAACATATGGCCCGAGCATGAAGAGTGCATTATGCGGGTTAACGTGATGAACCGCATATCGCGAGAGATATAAATTTTTTCTCGTCCAAACTCTCTCGCCGTTCCCACCCATTTCCAAGATTGAGCGAACAGCATCTTACGCACGTGCACGCATGCACAGTGTCGCGGATGCTGTATACGTAATATAACGTATGTACGTATACGTATGCATGACGGAGTTCGCCGTTTTCTCTCTTTCCGCTCGTAGCTCCCGGCGCCCGACGCGCAGCATCCTTTGAAAATATAAAGAACGGCAATATCGTGCGTTATACGCGATGCACCCTCGGAAAATAAGGGGGCAAGGAGAGAAGCGAGCGTCGCACGCTCGGCATAAACATCCCCCCCCGTGTTGAGCAATGCGCATTGGATGCTCGTCGTTTTTGCATTATATTCCGATATAAAGCTACGATTACGGTATTTAAATTGATTGCTCGACAAGAAGCGGAGACTCATACGTTATGAGCTCGCTGTGTGTGCTACACCCGATGGCGATTGTAGCCGTGTGCCATATATCCGATGCCATGTTCCGGGACAAGTCTATTTTATGTATCGGAGAGACTCACACTTCATGTACGTTATTAAAAGCGCCACGGTTTCCTTGTAAATCTTGTTTCGCGACACAGTTAAGCGTTTCGCGAAATACAGCAGCGATATAAACTTGACAGCTATGTGGTCCGGATGCCAACGCGACTGAGTCGCTTCTATTATTCGATTTGTTTAAAATCTGACCATCTATTTTATGCGCAATTTGTCTTATTAAATACCGAAATACTGAAATAGTATATGAAATAAAGCAAACTTGAATCAAAGATTAAATAGTATATGAAATAAAGCAAACTTGAATCAAAGATTAAATATTAATTTAGAAATCTCGTTTTAACATTTCCACAGCGATATATTTTAAAAAAAGATACGTCTAAAGTAGTGTGTTAATAATTTCTGACCGGATATTGCGTTATTCATTCAACTTCGTGATGCAATATCGATCAAACACTATCATACGCTCTACTAATGAGATTGCATTAATGAGGTAAATTGCATTAATTAAGCTGGAAGATAACGCACGGCAACGCCGAATTCAAAAAAACAGTTAAGATTTCATCTGTTCATCACAGTTCATCGGGATATCATGTTGTTCAAACTATGATCTCCGCGGGCTCGTTAAGCCCCTTCAAGCCAATGGAATCTTGGGATAAAATTTACCTCGAAGGAGGGTGTAACGCTTCCGGAATTCCGCCGCGTCCCTTATACGGCGTTCCTCGCACGTGTCGCCCCGCATGCGAGAATACGTCTGCGGAATATTGAGCGTTTTTACGCGATAATACTCCTCTCGACCTTCCTTCACCCCTACTTTTTTTTTCCCGTCGTCTACTATCACCACCTTCTAGCATCCCGTGCAGTTTGACGGAGGTGGGAGGGTAAGGAGGGCGAGGAAGTAAGGCGAATTTACTGATGCTAAATCGTCGCGGTGGTGCGGCCGCGCGAATAAAACTTACGAAGGCGAGTTCTCCTACTGGGAAGCGCGTCGCCGTCGATATCGCCGAAACGACTACTTTCCTCGCGGGGCTAACGAGCGATTTCGTCGCGTCGCCCCCGATCTCACGGACCCCGATTCCCGTACGGGCGAACTTTTATGTGCGCGATTGATCGACTGTAAACGCGGAAAAGCCAGGCGACGCTTTATGTGTCGCGGACGGCGCAGAACCGTATAGCGCGGCGTCTCTCACGATTATGCTCGCACGATGCTGCGACGGAACGCGGAGTGGAATTTCGAGGCGAATTGCTTAGGGAGCGCTCACCCTCTCGCGTGATGCGCTCGTTAAATTTTCCAATGTGTGATATCACTGTGCGGTTAGTAAACATTCAGCGCACTAATATGTTGCTTCGCCGCAATCGCAAAGGAACGTGGATAAATTAGATCCGTGAGCCAACGATGCTATTATATTAATATGGATTGTACGCGGTATTTTCAACATTAATAGCTGTCAAATTGTGCTTCGTGGAATGCGCGACATGTAATGAAGATCACAAGAGAATAGGATTAATTTTCTGAGCGGTGATACTCAATTTTCTATTGAGACAAAAGAAAAAACATCCGTTTCAAATAATCTCATAAATGCTATGTTTTTTGGTCCATATTCTATTTTTAAGAAATTATTTGGATACTATAAACAATAATAATAAGTAAAGCAAGACTGTTATGATATAGGTACCTACACTTTAAAACACAGCTTCTTGTTGGAACAGTAAACTCCCCAGACCTAAATCGATAATCGATTTAAATTTTAATGCTAATAAGTATCCTCATTAATACACTGTAAAGCATTTATTGCAAAAAATTTGGATACTATAAAATTTGCTGTAATTAAGATTAATATTTATGAATAATTATTATATATAAGATTATATATATTAATGAGGAAATTTTAGCTTTAAAGCCATTAAAGCCCTGTTTCTCGGCTACCTATCTATGATTTACATGTCGCCGCAATTCAGTCCATTTGGCAGTCACATGAATATTAGACGGACATCCGGATTTGATTTACCCATGTAATGCTCTAAATAGTATCCGCGTACCTAAATAGCTCGATATTGCCACATTACTACATTATCAACCAAGGAAATTATATTTTATCCTTAATTCTAATTTTCTGATCTAATAACGATAAATTATGATTTTTATCAAAAGACACACCGCATAATAATTTGATTTTTGATAAATTTTGGGACCAAAAAATTTAATATTCATTTTAAGTAATTGCACGAGTGTCATATAAGTATTCTTCCTGATACTCTATTTTGAAGAAACGATCAAAGTCTGGACATCATTAATCTCGAACTGATTACAAGAATATTAATGGCGCAGATTTCAACTTCAAAGCAAAGCTGAAACATATTGGATCTTTTAAATATAAATGAACCTCTAATTGCGTACTTTTAGGAGATAAAATCTGCATGCATTATGAATTTTTAGAATTCCATTCTGAATTCGACAGAATTACGCTCCGAGAAATTATAGTGCAATCATTTCTTTAGACTGCATCCTTGTTTAGAAAAACAAGAAAAAAAATACACAAAAGGAACCTTTATTCCTGCGATAAATGCTATCCCCTTCTCTTGGCATGATCAAATCGCGATCGATGAAGCAAAGCGTATATCGTAACGTTCAAGCTTACTTCGAATGGTTACGCCATTCTGGGAATCTCGATATTCAACGCTAGGTAGATTACCCTACTTCGCTCTAATTCGTTTCTAGGAAAACGTTCAACCCGAAATGCGTCCGTTTTTTATCGCGCCCGCGCCGCGCCGCGCCGGCTGGCTTTACTACCGGCTTGTCCCGGGGTGCTGCTAACTCGCGAATTCTTCCAGATACGGGTGATAAAAATCGGGACCGAGTTGAAATACACCTCACGCTTTTTTACGACATTTTATTGTTACATCGAACGCGACAATATTATTTTTAGCGATATCCCCGCCGGAGCTATGCGACACGGGACGCTGAAGGAAACACTTCAGTGAAACAGACATCCAGTTCACCTTTGTGAAATCCGGGAATCCACAGCAATTACCATGGCACTATTATTGCTGCCCGCGTTGGCCTTTGCGAGACTGCACGCCGTGATAAAACGCGCAAAAGTCTGCGTGGGCGCTAACGTCGTGGATATATCCGGCTTACGTAATTACATGCACATCCAGAGAAACAGATTAAAATTGTTCATGAAAAAAATCGCGGACATTTAAATTGGAAATGCGAAACGCGCGTATGATATAACAGCTAAAAGCAAAAAAGCTATGCCTTAAAAAACATTCGTGTTTCGATTTCATCCGAATTTAATATGCATATACGTTTCTATGTGACAAAGAGGATAGATGCGAAAAGAATTTATTTTGATGGCAAATTAAACACATAAAATAGCAAGATTATAAAGCCTGACGTACAGAATATATTCCATAATGAGATGATAAACATTTTAATAAAACATTTTCGTTTGTGGTTTTATCAGTATGGAATTTTTCGTCTAAACATTTATAAAAGTTTCTGTAATATTTTCAACCAGCATAAAAGTCTCTTTAATAAAGATTATACCTCGTTATATTTTTCCATGCCACTGAAAAAAGGTTTTAGTTATAATAACCAAGGCTTGGTGAAATAGTTTCAACTAAACGGTTTAGTGATTATGACAATGTATTTGGTTAATGTTAACAAATTTGTTAACATTAACCAAATATTTTGTCATAATCACTAAACCGTTTAGTTGAAACTATTTCACCAAGCCTTGGTTATTATAACCAAAACAATTTTCAGGGTGTTTTATACTTAATCTTTGTAGAAAGCAGAGTCAAATAATTTTTTTCATTGAAAATCTTTTTCTTAATGAGAAATATCTCACGTATTAAATTTCCTTTAACGACTTAACAGAATTTCGAAGCACCTGTTTTCCGCAGTTGCAAACTGTATCTGACTCACGCAACCGCTTTAAGCGCAGCGTCGCGTCGCGTCGTGAAGTATCAGTCGATGCGATCGAATGGCGGACAATTAATCTCACGTGTCCTTAATACTTAGAGGACTCCTATCGCGAAAGACTTGGAGCGACTTAGCGCGGCGCGAGAAACTTTGTTCGCCCTGCGATATCGACGCGAATGATTACGACTTTCTTGGCTTCATCCCGCTCGAGCACACTCTACGTCACTCAATCCACGTAATTGGCTGCAGTTGAAATGCCGGATGAGTAATTCACGTTTGAGAGTAATAAAGAGCAAACTTCCTCGTTCGTCGATAATGCCGCTAATGCATGCTGCGCGGAAGCGTGTACGCCAAACTGGATGAATGCGAGCGAGAATCGCTTGTGTTTCGATCGACTATCGGCTCTCACTACCGCAATAGCGCGGATGAAAGATCGTGATGAAACGAATGAGTCACGGAACGAGTACCTACCGTATTTACATATTATACGCGAACGACGAACTTCGTTATCGTATGCAAAATTCCGTCAACGGGTGACATTGTTGTTGGATCGGATTAATGTAAATCGACACGTCGCATAACCCGAGATATCGAAAGCTCTACGAAAATATCAGTCGAATCCGGGAGGAAAGATTTGTAAGACATTCTCTAATCTGCATCGTCTACTGAAAGAATATTTAAGTCTTTTAAAAGACTTCCGCAAATATCTTTCTAGCTTCATTTAATAAAGCTGATAAAATCTAGGGTGTTTAATCTTACTTAACGGCTCAATACATTATTAAAAATAAAAATCAACATAGAAAATACAGAAAACAAATCACCGTAATAAATTAGTAATTTAATATTTAACAGACTTATCGAAGTTACTGATAAACTTGTGTAAATTAAACATTTGAAACTGACTTTCAATATCTATAGTAATTGGATTACTTTATAACTTTTATAATTTGTATATAAAAATTATATTGTTAATATTCTATGCTTTGCATTGCAGAATCTATGCCATTTTTATGTGTTCTATACACCTGTTAACAAAATCACGTGGAGTAGTATCGAACTTCGATGAGCGGTTCGGTCCTTCGAGAATATCGACGGTCAACGAGCACCATCGATACTCAGACCTCGCCGAAACTTTCCTCAGGCGTACTTAAAACAAATTAACGCCGTTAATTCCGGGTCCGTTGGCGCGGCGAAGCGGAATGGATGCGGCGCGGGCGCGGCGGCGCGGCGGACGGAGGGCGGCGAGAGAAGAGAGAAAACGAGGTGGGCGGTAAAATAAAAGGATCTGAATTTATATTCGTACTGATAGCGACCGAGCTGAGAAACTGCTTGACTAGCAAGATAGCGCCAGCTCAAGCCAATTACATTCACTTGCTCAGTCTTCTTGCTCTCGTCCTCCTTTAATCGGGGCTGTCCCTTTTGCCTAAGCCGATCTTGTCTCTCATCTTCCATTTCTCTCCACATCTTCTCCCGTCAACCCTCGCCGAGTTTCGTCTTTTGTTTGCTCGTCACCCGTCAAGGACACGTCGCGTCGTCGTTCTGTCTACTCGTACTTCCGTGGTGCTATCTTGTCTATTATTTTAAGTTCTTACTACTCAAACATTGAATACACCGCCGCGTTACACGTTTGCATGATAGTGATATACGGAAATAGAATTTGAATTTCTTACGTACATTGAAAAATTTTCTGACAGCTTTTGAGGATCAAAATTAGAAATGTACAAGATGTATCAAGAGTTGTCATTTTTCACGAATTTCAATACAGATTTCCTTTTAGTAAAAATTTCATTACACAACTTATAATTGTTATAGCTTTGTAATTTTTAATAATAAACTTTTTTTTTAATTTTTAGAAATTACACATTATATATGAGATATTTATATTATTTTTAGTACAAACGAACTTACCTGTAAGTGACGTTCGATTGTAATTATATGAGAGTCTCGTTCGAAGGGATTACACATGGTAGTACCGCTACTTCCGCTAGGTTGAGTCACAAGGTTTAGAGAGTATAGAGTAAAGCTTTCTATGGTATGCGCCTGCGCACCCTTACGGCCGTTATATCTTCATAATTTTCAGAGCTATATAGACACTTGTCGACAAGGGGAAAAATTCGTGATTGGGAGGGTTTTAAAGGGTGGGTTGTAATCCCTTCGAACGAGACTCTCATATAATTACAATCGAACGTCACTTACAGGTAAGTTCGTTTGATTTTCAATTATATTTCAAGTCTCGTTCTCCGGGATTACACATGGTAGATGTTTAGAGCTACAAATTTACTTTGAAGAATTTTTCCACTTTCTTCTTTTTTTTTTTTTTTTTTTTTTTATTTAGTAAAAGGAGAATTAAAAAAAAATAATAAACAATGACAAAAAATACACATATATATATACATATACACATATATATATATATACATACTTACATATATGCGCATATATGTTTTAACGATCTCCTAAAACTGATGAAGCAAACACACCTCGATCAGAAGAAATCGGTCTTTTGTAGAATCTGGCGAAGACCTCTGATTGTCCTGACCAACTGGCTGTTTTACGTATAATATTTATATCTATTCCTTTTCGATCAGCTGCCGAGGTCGCAGCGTGTCGTGTACTGTGAGCTGTGAATCGTGTGTCAATTCCAGCTTGTCTAAGACACTCTTTTATCCATCTACTGACGGATTGTGAGTTTGCCGCCTGATGAGGTTTATTTATGGTAATAAATAAATTTTTCTCACTTTTCCTCAAGTCTTTGGTTGCTGCCAAGTAACGAATAATGACTCTTGCCACACATGCCTTTGATCTCTCTTTGAAGAAAGGCAGGAAGAATTTTGGTTGATCCACTCCTACTTTCGAAGTTTTAATTGCCTCAGTTATTGTTATCTGGACTCCTTCTTGTGAGATAGAAATATTGTTGATTTTTATTGACGCCAAAGTCTGAACTCTATGTGCGGTTGCCAATGCTAATAGAATTACTAGTTTGTAAGTCAAATGTTTTAAATCCAGAGTCTCGAGAGGTTCTAACTCTTCTGCCCATCTCAAAACTACTTCGATATCCCAAATCGAGTCATATTTCGGTTTTGTAGGTCGTAATTTAAATACACCTTTGAAGAAACGAGTCATTATTGGATTGTTCGAGGAATCATCGAGACTGATGAGTGATATTGCTGATCTCTCGGTGTTGAGAGTACCGTAAGAGGCTCCATTATCAAAACGTTGAGATAAATACTGTAACACAGCTTCAATACCCGCCTGGAAAGGATCCAATCTAAATTTTTTGCAAAAATTCCACCAGTTTTTTAAACTAGAATTATATTGACGTAATGTTGAATCTGTTAAGGATGAAATCAAAATGTTGATGGCGTTTTCAGACAGGTTCTTCCTTCTGTATGCTATCCGCATAATTTTCCTGCAACCAGGGAAAGATGACTTGCCAAGGGGTGTTTCAAGGACCTGCAGGGAGATAATAAGAGATCAGGTGATGGTGAAAAAATTTCTGGTTTATCTATAAGCATAGACATAAATACAGGATACCAAGGCTGGGAAGGCCAATTTGGTACGACTACAATACCACACGCCCTATCATTTCTTACTTTCTGTAATACTTTTAGTATTACGGAAAAGGGCGGAAAGGCATAGAATTCTAACTTTTTCCAGTCCAGTGTAAAGGCATCAATGGCCCATGCCTCTGGATCTCTTTTCCAAGAACAGAATTTATTTATCTTGGTGTTACTTCTTGAAGCAAATAAATCGATTTCTGGGCAACCCCATCTGTTCACGATTTTTTTGAATGCAGAATTTGCCAATTCCCACTCTGTATCAATGTTTGTTCTTCTTGATTCCCTATCAGCGTCTGTATTCTCTTGTGAAGGTATATAAGAGGCGACTATCCAGATTTCCCTTTCTTCACACCACTGCCAAATATTTCTAGCTAAACGATTTAACGTAGGATACTGAATGCCCCCCATTCGATTTATATAAGCTAAAGCAGTTGTATTGTCCACTCTGAGCAAAATCTCACATTTACGACAATTTGAAGCAAAACATTTTAAAGCGTAGAAAGCTGCAATTAACTCCAGATGGTTGATATGTAGCTTTCGTTCTGACGGTGTCCAAAACCCATTGGTATGAGAATAGTTACAACTGGCTCCCCAGCCTGTAAGAGAGGCGTCCGAAAAAATTTCCTTTTTAAATTTAAGATGCCTTATCGGTTGTTTTGCAGTAGGAATATTCTTCTTCCACCAATTCAAGTCTAAATGTGAGCTATTTGAAATTGACATGGTTTTTTCAAAATCTTGATCTTGCACAATTAAAGCCATAAATTTGTCTCTTTCTAATATTTTAGTATAGAGTAAACCATAAGGGATCGCTGGGCAAGCAGCTATCAATAATCCTATTAAACTAGCAAAATCGCGTATTTTACAAGACTTCTTATGTAAAAAAATTTCTATTAGACTTACTAATTTTTTCCTTTTTTCTTGAGTTAACTCTAAGGTCATTTGACTCGAATTAATAATAAATCCTAAAAATTTACATTGTGTCGCCGGAATATTCATACTCTTTTCTTTATTGATCAAAAAAACCCAAAGATTCGAGCACTCTTTTAGTGATTGTTACGTTTTTCACGCAAGATTCGTAAGTTGATCCTATACAAAGAATATCGTCTAGATACCTTGTTGAAATTAAACCCTGTTCTCTTAATATATTATCCACGGGTTTCATTATTTTGGTAAAAACAAATGGACTGGTATTTAAACCAAAAGGAAGGCACGTAAACTCGTAAAGCGTACCTTTGAAAATAAAACGTAAAAATTTTCTGCTATTTTTATCAATATTTACTAAAAAATAAGCGTCTCTCAGATCTAACGTACACATAAACGAATTTTTTGAAATAAGCTTTGTTGCTGTTCTTAAGTCTTCAAGTTTAAAATGAGACGTTTTAATAAATTTGTTTAAATTTTTTAAGTTTAAAATAAAACGATTTGAACCATTGGGTTTTGGAACTAAAAAATATGGCGAAATAAATTGACCTTGAATTGGTTTACATTCTTTTATAGCCCCACTAGCTTTTAATTTAAAAATTGCCTCCTCTAAGTCTTTTTCTTCCTCTTTAGAAAAATTATTACCAGTAAAAACTCTATTTTGATAAACAGAACAATTAAAGATTATTTTATATCCTTTAATACATTCAAGAACAAATTTGTCGCGTGTAATCGCCGCCCAGGCTTGGTAAAAATTTTTTAAACGTCCAGCAGTATGTCTTACGTCTTCAACTATTGTTGTTTCTCTTGCTGGGTGGATTGAGTCTTGGCTTGAGGAGTCTGTTTTGGTTTGTTGTACTGTTGGTTCTTCGAGAACTTCGAAGACGTCTGTGACGTCTTGTAGCCCTGATTCGACGTTCCCGGTCTCGAGTAAGGGCTTCTCCAGTTTAAAGTACGTCCTGTGTACTTGGAATTGGGTTTTTTGGAGACAGTTGAAGATACAGGGGCCTTCTGGACTTTAATTTCTTTTCCAAGTTTTTCCACAGATTTTGCTGACTTAATTACTTCTCCTAGTTTATCTCCGTAGAGAAAATCACCCGGGGTAGTTTTTTGAAGCAAATCCTTGACTTGTTTAGTCAACACGGGAGCAATAAAGGCTTTCCTGGCTGATGAAATTTGGAAATGAAGTTGAGTTAACAACTTCCCAGTGTCCGCTAGTCGCTCCAATAACTTCATCCTATCAATAGGCTCCTCCTCATCCTTCACGATCATCGTAATTGCTTCTCCCAAGGCTGCGAGTGCTGTCCCGGCAAAATTTTGTTCCTGAATAAACAGATTATCTCGTTTAGTGCCAGCTTCGTTTAACGTAGCTGCAATTTCTGCGTTTAAGGCAGGAGCCTCCAAAGAAAGATTTCCTTTTCTGGAATATTTGGCCAGAACCTCCGTTTTTGTTTCTTTGGCCAAACCTTCTTTCACCCATTTTGACCATCTGGACACTAAATCTGGATGGAGATCAATGTCTTTCTGTTTTCCACTTTCTGGGTCTTCCCCAAGAACTTTTTTAGTCTCTTCATCCAACTGTTTTGTCTCCACGACCGTATTGTTAACCTCATCTGACGTCTTTCCCGAAAGTGTCGAAATTACTTCCATAACCTCACTTTCAGTGTCTGGGGCCTGAGCCGTTGATTTGGACTGATCACACGATACTTGTCCATTAGCATCGTCGTCCTTAGACGAAAAAATGCTTTCTAAAACGTCATTGGATGCGTCATGTACAGAGAGGTTATCGACCTGTCTGTTATTTGGACGATTTTCATTGTTCGACTTGAGGGCTGAATCGTCTGAAAAACAGACATAGATTCAAATAAAGCACTGGTTGTTATTGCCTCCTTCGTGCAAAAGTCACCAGCCATAAAGCGCAAACGTGTCTCATTCATTGCGAGAACACGAAGCCAATACCTCAAGGAAAAATAATATCAGAGAAAAAGAAAAGATTTACCTGAATCGCACACGTCGACAGACTGTTTTCGTTTGATTTTCTTTTCTAACCTCCTCAATTTTTTGAGGATTTTCTCGTCTGATTCCTTGTCTCTACTTCTCTTCTTTCCTTTCCCCATCTTTTAGAAAAAATGGAAAGCACTTTTCCAAGGAAAATTGTTGACAAGGGTAAAAAACTCTCTTTCGATGTGTCTCTGTCGAGCACAAGAAACGTTGTGAAGATATAACGGCCGTAAGGGTGCGCGGGCGCATACCATAGAAAGCTTTACTCTATACTCTCTAAACCTTGTGACTCAACCTAGCGGAAGTAGCGGTACTACCATGTGTAATCCCGGAGAACAAGACTTGAAATATAATTACACATTATATATGAGATATTTATATTATTTTTAGTACAGAGATGATAATATATGAAAAGTTATCAAACTAAATATCTTTTAGATAATATCCAACCAATTTATTACATATTATATTACTTTATTGCTTGAATTTTAATGCTGCGCATAATGCAATTACTTATTTTTGGATACGTAACGATATGTCTAAGTATCCAGAGGCAAATAATATAAATTTCAAACAGTCGTGATTACGTTGCTGATAGCTTGCAGATCTTGCATTTCACAGAAGCTGAAGCAAGCTCGCGTTTTACGTTTGTCAAGACGTTATTCTTACTGCTTTTCCGCGCGCGCGTGCACGTATGTGTCAGGAATTCGGAATTCGACGTTGCTATCGACAGCCGCATCTTCGCAGTTCGTGCATCTCGAGCTCACGGAGTGCATTACGTATCCACGGCGAAACGCCCGCGACAATCGAGCCCGGTGCGCCGCCCGGAAAATATGAGCTTCATCTCGCAAGATGATTCCTTGTTTCCGCTGTTTTATTTTTATGGCGGCTCTGTTTCCCGGTCGATCGCCCCTATTCGAAAACAAATTTATCGCACTGCTGTCCTCGCCTCGCATTCCCAATGTGCGTCTAAAGCAGCCTGGTGGCTCTTTCGCTAGGTGCTCGTAATTTCAGCGTAATATATGTGGGCCAGAAAAATAGAACGTACGTACTTCAAAAAATCATGGAAGATAAACTTTTAGGAACTGGGCGAATTTTGAAATCGGAATACCTTACTCAAATAAGTGAAATTTATGGAAAAGCTCTCTAAGATTATAGATCACATTTGTCAAATACATTTTTAATCCAAAATTATAATTAATCCGTAAACAATAGCAGCGTTTGTATGCGTATAAACAAATATAGAGTCTACTGAATGATTGAGTTATTATGAAAGATAGAAGAAACGATCGCAGAAGTAATTAAAGGATAAGCCGTATACCAACGCCTTGGTCACAAAATCAAATAAAAAAATGAGTTATTTGTTCCTTGTACATAATGGGGAATAGAGTTGTTTCAAGAAGAATTTAATATAAAATATCCGGCAAAATCACCCGAGTGCAAATACGCTCAATGGCGAAGCGTTTCAATCTCGTCGCGGTAAACACTTCGGAATGAATCGTATTTATCAGAAGTTTCCTATTATTACTCAAAGCATGCGGATTTCTTATTCGGAGATGAACGTAAGCGAGCGGGATGTAATATCGAGACGAGCTGTACCGATAAAATTTCGAACATACCTATTTCGCGTATTATTTTATATATATCCGTCCTTCTGAAAATTTGTACTCTCAACAGATTATTGTCTTATTTGATCTTCCGCTTCTCCGGATCCTTCAGACGTTATGGTTATCAAACTGAATTTATACGCCGAGAAAGTGACGGCGTCAGCTTCTTGAAGTAAATGATTAATTATCGCAATTTCATCATCAGTTAGGGCAGATGTCGGGGGGGTTCGGGTAATTAGTTGGACACATCCCTCGAAATCGCGATCACCGAGAGAGGAGAGACTTCGGGCTTTTCCCATCGCGATCCTTCGAAGTTCGAATCCATCGTCACCGGTTAATGACGAGGGTGCGGGGGCTTAACTGCTCGCCGTTTGGCCGCGGATTGCCGGATAATCTGTTCGCCGGCACGTTTGCACGTTCTACTGCCGAAATCGCCGCTCTTTTCGGTATAGCACGGCCGAAGGCTTTCCGAAATCGCGGTGATTCCGTTACTTGCGAACTCGCATCAGCGAGCTTGTTACAGCACTCCAGCCGTTACGGTCCGAAAGACGGAACAAATTGGACAAGTGTAACACGCGAGGGATGTAAATGGCAGGCGAGATTAGTTAAAACATTCTCTCAGAAATGTACCGGCATGCGGTACGATCGGGTAAACAGTTCGAATGATATGTCGCTTCGAGTTCTTGTGCGGAGTAAGAAGAGAGAAACTTGAGTTCTTCACTATCTTTCCATCTAAATCATCGAGTTATTCGAGCATGCTCGTGTAGTTGAACTCACAGTGCGGGGGTGGAGGAACGTCTATAACGCGATGAAGGGGGCCCGAATTCCTTTTGTTCCATTTAACTTTTTGGCTTCCTTGATTCTCTCCGCAGGAGGATAATTGGCTATAAGTACATTCCATCCGAAGTATCCACCAAACGACCGTTAAATTGCAATAATTTATTAATATTATGTCACATGTTATAAGCGTTAATTGTATTTCAATTTTCTGATTACATAAAAATAAAGACTGTCTTAATTAACGTCCATCTTCAGTTCTCTTTCCTATAATTATACGTAAATTTTGATTATTGTAAAGAGAAATGTTAAAGCCTGATGCACGCGCGCGGGGCGACATGGAAGATTTTGTATATCTTAAGTAAAAGCCAACAGACATCAAGCAGCTTTCATGCTTTGACCAAAAGGAATATCGAATGAGGATTATCTGCTCTATAATGTCACTACATTTTCCCAGATCAAAGAAACCGAATAAATGCACTACCGTATGGAGTTGAAGCCGTTTTGCACGTGCATGTGCACACCCTTGACGAAGGTCGGCTACAAGATTGTATCAAGATTGTATCATAGGGCCGGAGCCCCGACGTCATGTTAGATAGTGATGAAAGGGATTGAGTTTATGGTCGTGCCGGGTTGCAACTCGATTTTCTCTGACGCGAGGCAATAGCGGGAAAGATGGAGAAGATCGTTTAAGGTATACGTTTGTGGAAATTCGAGCCCGCTCGCCTTCTTACATTTATGCGCGCGCTACACTTTTTCGCGACGCGGCGCGGTTTCGAATTCGAAATGGTAGCCGCAGCTTCTCCGTCGCGGATACTTTACGTATATGTATGCCTCCTTCCGCGAGAAGACAAGCGACGTATTATCCGAATGGCCGCAGAATCACGCAATCGTCGATCGATGACCGTCCCAGCTCATAGAACCACGAAGACGAGACCTAACGCGCACCCACGAGACACGGCTGCGGTCGAAAACCCTCCCATTCGGCTTAGCATACATATTTATTCCGCTCTGCCGAGAATTTCCTCCGCCTCAGCTCGAGGGACACCGACCCTCGAGCGAGGCGTGGTATATATCGGGCAATAAAAAGGCGAAAGCCCGGAGTGAAATTTTCCTTTCGTCGTTCACGAAGTTCGGGGGACCGACCGCGCCCGCGCCGGAGCGGGCGGTGCATGGAAACCAGAAACGGCAGAGGGGTAGAATCGAGTTTGCATGACATTTAAGAAGCCCGGGCCGCTGTGTTTCATAACCCTTTGACTCCGCCGGCGGAGTCTGATTCCGCGCCAGTCAGCGGCTTCCGGTTTCAACGTTTCTCGCTGCGCGCGAGAAGGAAGGAAGCGCGCCGGGTACACGATGCGGAGGTAACCCATTTTCGGTATGCAGTCGCGTCTATGACCGTGCTAGGAACAAAGTTGCGCGCCGCGCGGCATTAGAATTTTAAATCGACATCATCGGCCGCGCGGCTTTCGGGGGAAAGGGTCGCAGCGGTTAAAAGAAAAAGAACGAGTTCGACCACGAGGGTGGGTGGCAGGGAGCAGGGTAAGAAACCGCGGCGATAGAAACTGGAGGCTTGCCGCTCTACTCGGCGCGTTACGATGTTATTCAAATGTCGCTTGATACCTACGAGCAATGGGATCCGTATATGACGTATAGGGTACGCGCGCGATATATAGGTCACATATTTCTCTAAAGACACCGCGCGCCGCTCTTCCTATCTACATCTGTGCGTATAGACGGTTCCCTTTGAACCGCCTACTCTTTCTCGAATTCAGAATCACACATCGCCAAAAGTTTCGCAACTCTTAACATCTACAATTTTCGTGATGCGATCAAAATAATTTGAGCTTCATTTAAGGATGCTCGAGCGGTACAATCCCTGCTAAAAGTTGAATTTTCAATAATAAATTACTAAAATGAAGACTTTTCATGTATGTCAAACAACTCAAAATTTTTTATATGTTCTAAAGGATTACCGTTAACAGTTTGAGTATATTTCTTTGTCATTTAAATAATTAGTATTGTTTAAACAATTCAAAAGAAAATTTTTCTTTCCAAAAAGTTTTGAAACTTAAAATACAATATCAGTGATGTATGTTTTACATATAAAAAAAGTTTTAGAAATATCTTACTTTTTAATTTATATTTACAGCAAAGAATGTCGATTCTCCACGATAATGTTAATTTTATCAACTTTAAACTTAAATCGTTAAGTAAATCACTTAAATTTTACAGAGTATTTTTAATTTTTCGAAACATCTCACAGCCATTTCTGAATATATTTGAAATACCTCCAATACATCCTTAAAATCGCGATACCTCGCGAATGAGCGTCCTGATTAATTTCAAATTTTTATGGAAGCTATGGGAAGCCTTAAAGAACATGCTCACCGATGTTCATCAATTTCTGATATTTTTTTTTAGATCGGACTCGATCATCCTTAACTTCAGAGAGAGTTATGCTGGTTATACATATTATACATATATTGTTTTAATGATTAAAATGCATTTCTTGTAACAATTGGGGGATCTCTTTTCGATAACTATCAATAATCAATTTTGCAGTAGCTAATCCTTTTCGTACAGATTATTTTTTCAAGGTTCTGTCAATTTCCATGATACCTCGTGATATATAGCTATCTGCTATACAATCACCTCACAAACATTATGCATCATTTATATTTTCGGATATTCCATCTCATGGCACATTACTCTCTAATTCATCCGCGCGTCTTTCCCTCATCACGTTAATGCAGCACAATATATACTATTTATATCCCGTAGTACCGCGGGATGCCCCGTGTGTGTCGGTAAAAGACAAATATACAGCAAGACGATCGCTTGGGGGTGCGCTTCCATATTTGATTTCAAATCGCTTTGCGCTCATCCGAGCGACATAATCCTTCGCCTATAATATGTGGGTCACCGCCGCGCCGTGCCCGCGCCGGCGGCGGAGGTCTACAATCCCGACAAGTTTCCGCGAGTAAAGGGCGCGCGGTCGACCCCAACCGGCACTCGTTGATCGATCGACACGGGGGAACCACGGCTGATCGATCGATCGGTCAGCCACACCGTGTCCACACGAACGTGAAAAGGTCCCGCGGTCCTGGGCGCCCTATAGCTCTCGTGCATTTCTCGCTCTTAATTTTCGACAACGCGACGGAAACCTCCGGCTGTCATCTCTCTCGCGACTCGCTTATCTTTCTTACACCTCCCTTAGGTACGCTTCTCGGTGGAAGTCACGTATTCTCTGTTATCCACGGACGCCTCTTTCCCAAAACGCAGTGCTCGGATCGTGAACGTTATATAGGTTTCCCTATGTGCGATCCGCGGGACGCGCGACCCGCTCTTCCGCCCGCAACTTGCCCCCCCCCCCCCCCCCCCCCCCCCCGTATTTTCCTCAGAAACTGGCGCAACATCGACTGCGACGGCGAGAACGATATCGAGCTTAAATGCGACCAGCCTCGCTATATGTTTATTTTGTCGAGCGTGACAATGGAATACGTTACGCGCGCGATGCAACCGTGCGGTTCGATCATTTGCATCCGTTTATTTTGAGAAGGATCGCGCGGTTCTCTCCGCCCGCGCCGGTACGGCTTGAAGCGCGACCGCGTTTCGCGTTTGTATCTCGTGAAATATATTCATATCCTACTTTATATCCTATACATTGCGGCGCTCTGGTTTGATATTTATTATTTTCCTTTTCGCGGAGAGATATCGAGGTATCGATAGAAGTTTCTTCATCGCCTACTGTTAACGGGTCACCCGACTCGGTCGAGCTAAAACTGCGCTTTTAAAGCAAGTGTAACAATTGTAATCGGGTAATACCGTTCCGCAGAATATATTAACGGAAAGTAAAACTGCGTGTAAAAATAGAAACAGTATAAACGAGCAAAAGCAAAACAACGCGATTGTCGGGAAAAATTTAGAAAAAGATGGATAATAAAACATTTGCTAAATAACGATTACGTGATATTGAACTTCTATATAGATGGCAAAGAAATTCGTTCCGAACGGAAGCGGCTTCGCGCCGTTTTACGTAATACATGTTACACAGCGTTTGGATTTCCCCCTTTCCGGTTTACGTCGTCTTTTTATCTCTTCGGTCGCATCCGTTACTGCGGCGCGCGCGCGTGTGTGTCTCTCGCGTTTTCATTAAAAGTCGTCACTCCCGCGTTTCCCGCTGCTACATATTAATGTCGGCCACTCCCCCTCCTCCCAGTAATTCTTTCGTAGAGAAACGTTTCCGCGTCATACCCGCGACGTTGCGCGGCGCGTCTCCACGCTTGGCGAACGATATAAAATCCTCTCAAACCAGACGCACCCTGCCAACATTGTGATCCAAGTAGCCTTGAGCCTGGCTTCGCTTGTAGCGCTCGTTACTGCCGGTAATTAAATCAGCCGGTCGTCCTTTTAGGACGCAGCGAATGAAAGAAATTTTGCCTCGATGTTGTTACGCTCGTTCTACGCACGCAACAGAACTTTGCAGTTCAAGCCGCGGCAAAGTCTACTGCGAAATCATTCACCCGCATTCAGCTGCAAGCGCCGCGGCTACATAAGCTTTAACAGTCCTTTTATATTATGGAATATACGCTCACTAAAGTACACAAACGCTACTACTATTATATTTGCATTATTTGCAAACATAAAACGATACGCTAATTCTGTCGAAGATATTGCAATTGTTACCTTGCTATAATAACGATATTTGCTTGAAGTTTTCTATCCCGTTACATCTGCAGAGTTTATCAACTTTTTAAATGCGTCACTAACTTGATTAGGGTGCGATTATGTTGGAGCAGTGATAAACGATAAGAGCGGCGCGGGCGATACTAAAAAAGCAGTTCGAGAATAAATGCATTAATTTATATAAAAGTGCTTATATGAAGCATATAAACAATTACATATAAATTAATGCATTTATTCTTGCTGCTTTGTTAGTATCGCCGCTCTTATCGTTTATCACTGCTCCAACATAAACGCACCCTTACTTGATAATATTAAGTATAATACAAATGGGAACTTTACTTTGGCAGCAAATAATTAAAAAAGTTGTGTTTTAAACGACCCAACTGGCCATATTTATTAATAATTTCACAACGTTTCGGCCATGGGTTTGGCCCTTCTCAAGTGACAGTTATATTGCAGATTTTACATTGGTAATTTGTCTAAAAGTTTCGGAATTATGAAGTACACAATACAACAAATTAAAATTTTTGCAATAAAAAATACAAATAAAATAAAATAAAATAAAATTCTTACAAGTCTGCGCGTCAAATATCAAGTAAAAAAAAAAAAATAGTGCGAACATCGAGATGATCGAGAAAACTCGTGTTAAAAAGCACGTCCGTATCATTCCATGACTCACAGCTGAATGTTCGAAGTTAAGAAATTAAACCGTTAGTGTCAAGGAGTTATAAACAAGGAGAAATAAAATAATAAACATTAGTCAGAGAATTACGTGGTCCTTATTATTCTGTTATAGATCACGTTTAAATTATCCGTGTCTCTTAATAAATATGGCCAGTTGGGTCGTTTAAAACACAACTTTATTAACTATAATATTTAGATTAACCCCCTTTCCGGTTTACATCGTCTTTTTATCTCTTCGGTCGCATCCGTTACTGCGGCGCGCGTGTGTGTGTCTCTCGCGTTTTCATTAAAAGTCGTCACTCCCGCGTTTCCCGCTGCTACATATTAATGTCGGCCACTCCCCCTCCTCCCAGTAATTCTTTCGTAGAGAAACGTTTCCGCGTCATACCCGCGACGTTGCGCGGCGCGTCTCCACGCTTGGCGAACGATATAAAATCCTCTCAAACCAGACGCACCCTGCCAACATTGTGATCCAAGTAGCCTTGAGCCTGGCTTCGCTTGTAGCGCTCGTTACTGCCGGTAATTAAATCAGCCGGTCGTCCTTTTAGGACGCAGCGAATGAAAGAAATTTTGCCTCGATGTTGTTACGCTCGTTCTACGCACGCAACAGAACTTTGCAGTTCAAGCCGCGGCAAAGTCTACTGCGAAATCATTCACCCGCATTCAGCTGCAAGCGCCGCGGCTACATAAGCTTTAACAGTCCTTTTATATTATGGAATATACGCTCACTAAAGTACACAAACGCTACTACTATTATATTTGCATTATTTGCAAACATAAAACGATACGCTAATTCTGTCGAAGATATTGCAATTGTTACCTTGCTATAATAACGATATTTGCTTGAAGTTTTCTATCCCGTTACATCTGCAGAGTTTTTATCAACTTTTTAAATGCGTCACTAACTTGATTAGGGTGCGATTATGTTGGAGCAGTGATAAACGATAAGAGCGGCGCGGGCGATACTAAAAAAGCAGTTCGAGAATAAATGCATTAATTTATATAAAAGTGCTTATATGAAGCATATAAACAATTACATATAAATTAATGCATTTATTCTTGCTGCTTTGTTAGTATCGCCGCTCTTATCGTTTATCACTGCTCCAACATAAACGCACCCTTACTTGATAACATTAACTATAATACAAATGGGAACTTCACTTCGGCAGCAAATAATTAAAAAAGTTTTGTTTTAAACGACCCAACTGGCCATATTTATTAATAATTTCACAACGTTTCGGCCATGGGTTTGGCCCTTCTCAAGTGACAGTTATATTGCAGATTTTACATTGGTAATTTGTCTAAAAGTTTCGGAATTATGAAGTACACAATACAACAAATTAAAATTTTTGCAATAAAAAATACAAATAAAATAAAATAAAATAAAATTCTTACAAGTCTGCGCGTCAAATATCAAGTAAAAAAAAAAAAATAGTGCGAACATCGAGATGATCGAGAAAACTCGTGTTAAAAAGCACGTCCGTATCATTCCATGACTCACAGCTGAATGTTCGAAGTTAAGAAATTAAACCGTTAGTGTCAAGGAGTTATAAACAAGGAGAAATAAAATAATAAACATTAGTCAGAGAATTACGTGGTCCTTATTATTCTGTTATAGATCACGTTTAAATTATCCGTGTCTCTTAATAAATATGGCCAGTTGGGTCGTTTAAAACACAACTTTATTAACTATAATATTTAGATTAATAAACTGTCGCATATACCATGCGTTTTAAACAAGTATAAATGGTATTTTATTTTTCTTTTTTTCTTTAATTTTTAATAAGTTTATGAGAAAATCATATATATATTCTATATAAGTCTAAAAGAAGAAATAAAAGTGCTTGCAGCTGGCATATGAGCGAAAATTCCTTTCTTTATCCAGCATCCCACCTATTTATGCGCTGCTCGAGAGGGCCACCATGGGACAGAAAACGTACGAGACAAATATCTCAATTCTTCCCGCGATCGAAGCACCCTCAAAAAAGCCACACCACACCATCTCCGTCTCATTCTCAAGAAGGGCTTCGAAAGCGTCAGTGAAAGTGTCCCGAGGGGCGGCGGCGACGGCTGCGGTCGCGAGAAGGGCAAAATGCAGGAGTAAAAAATCCGCAAGGCAACCGTGAGCGTTTACATTGATATTCAACGGCTGCGATTGAACTGTGGGCTTTCGGGGAGGGTTAAAATGGGGAAGTAGGCGGAACGGGAAAACTCATCAAAACGAAATCCAGGATTCGGACCGACCGTGGCGGCGCGGCGAATCCCTTGAAAAAATACGGATATATTTTATATCACTTTCTGCTCGTATTCAAACGCTTTTTTTCCCCTTCCCCCCCGCTTTTTCCCATCTCCGCGCGCGCGTGTTCTCCCCCTCGACGATCTCCGCCGGCCACCCTTTCTCCATCATCCCCGTTTCCCCGGCACCGTCTAGCGTAATGTGAAAAAGCCACGCTCTCCACTCTCTCGCGGGACGTCAAAGCAGAATTCATAAAAATATATGTGATTAAAGCGACCTAGTGCGAGAGGCTCGGCCGCGATATTCGACGCGAAGAACGCGGGTAATTATGCTTGCTGGATTATGCCGGAGCTTGCATACAGAAAGTCACTAAAACTCATAAACTGGAGAAAACAACGTGGCCGACGTGGAAATGACAGACGAATTACGTACCAGTCGCAATTATTGTTTAAGTAGACAGAAAGTGCAATTAATATAGGAAACTGTGTTTCATGTAAAATGTTACATTATTTGGTACAATAAATTATACAGATTTTAGTAATATAATTTTTTGAGGAATATAATAAAAGAATAATTTTAAAAAAGAAGAGAAGAGATTTATATATATATAAAATAATATAAACCAAAATAATTTGTATGATAATGAGATCAAAGAGGAATT
This sequence comes from Leptothorax acervorum, assembly GCA_035220615.1. Lineage (NCBI taxonomy): Eukaryota > Metazoa > Arthropoda > Insecta > Hymenoptera > Formicidae > Leptothorax > Leptothorax acervorum. Next base: position 301,218 of record JASTWQ010000075.1, read on the forward strand.
GAAATTATACATATAAGTTAAATGTGTGAGAATTTCAAACTATACCTACAATATCTATATTTAAATGATCTTTTTTGTTTAATTAATCTTTCTATTTTGTTAATAAGCAATATGACAGTTAACGACAAGGCAACATAGAGGTCTCTGTATCTCTAATATAAAGTTCCTTTTAACTGGGAACGTAGCAAAATTGCGTCTCTGATGTGGTCATAGCTTTCAACAATTTTGTCGAGGAATTTCAATTAGTGCCGAGCTGATATTGGTCCAAATACATCTTTAACAAAATTATAATGTTATTCACCTGACAGAGAGATGCACGATAGTAAAATATCAATATATTCCATAACAGTAAAAATGCAGCTAACCATGTGCTATCGTATCTCTCGCTTTGAATATAAAATGCACCAAGACTTGCTATTGAAAACTACAAATAGCAGAAGTCAAATTAAAAGCATACTGTATCTCAATGCAAAAAAAAATTTCGATTAATTCGAGTCGTCACAAATAGATCTCGTATTTTTGTATTTGTATCACGGACGCGAGTTACAATAAACTATCCGTAAAAATCGTCAGCACGTCTCGCCGCTTTTTCGCGAAGGAATGCGGGTGGACTGGAACTGGAACGCTCTCGTGGATTCACCGAGCTTCCGCAATATTTGCCAGGACGACGCAATTGCGCTAATGACAAAGCCACGACGTGCGCGTCAAGGGCGAAGAGAAGAATGAACGGTGGAACGGTTGACAGGCAGCTAGTAATACTGCGCACCACCCACACACACACACACACACACCCACACACATGAGCGAAAGCTCCCTTTCCGCGTGAACGAAAGACCACCTCCACGTCCAACTCGGTTTTCCTCGAGACTTCGTTACGTATTCATAAATGGAACGCATCCGGAATATAGGCGGCGGACGGAACACGCGGAATTCGTAATGCCGGTCAGTGACGTGTTTCGCGCATGCAGAACCGCGGCCAAGCTGAGCCGAGCCGCGGTGAATTATTCGCTCGCTTTTGTACATTCGACATTGAAGTATCATCGTGGACCGATACTTTGCGGCGCCGTTAATGCAAACTTGTTCCCGTGTGCATTAAGGGGATCCTAAAGCCGTCTGTAACACCGGTTTTTTTCTTAGAGAAAATCTTTTAATTGGCTTTATAGAAATGCAAAATTCTTGTATAGAATTAAAGTACGCATCAAAATCTAGGTCATGGTGGTCGAATTTATATCAAAAACAAAAAAAAAATTAATATTTTTTTGTATACATGACGACAATATTTGCTTTGTACAAAAATTCCACAATAAATATCCACAAAATTAGGCCGGCATGACCTAGGGACAACATGTAAGAACAATATCGTGCAATTGGAACTAAGAATAAAAGCCTACAAAAAAAAGATTAATTGTAATAAATGCAATATAACCTATAACCTTGTATATCCTTGTCTATTATCATTGTCTATACAAGGACAGATATAGAATTTGGTCGGTAATACAGACGGCTTTAGGGTCCCCTTAAATGAGAATATCATGTTTGTTATGCGGTCGGTACGGTGTGTGTATGTGCCCGCGCGCTGTATAGCAAGCACAAACTCTGAAAACTGTAATTACAAAAATTGTACGAGCGCGGTAATATTGCTAAAAATTAATGAGAGTAAAAAATATATCATATTAATTTGAATATGTACCGAAACTTTGAGAAAAGATGTGACAGGGATGTGCCGTGGATCATATTTTTTACGTATACATTTGCAGCATGTATCTTCTTGTATATAATATGTATGTACATATCGTACGGTCTCGTATATGTATATGTGATGGGTATATAGACGCTCTTTGCTTTTTCTCGTGTGTACGAAGTACCATTAATGATTCTCTAACTATGCATTCGCGCGCAAAGCGTGTAAAAAGGGGGTCTCGTACTAGTCGTACTCGTACGCGGCTCTGCGTGGCGCGTATCACGGAACAGAAGTCAGAGACTTTTTACATTTCGCAGTACTTTGGTACACATAATATTGGAGTCATACGATTAAACTTTGTCATAACGAAGCCTTTGCTTTCGCTCTCGTGTTTAATGCACGCAGTTTTTTCCCCGCGAGGACATTACACGACATGCAACCAAAAGAATTTTTGTTTGTTATTTGCAATTTTTGTTCGGGCAATTCGCAATTGGTCTAAGGGTGCGTTTATGTTGGAGCAGTGATAAACGATAAGAGCGGCGATACTAACAATAAAACAACAAGAATAAATGCATTAATTTATATGCTTTATATATAAACACTTACATATTGTGTATTTACAATTGTTTATATGCTTCATATAAGTACTTTCATATAAATTAATGCATTTATTCTCACACTGCTTTTTTAGTATCGCCGCTCTTATCGTTTATCACTGCTCCAACATAATCGCACCCTTACTCGGTCAAGGAGTTTTTGCCGTTCGGGTCACATATCCTCGCGTGTTCATATACAATATTGCTGTGTTGATACGGTGGCCAAATTGCTATTCCGACCGTAGCCTAAGAATTGAAGTAGAATTGCCCTTGGAGAATGAAACATAAAAGCGTGGCGTGCATTCACATAGCGGTCTGATTACGTCCGCGCGGATGCGGGCAGTAAATCGCCCGATCATATTTATGAGCTTGCACGCGTGTGCGTAAGTAAGGACACGTGTAGACCGCGTAACCGCGAGGCATCGATCGACACGTGTGACGTATGGGCGAGAAGTTAATCAAATCGTTTTCAGCAATTTATCAAAGTAGTCGTCGGACCGTTACTCGACGCGTGCCGTTTGCGTGAACAATGCGATACAATACGCCTGGAAATATTGGTCAACACTGAGTAATTACCGCACTGCAATCGGAAGTCCTGATTGACGCAACGTCCATGACTCTCAATAAATCGTTATAAATTCTTGATACAACTTGCAATGCGTAGAAAGTAATGCCAATAAAGAAAACTATAACTTCTTCCCCCTCCCCCCCCCCCCCCCCCCGACATTAATATACATATATATTAATGTAATTTAATTGTAGTTATAAAACCTATTTATAAGTCGGCTATTGGATATTATAGTTGTAGAAAAAGGAAATTTTATAAGCTTTTTCTTAAAAGACACAAATTTACACAATCTAAATTTATCCAAAATTTTACAAATAAAATAAACGAATAATATATTTAATAAATTCACATGCAATACATTTCACTTTTAAACAGCTGCATATAAAAAGTTATATTACGATAAATCATTTTTAAGAAATAATTACAAACGCCTCTGTACACACGCTATAAAAATTTTTTGTTATTATTTTAAAGTATTTTTCAAGCCATTTAATTTCCATTTTGGAAAATTTTTCTATGTTTTATAGTTTTGGAGATGTTTGGCCCGAAAGAGAAAAAACCGTCTTTTTTTTCGAAGGGATGTTTTATAAAAATATGCGTATAAGCACGTATTAAAAAATGCGTATCCCTTATTTTTGTCTAGAAAACAACATATTAAAAGTTTCGGAACGCGCTTGTTCCTGCGATTGGTACTACTGTCCCTCGTATTGCAGATTGCGAGAATAATCGGCGCTCAATAATCTGTAAAGTTCAAACGTATCAAGTGTTTGTCGGAATGAATGTGTCGCGCGATTCCCTCGCTCGAGGCGGAGAGTGCGGAGACGTCGAGACGAAGGTATGGCAATTGTGTGAATAATGTGCAGTTAATTTTGTTGCGATATTTACGGACGATAATCGCTCGTCCCGCCATGTCTATGGAGTTTAGACTCGAATGAAGCTTTTACTGTCTCGCGTCGCGTGAAATTGTCGCGCACAAAACACGGGGAAATATGGTTTCAGTCAAATTGTCTAAAAATTGGATGTTTTAGTTTTTTACCTCCTGATCACAAATTCTATGAGTAAAACTATCGAAGATGGACAAATTTTTTTGCCATAGGTGTTTGAAAGCGGCAATATTAGAATCACGTACGCTGAAGATGTATTGATAAGTTTGACATTACATATATGTGTAAATATGTGTGTATGTAAGTGTATGTTAGTGTATGTGTTTGCGTGTGTTCGTGCGTGCGTGCGCGCGTGCGTGTGCGTGCGTGCGTGTGTGTGTGCGTGCGTGTGATCGCGCGCGCGCGCGCGCGCGCGTGTGTGTGTGTGTGTACATGTAATTAATAACTATAAAAGCTTTTAGTCATACTAAATACGTGTATTTAAATATCCTCATATGTGTCTATGTATACTTGAAGGAATTAACCTATTGCAATATACGATCTCATGTATCATTACACTCACGCGCACGCACAAACACACACACGCATACACCAACATACACGCATATTTTCACATGCAATGTCGAACTTATCAATACATCTTCAGCGTACATGAATCTAATATTGCCGCTTTCGAACACTTGTAGCAAAAAATTTGTCTATCTTTGATGGTATTACTCAAGGAATGTGTTATCAAGAAAATAAAAACTAAAACATCCAATTTTTGCTTTCTCATAGAGGAAGCTTTGTTTTCGTAAAAACAATTTTTTTTAGTTGCCGCTGCCAATGTGTTCAGAATGTTCTAAAACGTCAAAAAATTGCATTTAAAAAAATGTCCGTGTGTGTGTGTGTGTGTATGTGCGGATTTGATGTCCGTGGATGCTTTAACTTCCGCAAATATTAAGATATCGGGCTGTTTTTTTTTTAATCGATAGAGTATCATTCAAGAAAGGTTGGTATTGAATTTGGCGATGATCGGTAAAAGGTTTCTTTCTTTTTTTAAAAAATTTTGAATTTTTTTAGAAATGTCCGTGGTTGCTCTAACTTTTGCAAATATTGAGATATTGGGCTGAATGTTTTTTAATCGATAGAGTATCACTTAAGGAAGGTTGGTATTGAATTTAGCTATAATCGGTGAAGGGCTTCTTTCTTTATAAAATTTTGAATTTTTTTAGAAATGCCCGTGGTTGCTCTAACTTCTGCAAATTTTGAAATATTGGGCTATTTCTAATTTTATTATATTTTTCAGTCTTTCTACCCCTATTTCATATATGTATAATACTTTAAGATTTGGTTGATTAGACTCAGCTTTGTAAGGCTTTTATGTATGTACGGATTCCCCGAAATTTTAAAAGGCTTTAACTCAAAAACTAATCAACCAAATCTTAAAGAATTATATGTATATGAAATAGGGGTAGAAAAGACTGAAGAATATACTAGAATTAGAAAAAAATTGCCAATATAATAAAAATGTGTGTAAATTAGAAACTTGCACGTTGCTTCTTCATCATTCTTTTTGTTTATAAATAACTCCTGAACTGATCAACCAAATCTTAAAGAATTATATATGAAATAGGGGTAGATAAAACTGAAGAATATAATAGAATTAGAAATGCATTATTAATACAATAAAAAAGTATGTAAATTAAAAACTTACATTGTTTCTTCATTATTTTTTCCGCTTATATATGTATAACTCAAGAACTGATCAACCAAATCTTAAAGAATTATATATGAAATAGGAGTAGAAAAGATTGGAGAATATAATAGAAATAATAAAATGGTTGTTATTGAATTTGGCGAAACTCGGTGAAAGAATTTTCTTCTTTAATCTGTTTTCTCAGCAAGAGCTGCTTGATAGAATAATACAAGGAATCGATTGTTGTAAAAAAAGACTAAAAAATTATTTTGTAGACGCATTTAATTTTAAGAAATTGCAAATATTGGGTTAATTCCTTTTTTAATCGATAGGGTACTGTTTAAGGAAGTTTGGGTTTGAATTTGGCGATGATCGGTAAAGGGATTCTTTTTTAATAAAATTTGGAATTTTTGGAGCAATGTTCGTGGTTGTTCTAACTTCCGCAAATTTTGAGATATCGGTTTATTTCTAATTCTATTATATTCTTCAGTCTTTTTTACCCCTATTTCATATATAATTCTTTAAGATTTGGTTGATTAAACCCAGTTTCTCCTTTTTGTTTATTTTTCTTTAAAAAGCATATATATTTTGCCCCAAAAAACTTAAAAGAAATCGTATTTTAAAATTACGAAATATACGATTCATAAAAATATACGAAAACCAATTAATTTTTTTTATACCTATATTAATTATATAAATCAATTATAAATTAGAAAATAATTTGTTAATTGTTATAAAAAGAGTAGAAGAGGTCCATACAAATATATCCTTAAAAAAACGGAATTAACGTAGATTGTGAATATATAGTATCGGTCAGTATTGCATCGCTTATGGAAAGGAAAGTCGGTTACATTAATGAAAAAAGACGTACATAAATGTTACAAAATTTTATTTTAGTACTGTTATTTTATGCTTTGATATGAATACTTTGAGAAAAAACAAAGATCTTAATGATCGATTTAATTGACGATAAATACCTAATTATTTTTGACGATAATATTCAAAACAACGCAATTAAATCATTATAAGATCTTTCTTTTTTTCTCAAAATATTCCTATCAAAGAATAAATACCAGTACTAAAATAAAATTTTGTAACATTTATATACGTCTTTCTTCATTAAAGTAACAACTTCCTTTTCCATAAGCGATGCAATACTTCTGACTGGTACTGTATATATACCTATATTCACAATCTTTCTTTTAAGGATATACTTACACGTTGCAATATCTTCTACAAATACCTTAAAGCAATGACATTAGTTGTAACGTTAAAAACGGAAGTAGATTATTTGATTATTAATTTTTGTAAATTAAGAATATTAATTAAAACAATCGTATATTTTCTCACCCGCTCAACATCACTTTATATCGTCTTTGCGCAGAAGTTTGTATAGCTTTATCAAGTAATTCATATAACTTTGCACTGATTTATTGACCAAGCAGTGCATCAGCTATTGTATAATACTACTTTAACGATCAAACTTTCAATCGCAATTCATTAAATTTTCAAGGAATATCCAGGAATATCCTGACGCAATAATGCTGGAGGCTGAAATAGTATAACATAAATTTTCACGTAGAAATTTTGGACGTATCTGACTAAAATTAACCATAAGTTACCAACCTCGTGTCCGGGAGACTCGAGCAGAAGCTTTCATCGGTTGGTACACAGGTAACAACGATTTCTTTGCCTTGAGGTGGGGAGGAAACACAAGTTTTGACTCTCGCGAAGTGACAGCTATAACGATCATGCCAATTCGTCCTTAGTAGCGAAAAGGAAAACATCTCAAAAGTGTTTATAAGTCCTAGCTCATAAACACGACCATACTAACTGCGCCGCAATTTAGGAGAGTAAGTACATTTTAAAAGCGCAATATTTTGTTAACGTAACTTTATATTTTTTTGTATTAAGCAGGTTTTTATTTTTTAATAATAATTTACACTTGTTACATACGTTATCTTCAATAATTTTTAGTCAGCAATGGCGCACCGCAGCGAACGTATAGACCATTTGATGGAGCAGGTGCAAACTCCGCCTGAAAATCCTATTGATAGTGAAAGTTCCGCAAAGGAAAATAACGTTGATAAAGAATTAAGCGATATCGTGTCGGAAGAAGATACATATGATATCGAAGAGGACGTAGAGCAACCGGTTGAAAGTGAGGAACAAGAAGCAGCGCATTCGTCGACGCAAAGAACTAAATCCTTGAAGAAACGCAAGAAGGAACGTTGCGTGTGTAGCGAAAACAACTTTAAATGGTACGTTAAACCGCCGATGGAAAAAAAACAAAGAAAAACAAACAAAGTATCGAATTATAAACCTGAAGTACGAAGAGATGCGATGAATCAGCACACTCCACTGGAAGTATGGTCTCTCCTTTTTACTGATAAAATGCTAAATAAAATTATCAAATATACTAAGGCTGGGATGGATGCACGAAAAGAAGAAAAAGGTATTAAAAAGCGATATGGTCATTTCGGTATTAAGAATATCGAGGAATTAAAAGCCTTTATAGGACTTTTATACTATTCCGGATTAAAAAATAATAATCATAAATCTGCACGTAAATTACGGGTACCAAAATCTGTCTATCACTCAACCATGGAAGAACATCGTTTCTTCTTTTTTTTTAAATTCTTACAGTTCGGTGATAAAAGTACGTGTCCCGAAAGTGATCATTTAGCACCAATTCGTGACCTTTGGGATTCATTTATATCGAATTGTACAGAGTATTATTCGCCGAGTAAACATGTAACAATAGGCGAGCAGTTCGTATATTATAAAGGTGATTGTCCTTTTACAACGCGTAATTCGAACCACGCCGCGTATCAACCGGGTTTTAAAATTGTTATGATGAACGACTCAGAAACATCTTATATGATAAATGCTATTCCTTTCTTTGGAAAAGCCGATACAAGATTTGTAGAATCTAAACCTTTTTATTATGTTTATCAGTTATCAAAACCGATCCGTGGCAGTGACAGAATCATTACTTGTAATAAACGGTTCATTTCAGTGCCTCTAGTGCAAGACATGAAAGATAAATTTTCACTTAGTATGGTAGGGACAATTACAGGAAGTCAAGAAGAGATACCAAACTTGATGACAAATTTCAGAGCACATAATAAATTTTCAACACGTTTTCTTTATGCTGATTATCTGACATTAGCTTCATATCGTCCGGAACAAAGTAAAAGAGTTTTGGTATTGTCTTCTTTACCTAAACGCGAACTTGTAGTTGATGGAAAAGAAGTAGATATCATTCAATTTTATAATAATTCTACTAAAAGAGGCACTGAGATATTTGACCGAAAATGTCGTAAATACAGTACTGCACGAAAGTCTCGCCGTTGGCCGATGAGATTCTTTTATGCTATGTTAGATCAAGGCGGTTATAATAGTTTTAAGTTATATTCCTTAAACAAAAAAAACAAAAAAATATCAAGGAAAGAGTTTTTACAAATATTAATTAAAAGTTTAATCACACCATATATAAGAAAACGCTTGCGGTCACCTTTTATCGACGACGATGTAAAAGAAGAAATAAAAATACTTATTAAGAAAAAAGCTAGCAAATGGTAATACATATATGATCCCATTGCTTACAAATTAGATAAAATAAACGTGTAAGATGCAAATATTGTCCTGTTTATAATGATAGGAAAATTTAATTTGTTTGTTTTTAATGCAAAAGACCACGATGCGAGGAGCATCGCTCGATGTTATGCGAACTATATATGTACGTACACCAATAATTAATACTTGTAATGATTTCTTTTATTATTGTATGTTTTAATGATTTGACTGCAAAATATATTAATATGGCATGAATAAATCAGTGTATTAATATGTATTTTTGTGAGTAACCGCTCCTCTATCCAAGAAACTACAAAACTTCCAAAGAAACTCTAAAATTTACTTGACCCCTTGCAGTTTTACATTAAAATTGTTTAAATTTTACAACAAAAAATTTTTTTCAATAACATTTTAATTTTATGATTGTAAGTCGTTTTATGCTTTTTTAAATGTAAATATCAGTAATCATATTTTTTACAAATAAATAATTTTTCCGGTTATATAAATATTTTGCTTTGCTTTACGCCTTTATAACTTTTGTCCTATTTATGGTTCCAAAATAAAGTTTATGTAGTTCGCTTAAGTATTCCTATCAAAGAATAAATACCAGTACTAAAATAAAATTTTATAACATTTATATACGTCTTTCTTCATTAAAGTAACAACTTCCTTTTCCATAAGCGATGCAATACTTCTGACTGGTACTGTATATATACCTATATTCACAATCTTTCTTTTAAGGATATACTTACACGTTGCAATATCTTCTACAAATACCTTGAAGCAATGACATTAGTTGCAACGTTAAAAACGGAAGTAGATAATTTGATTATTAATTTTTGTAAATTAAGAATATTAATCAAAACAATCGTATATTTTCTCACCCGCTCAACATCACTTTATATCTTCTTTGCGCAGAAGTTTGTATAGCTTTATCAAGAAATTCATATAATTTCGCACTGATTTATTGACCAAGCAGTGCGAAGTGCATCAGCTATTGTATAATACTACTTTAACGATCTAACTTTCAATCGCAATTCATTAAATTTTCCAGGAATTTCCAGGAATATCCTGACGCAATAATGCTGGAGGCTGAAATAGTATAACATAAATTTTCACGTAGAAATTTTTGACGTATCTGACTAAAATTAACCATAAGTTACCAACCTCGTGTCCAGGAGACTCGAGCAGAAGCTTTCATCGGTTGGTACACAGGTAACAACGATTTCTTTGCCTTGTGGTGGGGAGGAAACACAAGTTTTGACTCTCGCGAAGTGACAGCTATAACGATCATGCCAATTCGTCTTTAGTAGCGAAAAGGAAAACATCTCAAAAGTGTTTATAGGTCTCATAAACACGACCATACTAACTGCGCCGCAATTTAGGAGAGTAAGTACATTTTAAAAGCGCAATATTTTTTTAACGTAACTTTATATTTGTGTTGTATATTAAGCATGTTTCCATTTTTTAATAATAATTTACACTTGTTACATACGTTATCTTCAATAATTTTTAGTCAGCAATGGCGCGCTGCTGCAAACGCATGAAATATTTGACGGAGCAATTGCAAGTTCAGTCTGAAAATCCTATTGATAGTGAAAGTTCCGCAGAGGAAGATAATGCTGAGGAATTTAGCGATATCGATTCGGGCGAAGATACATATGATATCGAAGAGGACGTAGAGCAACCGGTTGAAAGTGAGGAACAAGAAGCAGCGCATTCGTCGACGCAAAGAACTAAATCCTTGAAAAAACGCAAGAAGGAACGTTGCGTGTATGGCGTAAACTACTTTAAATGGTACTTTAAACCGCCGCGGCCGATCGAAAAAAAACAAAGAAAAGCAAACAAAGTATCGAATTATAAACCTGAAGTACGAAGAGATGCGATGAATCAGCACACTCCACTGGAAGTATGGTCTCTCCTTTTTACTGATAAAATGCTAAATAAAATTATCAAATATACTAAGGCTGGGATGGCTGCACGAAAAAAAGAAAAAGGTATTAAAAAGCGATATTATCATTTAGGTATTAAGAATCTCGAGGAATTAAAAGCCTTTATAGGACTTTTATACTATTCCGGATTAAAAAATGATAATCATAAATCTTCACGTAAATTACGGGTACCAAAATCTGTCTATCACTCAACCATGGAAGAACGTCGTTTCAAATTTTTTTTAGAATGTTTACAGTTCGGTGATAAAAGTACGTGTCCCGAAAGTGATCATTTAGCACCAATTCGTGACCTTTGGGATTCATTTATATCGAATTGTACACAGTATTATTCGCCGAGTAAACATGTAACAATAGGCGAGCAGTTTGTAAATTTTCGAGGTAAATGTCATTTTCTTTCTTATAAGCAAAATGGGAGCAAAGACGGTGGGATTAAAATTGTTATGATGAACGACTCAGAAACATCTTATATGATAAATGCTATTCCTTCCTTTGGCAAAGCCGATACAAGACTTATAGAGTCTAAGCCTACTTATCTAAGCCTACTTATTTGTAAATTATCAGAGCCAATCCGTGGCAGTGACAGAATCATTACTTGTAATAAACAATTCGTTTCAGTGCCTCTAGTGAAAGACATGAAAGATACACTTTCACTTAGTGTGATAGGGAGAATTAAAAAAAGTGAAAAAGAGATACCAAGCAGGATAGAACAATTTACAGCAATTAATAAATCACGTTTTCTTTATTCTGATTATTTGACATTAGCTTCATATCGTCCGGAACAAAGTAACAGAGTTTTGGTATTGTCTTCTTTACCTAAACGCGAACTTGTAGTTGATGGAAAAGAAGTAGATATCATTCAATTTTATAATAATTCTACTAAAAGAGGCACTGAGATATTTGACCGAAAATGTCGTAAATACAGTACTGCACGAACGTCTCGCCGTTGGCCGATGAGATTCTTTTATGCTATGTTAGATCAAGGCGGTTATAATAGTTTTAAATTATATGATTTAAACGAAAAAAACAAAAAAATACCAAGAAAAGAGTTTTTACAAACATTAATTAAAAGTTTAATTACACCTCATATAATAAAACGCTTGCGGTCACCTTTTATCGACGACGATGTAAAAGAGGAAATAAAAATACTTATTAAGAAAAAAGCTAGCGAATGGTAATACATATATGATTCCATTGCTTACAAATTAGATAAAATAAACGTGTAAGGTGCAAATATTGTCCTGTTTATAATGATAGGAAAATTTAATTTTTTTGTTCTTAATGAAAAGACCACGATGCAAAAAGCATCGCTCAATGTTATGCGAACTATATATATACGTACACCAATAATTAATACTTATAATGATTTCTTTTATTATTGTATGTTTTAATGATTTGACTGCAAAATATATTAATATGGCATGAATAAATCAGTGTATTAATATGTATTTTTGTGAGTAACCGCTCCTCTATCCAAGAAACTACAAAACTTCCAAAGAAACTCTAAAATTTACTTGACCTTTTGCAGTTTTACATTAAAATTGTTTAAATTTTACAAGTAAAAATTGATTTGTGAATTAAAGCCTATATCATTCACAAATCATATTTTAATTATAAATTAAAGCCAATGCAATTCACAAGTAAAAATTGATTTGTGAATTAAAGCCTATATAATTCACAAATCAAACTTTAATTATAAAAGTGAAGTTTCAGGTTATGAGAAAGATTTGCCCATTTATAATTACATATAAATGTAACAGTTGGCAACTGTTAACCTGAAACTTCACTTTTATAATTAAAATTTGATTTGTGAATTATATAGGCTTTAATCCACAAATAAATTTTTATTTGTGAATTGCATCGGCTTTAATTTATAATTAAAATTTTACTTGTAAATTATATAGGCTTTAATTCACAAATCAATTTTTACTTGTAAATTGCATCGGCTTTAATTTATAATTAAAATTTGATTTCAGAATTACACAGGCTTTAATTCAGATACTATAAACGAGATACTATCCTATTCCTCACAGCTAAGAAGTTTCACTTCTGCCGCGCGTGGAGGCCACACGTATTTTTTTTTATTGAGGTAACGTATCGTCGATTAATCAAATATAGAGCAACTGTGTTTCGGTACATGTCGAATTATAATAATAAATTGTAGTATGAAAATATTACATCTCGTAGATCCATTGCCTTAAAATGGATGGGTTAAAATTGACTATGGCAAATATTTAATATTGGTGTCACTTAATAAACTTTAAAATTGTTATTCAATAACTCATAAGAAATGTTACATAATAATCAGATAATCACATGTTTTATATTGTGAGAATTTCGTGCTATTGTACGCATACCGAGTGTTGTATACGTATAATTTCATGTCGAAGAGAAATATTGCATATAATTTTATTGTATATTATATCCTCAATTTTATATTGTAACTCTTTTATAGTAAACAGAATAATACATTTCCTTTGCCAGCATTGAATAACAATTAAAGTAATTTAAATCGACCGTGAATGGCAATATATTACGTCTTTCCGATATGAACATTGAAAAACTGTGAGCCGACTTAGTGTGTCGGATTCACACAGCACTTTTTCGGATCAATCGTCGAGACATTATTAATTTCGACCATGGGTTTTGGTCAGTTGATGTAATTTCTATATTAAATAGTTTTAATTTTTATTGCAAAAAATATTACCTCAGCCAGGGTTTGAACCTGAGGTAATATTTTTATTAAATGATAAAAGTGTAGAAGAAAAACGTATTGTAAATAAAAGAGGACCGCCGATTGGATTCGGCGAGGGCGGTGGAGGGCCTCTATAGGTTGACCGGTTTCTATTGAATAAAATCAGATAGAAAAACATATCAAAGTATATTTAAACTAACATTTTTAAATTAAATGTAACTGTCAAAATAAATATATTTTATTAAAATGTTTTGATATAACATTTTCACGGTTGATTCATGAATTGTAATTAAGTTAATGAGATAAACAAAACATTAAAAAATATCATTTAATGGCTATTACCTATTATTATTATTACTATTATTATTATATTTTTACTAACAAAAAATACATTTGTTACAAAGAAAATTTATATTTAAGTACAATCGAAAATGAAATGCAAGTATTGAAATTCCCATTTTTAATTTAAATGCAAATATCACAAGAGATAGGCACACATGCATGACATAAAGAAACAGTTTCTAACAATAATTCGATACATAAATTAGATATATTAGTGGATTAATTTATATCCTCACCAATGCAGGTTATTTATGGGCACTACCCGAACGACAAATAAGCTGCATAAGGATGCCTTTCCTCTACTAGCTTTGTCTGCGTCAAATCGTTCTTTTTTTCCGGTAAAAAGGGCATGTAAAGTCGATACTCTTATATCGAAGTCTGTTAAAAAATGAGTGTAAATGTTAACGTATGTTCTTTCATTTAACTAAATTACTAAATGATTAATTAACTAGAGATTTTTTATATTAAAAATAAACGAGTAAAAAAAATTGGCTTTGAGAGTCAAATGCGGTTAGTTGTGCGTGAGTTAGCGTTATGTAAAATTTAGTTAATAATTTAATACAAACTATAAATCGTTTCGGCTCTAGACGCATCATATGTGGGACAGACGACGGAAAACCAGAATTTCAGATCATTGTTATCACATCCACAAAAACACAATCACTTTTTCCGTCATTACGGAACATAGAATCAACCACAATCATGAATTTGATTCGGGAGAAAATTTTAGACAATGTAACATGTTTATCCAAACTAGTTTCCGAAAAACTTTAAATTAATTAATGGCATTAACTCACAAACAGACACAGAGTATCTAACATCATACATACGTCTCAATTTTAAGTAAATTATAAATCTTGTAAATTGTAAAGTTACGTTTACTCCCTTCTATCATAAAAATTTCAGTTAGTTTTTCTTTGAATTCATATCGGCGGAGGGTTAATTTTTATTTCTGTCTCCCGACTATCATTAATTTAAATCCTTTCTTTTTTTCCTCTCTCTTTACTTACAACGTTTTTTACCGTATACGTACAATAAGAATAAGTTATATTTTGCCTTTTGACCTCAATCAACAGTAAACAACTAGACGATCCAGCTGTTATTTAAAAGTAGGTCCGTTTTTTGATTGTATCATTATCTCGATTATCAACCACCACCTCTTAAAACTCTTAAAAGTCATCTCGGTCTCCGATGTCTTTCCCAAAGCTTCAATTTATCAATCTCACGTTCTCTGGACTTGGTTTGGTGAGTGAATTTCACTTTTCTTTGCCTTAATTTTCATTTCTAGTCCGAATATTTTGCAGAATATAAAAATTAGCAGAATTTTTCTAGTACCCATTTTCTTTTGAAAATTACACTATCTTTGTAGATTTAATTTTTAAATACTCGCCTTATGTTCATCGGAAAGCTTGAGACTTAATTTTGACTTTAATTTTTCTATTATCACGTCGCTAAAGACAGCTCAAAAAAGAGCCGAAACATACGATTTATTATTTGTATTATTAATTATTAATTAAATATAGTGTTAACAGAACGTTAACTCTTACGTTAAATTAACTGCGTTTGACTCTCAAAGCCCACTTTTTCTCATGTTAATTTTAATATCAAAAGTCTTTAGTTAATTAATCGTTTATTTGCCAAGAATGCCAACTTGTGGAAAAGGGCAAATTATGTTAAATTAAGTGCTCCCCAAAGAAACAATTAGGCATACGATAATAATGCTTAAATGTTCCTTTTATCTTGTGAAATAACTTGGTGTAGTGATATGTCTCAATTATATTCACTACATAATCCAGCACTTGCTACGCATGCAACGTGCGGTATGTAACTATCAACATAAAACACGTAACACAATGCAGTTTCATGTATGACTATGTAACTTTCTGCGAACGGGGAGCTATGTTATGCAATTTTGTGCAACTTGACTTGGGACATGCCAGATTAAAACTTTGTTCTGTTTAGGGACAGTTGGTTCACATATTACACTATCTACAATACTTTTTACTTGTTAATCGTTATATCAGATATGTCAATTTTTATTACACCGTATATTATAGGTACTGAATATTTTTATCTTTAAGATAAATGTAAGTCAGCTATCAACTAAATACAATATTAGATATTTCGCGACATTATATTGTCCGTGATAACTATTAACAGAAGACAGTTACATTTCTGAATTATACGTAGTAATCATTGAGAACTCTCTCTTAAAGAACAGTTAAGAAATCTAAACATCTTTCTTCCGCAATCCATTCTGCGATCGATCAGAAGCGATCGGTGATGTCGATGCAAATCGAAGTAGTAACTCCAAATGTTATTCTTTAATATCCAATAGGATATTGGACTGACGGCGGCAGTCGGGTGCCCCCGATCTATGATGAAAAAGTAACCATCTCTTACAGAAGCACTCATTTTTACTTTTTTTTGGTTAAGTAACCATGATTAAACCTTTGCATCTTTATTAATTTAAGATAATTTATTATCATTATGTAAGTACGTCAAAATATACATTAGAATACTCAAAATGTTTACGCAAAATCAATCATTAAAAAATTCTAATTCTTTTTCCATTAATTTGAAGTTACTTTTTCTTAATAAGATATAAAAACACCGATACATTTGATAACTAACGAGACAGTAAACGATTTTTTACAGAAAAGAAGTTTCACAAAAACAAATAAATAATTAATTTTAAATTAAAATTTTAATTTTGCACATTTCTGCTTAAGAAAAATCAATTTCGGAATTTTTAAAGTATCTATCATTAAACTTTTTGGTTAAATCAAAGAGCTTTGTACATGTGTCACTGCAATAGCAATTTCTTCGAGATGGAAAATCGGAGAAGCTCGGATATTTTTTTACTTCTTACCGGAGTTACACGGGTGATAAACTATCGACTTTCCGACGCCCTTGGCAACGCAGTTATGGCAAGAAGAGAAAGTTCGGAAAGAAAAGCATCCTTCGTGCCGAGCAACACGTTTCGGATATTATGTCGCGGCGGCGATCATAATGAAGTATCGATGAAACGTACGGCGCCGGATGAGAGAAAGAGAGAGAGAGAGGGGGGGGGGGATTTCATGACAACCCGTAGGGTGAGTAAAACGTGAACGGAATCGTATTTTCCCCAAACTCTTTCCAGAGAATTTACCGGGCAAGTGCCAACTGTGAACCTGGACTTTCGAGCACAGAAGTGGCTGGAATCACCGTAAAACGGGAAACCGCCGTTGCACCAGATGTTAGTAGTTGAATTGGACACCCCACATTCCTTCTTTGTCTTCTTTAATATCCTCTCTCTTTTATTGTCTGGTTGACATTTTCCTCCTATATTATTTGTATTTGTGAGTAATATCTTTACAATAATGCCTTCACACTTATTGTTACGAAAAATTTTAAATGCTGAATTAAAAAATTATTTAAATAAAAGTGGAATAAACTAAATGAATAATAAAATTAATTTATATAAATACCCTATTCAACCATATTATATACTCGAGGAGAAAAGATCCTATAAAATTCGTATTTAGAGAGAGAGAGAGAGAGAGAGAGAGAGAGAGAGAGAGAGAGAGAGAGAGAATATCATATATCAAATTGATTAATTTAACAATTATTGTAAAATAAAAAGTTGGAATATCATACAGGGTGTTTGGTATGAGGATTTACCGCCACTTACGGAGCTCATTTCTGAAGACATTTTAAGTAAAGAAATGTCATATAAACATGGATACTATTCTGAATATTTACAGAGTTACACTAATTTGAAGGTTGTTTGTAAAAGACCTCTTTCTTTAGTTTAAGGAGTAAAAGAAAATTAGAAATAAAGAATAAACTTTTCAAAAATAATCCTTTCTTCAATTGGAAACGCATTATCTGTGAGCAACATGATCTTGGCCAACGCGAGCACGTGACAATAATAATTGTTCTGATAAGTGAGTAAGAATAATGTAATTTTGTAGTTCAGATTACTAGCCAATTAAAGAAAGGTTTTATTTCTGAAAAGTTTATTCTTTATTTTTAATAATTTTCTTTTACTCCTCAAATTAAAGAAAGAGGTCTTTTACAAACAACCTTTAAATTAGTGTAACTCTGTAAATATTCAGAATAAGACCCATGTTTATATGACATTTTTTTGCTCAAAATGTCTTCAGAAATGAGCTCCGTAAGTGGCGGTAAATCCTCACTAAACACCCTGTATATTGCGATAAATAAGACATGTTTGTGAAAATTAATATATTAACTCATAGATTATGTTTCATAACGTGTAGCATTGTTAACTTTATTTGTTATACTTATAATAAAAATTATTATTAAATTTAACAAGCGACGTTTTGGATTGTTTGCGGATGCGTTAATTTTGTAATTCTCACTGGAAGAGGACCGAATTGCGGTCGAAACGTCGTGAATTAAATATATTGGATTTTTGGCCAGTCAGGTCGACTAACAACGACTTTTATTTTAAATTTAACAAGTTGTTAAGTATTAGTATAGGTATATAGCATTCTTTCAAGTATATTTATTACTTATACATATATATTACTAATTCATTATTTACATATTGCACATTTCATAATCACGCGACATTTCTATGTGTACATTTCTTTCACTCTGCACACTTGTCTCAGTGACTAATAGCTTTTATCTTTCTACTGCTTTTCCTTCGTCTTTTTCTCCTGAATCTGCCATCCCATCCGACGCGAACACGTACAACAGAGCCAAAGCGGAAGTAGACCGTCTCGCTCCATACAACCATGATATTTTCCATCCACCTGATCGCTGCAGCGTGCTCAGGAAGATTGGGTCGTACCAAAATATTGTCGTTACCGTCCGTTGCCGCGTGTTCCAAATCGCGGCAGTTCCGACGAGCATGCACTCTTGAAACAGGGCCCGGCACCAGACCGCAATTTCAAGGTGATATAAGTATCGGGGGCAATACTGCGAGAGGGAATGTAAATACCGCGTGCAATCGATGCAAGTCGTTTCTCCCAGTTCCAGAGAAGTTAAGAGGATGCTACGTGAACGCAATCGCATAAATGTCGTCTATAATTGAAATTTATTACGCCAGACTCTACGGTACGGACGTATCGATTTTAATTAAAATATCGGAATAGCATGTAACTTTCATAAGAGCCAAATAGAAAGATTAAATAAGACATTACATCCTTTACTTAAGCTTCTCTATTTGAAAATGTAAAGCTCGCTTATGCCCGTCGATAAATGTATAATGATCTATGTGCGCGTTCATCACTTTGCAATTGGATTTTCATCCCCGCTTTGACAGTTATTACGGAGGGGGATGCATAAAAGTGGATAACACCGTTGTGCAAAGATATAGGGAGTTTCTTTTTGAATTACGGCCCGGTTTTCCAATTCCGCGAGGATACATCAATCCGATTAAATCGTTTGCCAAGTTGAATCTCTCGCCGCACTCAAATCTTGTCAGCATCCTCCTTCCTTTGTCGCGTCGCCGAAGAACGGACGGCGGGCGGAGCTCTTTCGGAATCAGCTCATGGTATGGCGTGACCCTATACCGAAAGTAATCAACCCCGACGGAGACATATCAGGAGCACCCGGACTGTTCTGGTTGGTCAATAGCGAATGTCCGACTGTAACTCAAGTCAGCGCTATTCAACGCTTCACCGTACTGTTTCTATGCATTGGCGTTTAAGAATGGCATACACGCTCCATCAGCGGAACTTCTTCAGTGGCCTTGTCTCTCTCTTTCTCTCTCTCAGGAATGATAAATTGAACAAACTTTATAGGACCTCCTTGTGTATATCACATTGTTAAATTTAGAGCTTCGACAAAAATGAATTTAATTGTACATCAACTTTTTTCACCTTGTATGTCAATCGAGTGTAATGGCGGGTCGCGTAAGGTAAAAGTGATTTTGATTACCGGGAAAAGTACATTTATACATGATTATCATATTCTATTATTACTATTGTACTTCAGCACTATCTAAGTTTATGTTTTCATAGTGATTTAAATGCCGCGCTTAATTTTAGGTTAGGTTTTAATATCGAAATAAAAAAATCGGGCAAAATGATCCCTCTCATCGTGTACAAAATAATCCCAGGATCATTTTAACCTAGCCTTTTTATTATTTGTGCTAGATGGTTATTCTTGTGACTTTTGTATTTCCAATCCCTTTGGTAAATAATTTTATCATTTCATCATTTTATAATTCTATATATTTTTATTTTATTTTATTTATTCCATTTTTTAAATAATTTTATAATTTTTTTTACTTGACATTCGTAGTTTTATCTAATGTTGAACATTATTAATTTAATTTTGTTTTTAAATTTTGATTACGTTAATTATAATATGTTTTTTTAATGTACTGACCTATTTTTGTGTAATGATCCCCAGGGATCATTTTGCCCATACCCCAGGGATACGTTCTGGACACCCCTAGTACCAAATGATCCCTTTACAAGATTTTAGTAAAATAACAAGTAACTATGTATCTACTATCTAGCAGCATTAATTCAAAACTCTATTTTTTTAATTGTAGTTAAACAACCACCAAACCAAAAACCATTAATGATTTAAACAGAGACACATTATTTTATGCCATTTATTGATTTCTCCCTTAAGGGGATCATTTTGGACACCTTTCCCCTATCGCGATAAGTATCATATATCAATATTATTTTAAACGTCACATCTCAGGCACTCCTCTAAGGGCTGATTTCTCCGAAACAAGAGGGAGTCGCGGTAAACCAGTCGTTCGCTTACCAAGCAAAAGCTCGTCTATCTTCTCGCGGTTCGAGCCATCATTTCTTGCACGAGCCGTCAAGCGCAGATTACAGAGCGCGGCGCAGACACGGTTGTTCTAAAATCTGCCCGCTGTGTGTGACCCGCTGCTAAAAGCAATCAACTTTAACCGAGACTTATCAGCGGCAGTCAAGCGCGGCGGGCAGCTGAATGCAGGGCGTGCCGGGGCCAACTTCATTAGCCGTTAGATACGTGCCACTATACGAAGCCTCGCTGCAGCCGCCTCCGCTTCGCGCTGGGGACGCGCAAAAAGCTGTAATTCGCGGAATCGGGGGCGGTCAGCGTGGCCGCGAGTGTAGGGCGTAGCGTAGAGTACAGTATTATTTTTCACGGGTAGTTCTTTGTACGAGAGAGTAGTGGGTGGACACCCCAGCCTTCCAACATCCTCTTTCATCCCCACGCCGCGCCGCGACGACTCTTTGCTCGCGGATCCGGTTGACCGCGTGCACGCTTGGCATTTGTCATCCGAGATTCCTTTGTTCCGGCGCGAAACAAACGAGAAACTCCCCCCATCGCGCCCCCTCGTTTCCCTTCCTCGCGCCAACTTTGTGCTCGCGGCGCTCGCTAACTCTCCCACCGCCCAGCAGTAACGCTCCACGATCGCGCTAGTTCCACCCTTCCCTTTTTCTTCGCGTCACCCCCGGGGTCTCCTTCACGCCCTCTTGTCCTCATGTGCGACTTAATCAGAAGTTTTTTTTCGCCGACTCCGGAGGTTACTGAATTGTCTCGCCCGCTGTGTGTCTCTACACCCCAGTAAATTCAGTACCCGGCAAGATTCCGCTTCGTTATAACGCTGCTACGTACGGCACGGAAGTGCATACGGTTAGTTACACGCTAAATTATTTTACGCTAAGTTATTTTACGCAAATTACTTAATGGACTGTTCTCTGAGGAGACTTGAAGAAAGAAAAAATACTCATGGATTATAATTATAATTAACGAACGCTGATATAAAACTGATCTATTCTCGGGTCTATTTTATTCATCAATTTCGTCAACCTTCCAATAAAATAACTGTTTATTACTATTAACAAATAACATTGCCACAGCGTTAACAAAATTTCTTTGTAAGGTAACAGGTGATTTCTGAAATTTTTGCGGAATAGAAAAATATATAAATTTCTATTCTATTTACTGAAACGGTATTTCTAAACGTGCCGAACGAGAAATGCAATAAGAACTACTGTTAGTGCAATCGACAAATAAACGTTGGAGGACGGGAAATATGCCCGACCTAAAGGAATGAGAGATATCTAAGGGGTAACTTTACGGGGTAGGTCAAGTGGCTCACGGTTGGTCGGCCGGTATACGTCCTCCAGAAGCCGCCGTTAGATACGACGGAGTTCATCCGTCACGACGTTATCGCATTGCCCGGTCCGACTACGTGACGAAGATCGAATCTCGTCACGGTGGTGGATGGCGATCGTGCCGGCATGAGAACATCGGCCTGGGGCGCGGTTTGATCGACTTGCCACCCCCTGAAGGGGCTTTAGCAACGCGGACGATGTCAGGCGTTGACGTTCGAGCGTTGGGAAATGACTGAAATTATCAATACGCGCCTGCGTACACGCGTTACATCACACCACGAAGAAGCGTTCGTATACGGGATTGATAGAACTTGACGGATAAATATCTCGTAACTGTAATTGTAGCTCGAACTGTGGAACCTACATATATAAGCATTGCTTATATATTTTTAAGTTATTAACGATTATCAAACGTATTAATATTATTTTCGATATTTACTTCAAATCACTTATTTAGAAAAAATTAGATAATATAATTATATTAAATACTTAATAAATGCATTGTTCAACTAAACGATACAAAAATAAAACAAATAGATACAAAATTTTTGCTATTTTAACTTGTAGATTTAGAATTATTAAGTGTAAAATAATGTTATGCATTCCTACCAAAATGTAGGTAACAATAAAATCAATATCCCTGTAAAAAGAAGATAAAACTTGGGAGAAGAAATCTAGTCAGATACGTATAATCCGTATCTTTTTATTGCGGCGAGTATGCTCGAGCGAAATAATTTCCGAAGTTCCCACGCGACGTTAAGAAGCAAAGAAAGGAAAAAAAAAATAAGAAGGCGGAAGATCAGACAGCTTCTCCCATCGCAGAAAAGTTTGATTGCGATACGACGGCGATGGCGGCACGGGGAACTTCGTTCATCACTCGGAGAATTTTCCAGCGGAAATAATAATTCCCGTGGAAACGGCGCGGGGTAGCCCGCGGAACCTGAGGGACAGTAAGTAACGTCAGAGCACAGCCGTCTTAATTCCTTCCACCATCTTTGTTCCGCCGCGTCGGCATCCACCCGCCGCGCGCGCCGGTTGCAGGACCGCATATAAACTTCCCGACCGAAACCCCCGCGCCCCCGCGCTCCTCTTTCATCTTATATGAAGTTAATTACATTTTTATGAGCCACCATCCTTCTTCACGAGCGCACCCATACAGCACCGTCGCCTTTATGTTTCACTCTGTAAGAAGCCAAGTGCGAACACTTGCCCCATTCCCCACCTGCCATCTTCGCCGCCACTTTTCTCGCTTTTTGCATCATCCGCCGCTCGAACCCCCCCCCCCCCCCCCCCCCCCGCCGTATCGTTTTTCCACGACGGAATTGGTCGAACGGCGGGGTTAGCGGGGAACGGTGAGGAACACGCCGCCGTGGCGGGAAGTAAATGAGAATGACTTTATTGTCCTCATTTCGGAGCGTCTACCGTGCTACCTGATTGTGAAGAGGTGCCGAGGGAGGGAAGGAGAGAGAGAGAGAGAGAGTGAAGAGGAGTGGAGAGGGATAGAGAGGGGAGGAAGTGAATAGCGGCGGAGTTTCCCTTCGGAGAGACGGAAGGAGGGTTAACGCGCCGTTGGAGAAAAGTCGAGGGATGCTATACCCCGTGAGTGGAGGGAAAGACGTTACGTTTTTCATTTCCTCCGCTTAAAGGTGATTTCCCGAATCACCTTTAAAGTGGAACCGACGGTGTGAGTAGTTTTTAATCTCGCCGCTTAGCCCCGGGGGAGTGTATTTATTGTGGAAGGGTATAAAAATGCTGTCGGCATTGCCAGCTGTCCGCGGGAGCACCCCCCGTACATTACTTGAATTCCGTTCAATACTTTTTACAAACCCCCTCGCGCGGAATTAACATATCGGTCGGAGTGAGTGAATGTCAATCAAAACGTGCGTGTCGGAAGTATACGATCCCTCCCCCGTTTGTCGATCCTCCCTTTTCTCGCGTGACGTTAACAATGCGTGGAGATTTACCGCGACAATGCTGGAGAATGTTTTTTCTTTTTTTTTTTTTTAATTGCATATGCTAATTTTCGAGATACTGTTTCATCGAAATCATTTTTGCATTCAGGGTAACAGGCATCAGAAATTGCGCAACGCAACATTCTATTTCTATAAGAAACGGATAGATAAAATTATATAGAAACTCGTAATGCTCAACGTAGAAACTTTGTAACTTATTAGTTTTCTTTTTTTCGTCCGTTTACAAATGGCTGAACCTTCCCCCGAACTCCTTCCCGAAACTTTTAACGATGTATTAATGCGATGCTCGAAATTTCAGTTCTTAATGTATGGAGGTTCGGAATTACTATCTCCGATATTCAATATAAATGCAAATGCAATGTTTCGCCAACTCGGCTCTTCTCATTTTTGTCCATAATTATTTACAAGTCTATTTCATAATACTAAGAATTTTATAATTTACTTTCAAATTGTAGAAATATTATAATTTTTCAGATTACGTTGCATATTATAAATTCACATCGACGTTTGATAGACAAGAATATGTTTACTCTCCAATTTTTATGAGCTCTGATGAATATACATATATCATAGTATTAAAATATGATATTTACATTTTGATTTAAAAAATCTTTTATATATAAATGCTACAAAATTTATCCAAATATTATTTGATTATTTGACATTCCTCTTTACAAGCAGATAGATAAATGGTAAAAAAGATATGCAAACGAGAGAAGGAAAACGAACATAAAATTTTAAAAATTGCACTCCACCCTTCTATCAAGCGCATAATTTTCCATTCCGAAAAAATATTATTCCGCTCACTCCGCAAGTCAGTTGGAAATCTTGATTACATCGCGTATAAAACTCGAATTCTACAGCAAAATTCTACAGCAAGTATACATGTGAAATGATTTCGTTTATACCTTTCGTTTATATCTTTTCATTAAATGTATTTAAAGTCTTTTGGATCTCCAATTCTAAGCTGTAATTACAAATATTCTTTAAACATTTTTATAAATAATAAGAAGTCTTATATCTGCGGAATTAAGCTCTTGGATATTCTCTTTCTAAGTCCGTCTTCCGCTGTTGTAGTCTATGCCGTTTTTCTTCAATTGTAATTCGAAATATTAGAAAATATTTTCAAAAGAATTAAGAACATTTTATTTCCTAAAATAATTTTTGTGAAAACGAGAAAATTAATTATAACGAGTTAACGGCAGTTATATTTTAAGGTAATTATTCAGTTTAGAGGATTCAGCTCCAATGGCTCTGACCTTGACATATACCTATTGTTGAAGTTATGGTTTTAAGTAACCTATTGTAGATTTTAATCATCGCTTATTGTTTATTAAAAAATTATTAACAAAAAAAGTTCAAAAAATATAATAGTTGTCCTGCAGAGTACTGAAAGATACTAATATAAGTAAATGACTAAAATGTTTGTAGAAATAGTACATGTACGAAAGAGCTCCGCCTCTTCCCTTGCACTTTCACCCCTAAAAAGATCATTATGAAATAGAACATAGATAATAAATAAATAAAATTATTATTGTATGATTGCACTTTGTAAAAGTTTTCTTATAAAAAATCGATGAATATGGTTCCACATGACTTTCCACGTGAAACGAGGCCCACTCCACACTACCCGGTGCTTGCAGTGCAAAACGAGGTATATTATTGTACGGTTCCACATGGATTTCTAACTTTCCACGCGAAGCGAGAACCTCTGAATGAACTCAGTGACCTCTCATTAATTCACTTCAATGTCATCGAAATCGATGAGATCGTCATTAATATACAATGTGTGCTAAAGACGAGAGCGCACCCCTTCCCCGAATTAAACTAACGTACCCCAATCTATATGTCACTGTGAATGATAAAGGTTGAGTTGGATTAGTTTACTTTGGGAAGGACGATAAGGAGAGAAGGGCGGAGCATATATGTGTATTGTTTTACACACACACACACACACACACGCATATCGGTTGTTCATAAACCCTCTACACTACCTATTTTTTAATGTATACACATGTATACAGTGTCGGAAAACTACATCGTTTTTATGAAACTTTTTTGAAGTGAAACTTC
Organism: Leptothorax acervorum; assembly: GCA_035220615.1. Lineage (NCBI taxonomy): Eukaryota > Metazoa > Arthropoda > Insecta > Hymenoptera > Formicidae > Leptothorax > Leptothorax acervorum. The sequence continues at coordinate 327,323 of JASTWQ010000075.1, forward strand.
TTAGGGCACGGGGGGTGATTCGAAACGGAAGCGTAACGGAAGTCGCGCAACGGAAGTCGCGTTACGGAAGTCGCGTTATGGAAGTCCGTCACGAAAAGTCGAACCTTCTACGGGAGTGATTCGATTCGTCGCGTTACGCGTTCGCGTTATGGAAGTCCGTCACGAAAAGTCGAACCTTCTACGGGAGTGATTCGGAGCGTCGCGTTACGCGTTCGCGTTATGGAAGTCCGTCACGAAAAGTCGAACCTTATACGGGAGTGATTCGGAGCGTCGCGTTACGCGTTCGCGTTATGGAAGTCCGTCACGAAAAGTCAAACCTTCTACGAGAGTGATTCGTTGCGTCGCGTTACGCGTTTGCGTTATGGAAGTCCGTCACGAAATGTCAAACCTTCTACGAGAGCAATTCGGTGCGTCGCGTTACGCGTTCGCGTTAAGGTGCGCCTACATCTATCGTAAATGATTATCGTAAGCTCCTTACGACCACTTACGACGATCGCAATGCTCGCCGTAACAGTTATCATAACCTCATCGATGAGTTGATTCAACTTGAACTCTGACGATTACAACGCTTGTCTAGCGTTATAACAGTAACCTAATCTGTCAGCCTTCTCGACGCGCGAAGAAAAGTGTGTCTATATGATATATTAAGATAGATATATTGTTTACGAGAGTTTCTTTGCTTACGACCACGATCGCAGCGTTACGATAGATGTAGGCGCACCTTTATGGAAGTCCGTCGCAAAAAGTAAAGAAAAAAAATACGTGTGGTTTCCACGCGCGACAGAAGTGAAAAACTTCTTAGCTGTTAGGAATAGGATAGTATCTCGTTCATAGTATCTGAATTAAAGCCTGTGTAATTCAGAAATAAAATTTTAATTATAATTTAAAGTCGATGCAATTCACAAATAAATATTGATTTGTGAATTAAAGCCTACTGTATAATTTACAAATAAAATAAATGACGTAATTTAACACAGAAAAAGAACATGTAAAAAAAAATATACGTGTGGCCTCCACGCGCGGCAGAAGTGAAACTTCTTAGCTGTGAGGAATAGGATAGTATCTCGTTTATAGTATCTGAGTTAATACCTATGTAATTCAGAAATCAAATTTTAATTATAAATTAAAGCGGATGCAATTCACAAATAAAAATTGATTCGTGTATTGAAACCTGTATAACTCGCAAATCAAATTTTAATTATAAAAGTAAAGTTTTAGGTTATGAGAAAAATTTGCCCATATATAATTATATATGGGCCAACTGTTGCCAACTGTTACATTTATATACATATAATTATACATGAAAAATTTTTCTCATAACCTAAAACTTTACTTTTATAATTAAAATTTGATTTGTGAGTTATACAGGTTTCAATACACGAATCAATTTTTATTTGTGAATTGCATCCGCTTTAATTTATAATTAAAATTTGATTTCTGAATTACATAGACATTGATTCAGATACTATAAACGAGATACTATCCTATTCCTCACAGCTAAGAAGTTTCACTTCTGCCGCGCGTGGAGGCCACACGTACATTTTTTTTTGTAAATTATACAGTAGGGTTCAATTCACAAATCAATATTTATTTGGAAATTGCATCGACTTTAAATTATAATTAAAATTTTATTTCTGAATTACACAGGCTTTAATTCAGATACTATGAACGAGATACTATCCTATTCCTAACAGCTAAGAAGTTTTTCACTTCTGTCGCGCGTGGAGGCCACACGTATTTTTTTTCTTTACTTTTCGCGACGGACTTCCATAAAGGTGCGCTTACATCTATCGTAACGCTGCGATCGTGGTCGTAAGCAAAGAAACTCTCGTAAACAATATATCTATCTTAATATATCATATAGACACACTTTTCTTCGCGCGTCGAGAAAGCTGACAGATTAGGTTACTGTTATAACGCTAGACAAGCGTTGTAATCGTCAGAGTTCAAGTTGAATCAACTCATCGATGAGGTTACGATAACTGTCACGACGAGCATTGCGATCGTCGTAAGTGGTCGTAAGGAGCTTACGATAATCATTTACGATAGATGTAAGCGCACCTTAACGCGAACGCGTAACGCGACGCACCGAATTGCTCTCGTAGAAGGTTTGACATTTCGTGACGGACTTCCATAACGCGAACGCGTAACGCGACGCTCCGAATCACTCCCGTATAAGGTTCGACTTTTCGTGACAGACTTCCATAACGCGACTTCCGTAACGCGACTTCCGTTACGCGACTTCCGTTACGCTTCCGTTTCGAATCACCCCCCGTGCCCTAAGAAGTTTCACTTCAACAAAAAGAACACAAAAATGTCAAGAAAAGAGTTTGTACAAATATTAATTGAAAGTTTAATCACACCATTTTTAAAAAGACGCTTGCAGTCACCTAATATCGACTATAAAATAAAAAAGGAAATGAAAAAACTTATTAAGAAAGAAGCTAGCGAATGGTAATATATATATGATCCAATTACTTACAAATTAGATAAAATAAACGTGTAAGGTGCAAATATTGTCCTGTTTATAATGATAGGAAAATTTAATTTGTTTGTTTTTAATGCAAAAGACCACGATGCGAGGAGCATCGCTCGATGTTATGCGAACTATATATGTACGTACACCAATAATTAATACTTATAATGGTTTCTTTTATTATTGTATGTTTTAATGATTTGACTGCAAAATATATTAATATGGCATGAATAAATCAGTGCATTAATATGTATTTTTGTGAGTAACCGCTCCTCTATCCAAGAAACTACAAAACTTCCAAAGAAACTCTAAAATTTACTTGACCCCTTGCAGTTTTACATTAAAATTGTTTAAATTTTACAACAAAAAATTTTTTTCAATAACATTTTAATTTTATGATTGTAAGTCGTTTTATGCTTTTTTAAATGTAAATATCAGTAATCATATTTTTTACAAATAGATAACTTTTCCGGTTATATAAATATTTTGCTTTGCTTTACGCCTTTATAACTTTTGTCCTATTTATGGTTCCAAAATAAAGCTTATGTAGTTCGCTTAAGTATCAAAGAATAAATACCAGTACTAAAATAAAATTTTATAACATTTATATACGTCTTTCTTCATTAAAGTAACAACTTCCTTTTCCATAAGCGATGCAATACTTCTGACTGGTACTGTATATATACCTATATTCACAATCTTTCTTTTAAGGATATACTTACACGTTGCAATATCTTCTACAAATACCTTAAAGCAATGACATTAGTTGTAACGTTAAAAACCGAAGTAGATTATTTGATTATTATTTTTGTAAATTAAGAATATTAATTAAAACAATCGTATATTTTCTCACCCGCTCAACATCACTTTATATCGTCTTTGCGCAAAAGTTTGTATAGCTTTATCAAGTAATTCATATAACTTTGCACTGATTTATTGACCAAGCAGTGCATCAGCTATTGTATAATACTACTTTAACGATCTAACTTTCAATCGCAATTCATTAAATTTTCCAGGAATTTCCAGGAATATCCTGACGCAATAATGCTGGAGGCTGAAATAGTATAAAATAAATTTTCACGTAGAAATTTTGGACGTATTTGACTAAAATTAACCATAAGTTACCAACCTCGTGTCCGGGAGACTCGAGCAGAAGCTTTTATCGGGTGGTACACAGGTAACAACGATTTCTTTGCCTTGTGGTGGGGAGGAAACACGGGTTTTGACTCTCGCGAAGTGACAGCTATAACGATCATGACAATTCGTCCTTAGTAGCGAAAAGGAAAACATCACAAAAGTGTTTATAGTTCTCATAAACACGACCATACTAACCGCGCCGCAATTTAGGAGAGTAAGTACATTTTAAAAGCGCAATATTTTGTTAACGTAACTTTATATTTTTGTTGTATTAAGCATGTTTCTATTTTTTAATAATAATTTACACTTGTTACATACGTTATCTTCAATAATTTTTAGCCAGCAATGGCGCGCCGCAGTGAACGCCGCAGTGAACATTTGACGGAGCTGTTGCAAGCTCAGCCTGAAAAGCCTATTGATAGTGAAAGTTCCGCAGAGGAAGATAATGCTGAGAAATTTAGCGATATGGATTCGGGAGAAGATACATATGATATCGAAGAGGACGTAGAGCAACCGGTTGAAAGTGAGGAACAAGAAGCAGCGCGTTCGTCGACGCGAAGAACTAAATCCTTGAAGAAACGCAAGAAGGAACGTTGCGTGTATGGCGTAAACTACTTTAAATGGTCCGTTGAACCGCCGATGGAAGAAGAACAAACAGAAGCAGACAATGTATCGAATAATAAACCTATAGTACGACGCGATGCGAAGAATAAGCACACACCAATGGAAGTATGGTCTCTCCTTTTTACTGATGAAATGCTAAATAAAATTGTCAAACATACTAACGCTGAGGTTGCACGAAAAGAAAAAGCAGGTACTAAAACGCGGTTTTGTCATCGTATTGAGAATCTCGAGGAATTAAAAGCCTTTATAGGAATTACATATTATTCCGGATTAAAAAATCATAATCGTGAACGTCCACGTCAATTATGGGTACCAAAATCTGTGTATAACTCAACCATGTCAGAAAATCGTTTCAAATTTTTTTTACAACGTTTACAGTTTGGTGAGAAAAGTACGTGTCACGAAAGTGATCATTTAGCACCAATTCGTGACCTTTGGCATTCATTTATATCGAATTGTACAAAGTATTATTTGCCGAGTAAACATGTAACAATAGGCGAGCAGATTCTAAATTTTCGCGGTGACTGTCCTTTTCGTGTTGAAGGCCATTCTCCAGACAAACGCGGGCTTAAAATTGTTATGATGAACGACTCAGAAACATCTTATATGATAAATGCTATTCCTTATCTTGGAAAACACGATAAAAATCCTTCTTATTATGTTTATGAGTTATCAAAGCCGATCTATGGCAGTTACAGAAACGTTACTTGTAATAAACGGTTCATTTCAGTGCCTCTAGTGCTAAACATGAAAGATAAGTTTTCACTCAGTATGGTAGGGACAATTAAAACAAAAAAAGAAGAGATACCATTTAAGATGAAAACATTTACTACAGTTAATGATTTATGTTTTCTTTATGCTAATGATTTGACACTAGCTTCATTTTGTCCGGAAGAAAATAAAAGAGTTTTGGTATTGTCTTCTTTACCTAAATGCGAACTTGTAGTTGATGGAAAAAAAGTAGATATCATTCAATTTTATAATAATTCTACTAAAAGAGGCACTGAGATATTTGACAAAAAATGTCGTAAATACAGTACTGCACGAAAGTGTAACCGTTGGCCAATGAGATTCTTTTATGCTATGTTAGATCAAGGCGGTTATAATAGTTTTAAGTTATATGATTTAAACAAAAAGAACACAAAAATGTCAAGGAAAGAGTTTTTACAAATATTAATTAAAAGTTTAATTACACCACATATAAAAAAACGCTTGCAGTCACCTAAAATCAACGATAAAATAAAAGAGGAAATAAAAATACTTATTAAGAAAAAAGCTAGCGAATGGTAATACATATATGATCCCATTGCTTACAAATTAGATAAAATAAACGTGTAAGGTGCAAATATTGTCCTGTTTATGATGATAGGAAAATTTAATTTGTTTGTTCTTAATGAAAAGACCACGATGCAAAAAGCATCGCTCGATGTTATGCGAACTATATATGTACGTACACCAATAATTAATACTTATAATGATTTTTTTTATTATTGTATGTTTTAATGATTTGACTGCAAAATATATTAATATGGCATGAATAAATCAGTGTATTAATATGTATTTTTGTGAGTAACTGCTCCTCTATCCAAGAAACTACAAAACTTCCAAAGAAACTCTAAAATTTACTTGACTCCTTGCAGTTTTACATTAAAATTGTTTAAATTTTACAAGTAAAAATTGATTTGTTAATTAAAGCCTATATCATTTACAAGTCAAATTTTAATTATAAATTAAAGCCGATGCAATTCACAAGTAAGAATTGATTTATGAATTAAAACCTATATAATTCACAAATCAAATTTTAATTATAAAAGTGAAGTTTCAGGTTATGAGAAAAATTTGCCCATATATAATTACATATAAATGTAACAGTTGGCAACTGTTAACCTGAAACTTCACTTTTATAATTAAAATTTCATTTGTTAATTATATAGGCTTTAATTCACAAATCAATTTTTATTTGTGAATTGCATTGGCTTTAATTTATAATTAAAATTTGACTTGTGAATTATATAGGCTTTAATTCACAAATCAATTTTTACTTGTAAATTGCATCGGCTTTAATTTGTAATTAAAATTTGATTTCTGAATTACACAGGCTTTAATTCAGATACTATAAACGAGATACTATCCTATTCCTCACAGCTAAGAAGTTTCACTTCTGCCGCGCGTGGAGGCCACACGTATTTTTTTTTGTTTATAACTTTTTACTGAACAATTAGCGACAGCTGAAAATTGTAAAGGTTACTCACAATCAGTAAGATAAAAAAAGACCTCATAAAAATATGTTAAGGTCAAAATCATTGGAGCTGACTCCCCTAAACTTATTTTAACTTATTTTATCGAAATACGTGTTTGAACTTAAAGCTGCGCAAAAAATTTTGGGGTTAGAATGACCCCGTGTGCCCTTTAAGGGTTAATATTAATTAAATAATAAATTAATATTAAATTTTTATATTAATGTAATTGTATTTTAACATAAAAAGTAAATTTAATAATATGTTTCTATTTTAAAAATATATCGGATATACAGCAAACTTATTCAACACATAGGTACCGCATTTTTTATTTATAATATTTACTTTATTAAATTTTTATAAAAATTTACACTAACCAACAACGAAAACATCTCTTTTAACATCTTTTTAAAAATTATGAGAACTAATTGTTAGCAGATTTGTTTTATTAGCATCGTCGGCCTTGGATTATTTTCAGAAAATTCAGCTAATCGCATAAATCTTAGCGGGACGACGCTCAACTAACGAGTAACCGGATATCCGTTCTGGGATTTAATGTCTAGTCTCATCGTTAGATCCATGATTCAATAAAGGAGTACCACGTTCAGCTATTGCAATCCCCGCGAACCCTTCATTGCCTCCTACCTTGGCCAACTTTGTTTAAGTCTCACAGGGTCGTTCATGATAACCTTCGCGATAAGGCTGTTCCATCGAATAAGTATTTCACCCACGGCGAAACGATAAGGACCATTCTTTTCTCTCTTGCTTTTTACTAAAGCTACCAATAAATCTCATTATAACTACGTGAGGTTTCCAAGATAGCTCAATCTGCCGAATACACCGCTATAATTTGACGGAACGTTCGCGTCGCCCAGAATAATGCAGCATATTTACGCAATTATCCGAGTTCGGTTGTTCGACGGAGTTGGGATTATCACGTTCGCAAAAGTCATTTATTACTTTCTCATTAATATAACGAAAGAGAAATGATTGAGTCAAATTCTTTGAGTCCCCTCTTAACCCTTCCTTTTTGTCTTTGACTCTTTAACGGTTATATTTCTCTAAAAATTATATCGAGAACTTTACGTTAAAAATAATTGCTTGTTCCCTGCAGCACCATCTCCTTTATAATCATTTTATAATACTTATTAGTGTTTTCTGGAGATTAATTAGAGCTAAAAATTCTAAAGAAATATCGAGCTACTACAGTTTTTGAGTTATGTGCATGCTTGTTATTTACTGTGCAACTTGAATTACGTAAAACGTTACATCAGCTACAATCAATGAATAACATACTAACAGATTGTTTCGTAGCTGGTTATGGCAACAGATCGAACGAAATGTAGTTTTGCCATAAATTACACGCGTGGACAAGGGATCGATTTACAAAGGCACAAACCGCGCTCACGACCGCGAATTGATTTTCCCCAGTTGAGAGCCAATTCTGGAAACAGGTTTTCTAAAAATAATATTTAACCGCCGCACATAATTAGCTTAATGACTATGAGCCGCGTAGCATTAGCCGTGCCTGCGGATTATGTTAACAACTTTGATACAAATATCCTGCCATTATCGGCGTTTCATTCTCTCAAAAGAGAGATTATATATATACATATATATGCCCAAGTTGATTAAATTATTCCTCGGGACAGGCAAACATTATTCGCTTGCTCCGAACTGCTCGCGCGCTCGTGCCGAGCAGAACCCGCTCGCAGAGTGTCATCGGTCCGGCGGAGATTTAAATTGTGCCCGGCAACAAAATGGAAATGAGGGTTGTAGAATGGAAAATGGAAGGCAGCTTAAAATACAGAGCGAATTGGAGGGAGAAAGAGGGAGGAGAGATGGAGTGAGAGAGGAATCGAGAGTGGGGATAGGAGCGAGCGAGATGGGGAATAGGAGAGAACGTTACACACGCGGGAAAAGGGGGGAAAAAGGCAGAAAGAGACAGACTGTCGGCAGAATTTTACAGCGGTCCGCGCGACCATTCCCGCACTCACCCCACCATGGAAAATAATGGCCGACGGATGCGCCTGTTGTTCCATTTTTGAATTCGCCACCATTCGTGCGGTCTTGTTTACGCGTTTTTTTCTTTTTCTTCCCCGCCCCGTCTGTTTGTCTCGCCGCGTTCGTTCGTCTTCCCGAGAACACGAGCTAAGGTATAAAACGCGCGTCTGAGAACGCGTAACCCTCGGCTGAGAAGCCAGCTCCGATAACCCTTCCACTCTTAGCGCGAGTGCAACACGCGCGTGTTTCAACCCCCTTGATGAATATTCACGTAAATAAGGCTGCGTGTAACGCGGGGCGGGTTAATGTAAATTCACGGTGTACATCGGGACGTTAAAGGAGACGCGAAGAGGCCGGGGAGTGGCGTGCATTCATTTAACCGGATAATAAAGCACTGATAATTGTATCAATGGAACGGGACGAGGAATACGCAGGGATTGCTATCACAACGTTGTAATTGTTTATTAGAAATTTAAATTAGATTGCGATACCTACAGGTGGTCCGGCGTTTATCGAAATTGTTTTCCATTACCTTTATTCATTAGGATTCAGATTTTGTCAGAATTGGCAATTAAACGCAAGTTCCAATTTTCATCTCAATTTAATAAATATTGTTATTCACAAAACAAAAATGTATATGAACTTTTTGAACAAAACTTAAAGATAAAGCGTATACTATTTTTTTAGAAACGAAGTTACCGATATAGATTTGTACAGCTTTCAAAAAGATGCACACGGAGAAAGAAAATTCTCTTATACATCTACATCTATTCAAATATTTTTTTAAATTATGTTAAATGATTAAAAAAGTTAAATTTACGCAAGAGAAAATGTATACAATAAAATCTTTATTCGCACGAACATAAGATGACATTATAAACATTTTTATAATGCTTCTATTCTTTATTATATAATATGGTTCGCCAAAGATGTTTTAAATTAATAAAATTATAAAGAAATATGAAAATATGATTTTTCACGGAGTTATAAATATAAATTCAAGCGATCGGTGTGCACAACACGTACTTGAAGGTACGTGTTGAAAAGTGGAGGTGTCGGTCGTAGAAATTGCCGCGACCTTAGACGCGCGGGTTCGTTCGAAGAGAGCGAGACTGCTTACCGCGGATCTTCGTTAAAATTATTCATAAAGTTAATGTAATACCTGCAGAATCCAATTAATTCAAAGAAACGGCACTGCGGTCTCGAAGAATTTTCTTACTCTTTCCGTCCACCGCGCGATTCGTGAAATATTAATAACCTCGGTGAAACGCAAATCTTTCAGTGACCCGCGACGATGTTAGCCTCGCAGTGAAACAAATTGAAAAAAAAAAATAACACCCCGCTATTTATATAGGGTTGGACCTCGGATGGGTATACCGTTTGTTTTCCGAAGTGGAGCTTCCCGAGGCATTGCGGACGACGTCTGAAGGAGATATAAAGATCCCGGTAGTATAGAATTCGCGATTCTCTGCAGCGCAGATGGTACGGAATGATACTTTTCACTCTACATTATACGCTGCAAGCGGCTGCTTCCATTTCCGCAATTGCTGAGAAAAAAGCGGAATATATTTTGTTGTCGAACAGCGAAATTTCTTCATGCTCTTCAATCTTACTTTATCCCGAGACGAATAATACCTTCCACTCGACGTTTTGCGACAATTGTTAAGCGCTTAATAGCATCGGCGGAAAATTGACGTACGGCAATCATAAACAAATAATCGGGAAAATTTCTTACACTGGGAAGAGATCCTTTATGTCAAAAAAATATTTCATATTATTATCTTCATTATTTTAAACTTTACTTCAAATACATTTCGATTGCTATTACTTCCTTTTCTTTTTATTTGTGCACTACGCTTTTCTTTCCATATTTTACTTTCAGAAATGAGGAACTAGAAATCTTTTATAATGTAATTTACAATTGTTTCTTCAATTATTGTCGCATGATCAGACAGAAACCTGTGTTAGCCGTTCCTCGCATGAGTGTGAACTCAATTCACCAGAGGACGCTTAAAATCAAGCAAAGCAACGCAAAGAAAGGGTTAAAAAGGGGTTGAGGAAATCGCGTTCGTCCATTAAAGTATTGTAAGAATAACAGGCAGATACTTTTCTCGCGAGATTACTAATAATATCACCATTACACATTTGCGCGAGCACATTATCACTTTGACCAAAAGTGGCTGGTTTTACTGTACTATTAGTTTTCGCTTTAAATGCTAACTCGTGTATATGAGGCGAATTTAATACTCATAATACACCAACGGTGCATTATCTATTACATCTGATCTGTCAGCTTATCGAGTTATAATTTTACACGTACGTTAATTGTAACTAGATAATGATCGACGCCGAATGGATATTTAGCGACATATTACACGTTACATATCAGATCAATTAATTATTAAGGCTGCGCTCAGTGCACTATTCGATTTGTTTAACGATGCGATTATCGAGAACATTACAGAGAATGGTATAAACCATTATCGATTCCAAGCGAGAGAAATATGAAAAAGAGAAATTCAATAATTCCTAATTATATTTATTGTTAGAACGAAACCAAGAAATAATATAAAAACGTTTAATCAATATTTGAAAATAATTGGGTATATTTTACAGTTAGAAATAACTATTCTTTTACTTTTAGAGTATATCTACTAGAGAGAGATATTGTAAATTTTTTTAAAACAAGAACTTTCTTATACAAAATTATAATAAAATAAAATAAAATTTCTTTTTTCTCTATGTTAGAAGTGTGTGAATAATTCATCATTTAATATAGACGTGGCATTCATAAGAGAGACTTTGTCTACTGTTGCTTTAGACTCAATTCTACGAATACGAACTACGAAAATTTAAGTCCGAACAGATTTTGCATAAGCGACGACCTGATAATCCGGATCCTCACCACCGAGGATACGCGTCTATGAAGAGACTTTCGGGGTCGAGCAATCTGCTTCCATTTCCGCGCGACGGACACCTCCGACATTCTCGAAGAGACCCGTGTTCCGAAGTAAATGCTTCCCGCGGACCGTCCGATTCCATTCTCGATCTTTTGTGTCCCGTTCTCTTGCCGCGTTACGCACCTCCGCTTACCAGAAGTGTTCACCGTTCACCCGACATCCTCCACCCTTGAAAGCCTGTCAACCCTTTCCGGTCGGTCCGGACAATCGGACTTTCGCAAATAGCCTCTTGTCCAACCACCGCACTAATACTGCGAGATTTTGAAATGTAATACGCACGAAATTGGCGTGCCACTAATATCTTATAGTGTCACCGGTCCAATCCCGCATCCCGCCTACGCGATTCTTCGCGAAATTCTCAAAAGGAATCCGGATATTCCGATAAATCAAGATTCACCGAAATTTGATGTGTTAATCAGATCTTTTATTGGCATTCATGACTAAACACGACGAGCTTCTAACGACGAGATTGCTACATGAAACTTGATTGTATATAATATTTAAGAATATTTCAGGATTGTACATCGCTTATATATACCTACAATGAACGATTAATATCAGGAATATCGCGTAATATTTTCACGCGTCATACTTTTACAATTAGTCGTGTTCGATACTTAGTTTGCACGTAAACATGATTAATGTAACGTGTTGTCGTTATTGTTATGTGATTGTAATTAAGAAGCTCGAAAGAATTTGGAAGGCGTCAGGCAACGGCCAAAAAAGTAATCATTAAGTATAATTTATTATAATATTTATATTATTTGTTATTATCATCTAACCTCGTGTTGATACGCATCATATCGATAAATTTCTTATGATTATTTTGAATTAAAATACTGTAATTTAAACATAATTTTTATTTTAAAAACGGAGATCGATATTTGAGGCAGATTTTACTTTCGTAATTAATCAACGATATCTCACACTAATTATCGGAGATAAGTGATCTCGCACTGATTGAAAGCGTTAAAATTCTAACTTTCAAACAAGACTAAAATCATTTCGCTGCGATTTTTCAGAGGCTCGATTCCTGAATTCGTTCGAAAGAGAAACGTATGCGAAAATTCTACCTTTACAGAAAAGTTGCAAGTTGATTGGCTCTCGTATGGATTTCAGCCAATCAACTTGCAACTTTTCCGTATAAGAGCAGAATTTACGCATACGTTTCTCTTTCGAATAAATTCAGAAATCGAGCCCCTGTAAAGATTTGGCGATTACATTTATCCATGATCTCGATCTCGATCTAAAACGAAATCGGCCAGTACGCGCGTACGTTTTGCCCCGAGGCGTCTCATATATGTTTCAAAACACTACACGTCTTTTCATACTTTTTAAGTATCGTAAAATCACACCTGTCACATGTACCTTTACACACTTGTATAAGCGACGTTTTTTTCATGAATAGTACACGCGCGCTGGATTTTCGAAATGTTATAACTCCGCGAAAACGAAAATTGAGATAGCGACATGCGACAAAAGCAAATCTTTTGCATTTTGCATTCCGCATATATGTCTATTGTTAAATACACACGCTCTTATCATGGAATTTATACATATGTATAACGGGACAAGAAACAGAATTAAAATATAATGTTAAAATATAAAATATAATAATTAATTGCCAAGATTGCTAATAAAGATAATAAAAACCCCCTAAAAAAATATATCAGAGATGTGAAGAAAGTACCAAGCTGTATATTATCTTTCTCTTTATCAAAAATAATTGTTACTTAAAAGGAGATACTTAAATAACGAATAATTTAAACATACTTTCTGAAATATTATATAATTCACTAATTCAATAATATAATATATTCTCTGAAATAATTTACAAATAACTTATTTGAATAAAACTATTTATCGCTTTTTATGAAAGATTGAGCATTTCAACGTTATACGAGAAAAATCTCGACATATTCCGCGTTTACAACATATCGCCAACTAAAGCCGAAAGAACGGAATTTTACAAAGAGAAATCTCTCGCAATGAAATTTAATATAATAATCTGGATATCGTCAAAACAACTGCGTATGGCACTATCTCGAAAATAAATCCCGGACATCTACTCGGCACACAAAAGCAACAGAAACATTACGAATGCAAATTGTTCGCTTACGCATATGCGCGCTTACGTACAGAATCGACACTCGTTTGGCGCATCGATCGTGAATTACTGGATAATCCGAGCTTACGGCGTTCCACTCATGGAAACGTTTATTTAACAATAACGCCGCATCGCGCATCGATGCAACAATAACAGCAACAACGGCGCATATCCATATGAATTAGTAATCTTATTATAACCTAGGATGCGAAAGCGAGCAATTGCCAGCGACGCCTGCGGCGACGGTGTATATCTGCTGAACGGGCCACTTCTCCTTTTCCATTTCCTGTTCCACCGCATCCCCGGAACCGCTCTTAATGTCCATTTGATGGACATGGAATGGAAAGTCCGGACATAGGCGCGCCCTCGTGCATATATATGAGACGAAGGAGTTACAAATGACGTTTCTCGTATCTGGTGAGATAAAACGCGTTCGCGCACGCATATAGAGTAAATAGTGCGTGTGTATGTTCAAATATATAGAAGACGTACAGCGACACGAAGTCACTTGATGGCCTGTTAAGCTCTGTGGAAGGTATACGTTTTCGGGCTGTACGTACGTGAGCATGGACCGCGTATATGGTAATTATACCGTTGCAAGCTCAGACCACAACACTAGTTTCGCATTCGCGTTCGCGGTTACTCGCATGTATCCCCCGATCACGTTCGGGTTAATATAACTGAATCGATATGACCGAAGAACCGTTGATTACAGAAAGGAAATCTTAATAAAACCTCTCGTAACGTGTTAACATTGTTAAGAATATTATTAGAAAAAATATAACAAGGTATTTCGAGAGATTGTCTCTGACAAAAGCTTAGTCTATTGATCACGTATTTCTGCCTGAATTTAATCACTTATATCAGTATACACTTTCTGTTTGGATGAACAAAACCCAAAATCGATATTATATGACGCTAAATAATAGCATAAACTGGAACGCGTATATATTGTCAATTATACTTCTTGTATTATTATTTTTCTCTATAATTCCTTCTATTTGAATAATCTCCCAAGGTACCTGCTACTCTGCTTCTACATATGAGTTTTTTTTTAAAAGAAACCATTATACATGCACATTGCAACAACAATTTTGGCACAGCATTTAACAATAAATTAACAAACACATTTTGGAAATTAAACAATCGGCGTAGTGTAGCTTTACGTTCGTTATTCACAGGCAGAAATCTTCGCTTTCATCCCCCTAACGCATCCAGTTTTCTCTTTCTCTCTCGCTCGCAACCCCTTTGCTCCGCACGAAGGTGGAGGCAGATGCGCTAAATAGCCCGCAGAGAAACCGAACCGTCACCCCCGCCGTCATGAATGCGGGCGAGGGGTGCATTTTATGGGACATCGCAAGCATCCACCGACCTTTCCCTCGAGCTGACCTGCTTGTGCTTTCATTTCGAGATCAATCACCGCGGCGTTTACGTGCTTCTCGCGACGGGCATCTTGTATATTTTATATAAACAATTATTCCATCAAACTATATCATATATAATTAATTTTTATGAGCGATTTGTCTTCTTTTACAGACACGATAATTACTATTCATATCTGATAATCTATGTCTAAGACGTGTGTGCAATTTTTAGTAATTATTATTAAGTATCAATTTTTGACGTTTCAATGATGATATAATTAACAAAGAAAAATTAAAATATATAATTGTTAAAAAAATCAGGGATACCTATACCTATATTTCAATAATGCGATTTATTTCTTGTCCTATTTACAAGCACATAATTCTGATATCTGGAAGCGTTACTACCTGCAGTATTTTTAAATTTTTATAAAACTAAATATGCATAAATATGCAGTATATACTCTACGTATTTAATATATTTATATGAACTATATCATAAATATGCGCCATCCGTTAAACATAAGCGGTGAAGTTGACCGCGTGTGCTTTATGGGCGCTTGATCCGATAGTAGAAGGAAAAGAATTCGGTTTATGAAGGATCGAGGAAAACAGGGACCCTCGACAAAGTTGCCGTCGACCTCGCAACTTATTCATTAAATGTATACGATGAATCAATACGATCGCGAAATAATAATAACGATTACATTGCAGGAAGAACTATGTATAGTGTGACGTCAAAAGAAATTTTTGCTTGTATTTTTTGGATTTAATAACCTGTTTATGGATCATAAATATATAATCGCTAATATTTATTGCACTCTAATAATTACAGTTGTTAATATTTACAATTAATCGTTATAATATATTTTAATATGAAAAAGAGCTATCGAAGTAGATTCCGCAATATCTGTGACGATGAATGGGAATTCTTGAGGCCGTGGTAGAATATAGTCGTCTATACTGCAGCGCGATAAAGTTAATATTAACATTGACGTTAATTTGGTTCGGGTATGAGTGCGGAAGAGGTACAAGCAAGGTACATTTTCTGCGAGTTCAGCAAACATTTGGATATCATTATTGTTCCTCAGACCGATTGCAGATAAGAGCTTTAGATATTAAATACACGGGATGAGGTATCCGCGACTTTCTACGGATTTATCTTAAGGCCAAACAAGTCTACGGGATTTATGGCTTGAATTCTTTCGACCATGCGATAAGGGACTTCCGCGCGAGCAATTAAACAATTCTTAATTATTCGATTGAGATAACGCGAATAAGTGCCTGGGAACTTGTTTTCCGCGTGCGTATCCTTATCACGATGGACAAAATGGGTGTTCTTCGCGCCGGACAAGATCTTCCCGATTATAGAAGTGATTATTTCGCCAACGTACTTTCCCCCATTTTATCATCCCGCAAAACAAAGACTTACAAAATTGTACGTAGAAATTATTTCTTTAGTGATTCCTTAAATTGTGTAACTTTGTAGAACGAGCAACGTTTCAGAGGACAAAATGCTTTCGGAAGTTAATCTTACAATCGCACTTCTCAACTATTGCGTACATTTCAGGTCGACTTGCGCTACGTCGAGTCGAAAAATTCTATTTATCCGGATTTACGAGAGTACCGAATGTTCCAGGAACACGAGGGTTTATCGCGCAAGAAAAAAATTACGCTCTTACATTTCTTCGTGACCAAAATTTTTCTGAAACGCTCCGGAGCTACCAATCTGACTCGCAACAGCTTACTTCGTGTGTTCGTGTCCGCTAGGCGTACAATAAAAACCTGATCATAAAAGCGACTGATACGATATCGTTTTTATCGAAACGATCTCTCTATCGTTTTTTTTTTTTTCTCCACGACAGGCAGTATGTTCGATCCGTTCGACAACTCGTACTTGCAAAATGGCGAGTTTTATCGCGCGATGCAGTTTCCAACGTGCCGGAAAGAAACATGCCTTTATTTCACTGACGTTATTCCATAGGGTTCTATTGTTTAAAGGCGCGAGAGCCCGCATAATACAGCGGACGCTAAAGTCTTCACGAGCGGCGAGCGTTAAACCGAAAGTACCGAAATGCGCCACGCAGAAGGCGACAGGGCCGAGTGGCCGTATAATTTATGCGATCATAGATGTAATCGCATTTGAATATTCACAACTATGCGCGCGTCGCCGAAGAGAGGGACGAGGAGGGAGCACAGTAACTTTATAATTACCGAGTAAATTACCTTTCCTCCAGCTCCTCGCCCTCCCAGTTAGCGTCAAACCATGTACGAGAGCGAGCGCGCGCTCTCCCGCGCTCCATGGAAGAGGTGAATTTATTGAAAATTAAGTCCGATTTTATCGCGCGGAAAGTTTCCAATTTTCCACGGTTACTTTCGCGTTCTATTTCGACGGCCGCGAAGAATTTGTGACGAAAGCCGACGGAGTGCTTAATAAACGGTCCTACTTTCCCTCCATCTACCTCGCGCTATCGCCTCTCTCCATATCTCTCATAGCTTCTTTTCCCCTCCATATATTATTCACCACTTCTCATCATCTTTGTGAAAACAAACTCGCTGCAAGATCGTTAAAATATATCTCCCACGCGAATTATCGGGCGAATTTGAAATGCTATTTCTCTACATCCACATAAATGTCACATAAATGTCACAATGCATTAGCAATAAAACTTAAATACGTGTTATACAAATAGGAAAAACAAAATTAGACAAGCTTTCATAAAATGTGTATCACTTTTGCAAAAAAAAACTTATTATATCATAAATTACCTCATTAAAACATGTTATATGTTGGCTTCATTAATATGAACGGTTGGCTGGAAAGCCAACAAATCTACTTGCGCTCACGCCACCTGTCATTTTCAGATTCTCGAAAACATTTATTTCTTTCGCCACGAACAACGCGAATCCGATTTCGGTTTTCGTATTAATGACTCGCAAAAGTTTCGCACTCCACAACGCGAATAGGGGTAGGCACGAACGTGATATGGGAAAAGAGCGTACCCGGGGGGTAGGACGTATAGGAGAAGATGCAGGGATGGAGGCGAACACAAAATACGCAGAGTTACCTAATGGAATACGAACTTCCGATAACTATTGTAATGAAATTATCTGAAAACTGTCGGGGCACCGCGCACGGGGCGCACTAACACAAAATTAATGCGCGACCGAGCGCGTTATATGTTTTACTTGTTAAATTCCAAAATTACCGTATAGGCATCGCGCGCCCGCGTTACACGCGTTTACATTTTTGCATTTTTATCGTTAAATAAACGAAACGCGAGCGAGACGTGATTAGTGCACATACAGCATCACGTATAAATTATTGACGAAACACCATTGACGCTGTGGACAGATTTTGATCTGAAACGCAAATTTATAAGCCCCAATATGATCATACCGATAATACACTGCGTATAAACCAAACGGGATTTAAAACAGTAATGTTGTACATTAACCACTTTCGATTACTGTTCGTGTTAAATACACAATGTGAACTAGTTGCAATTCCAGTCGTAAAATTTGAAATATTGGAATCCCTGATTCACACGAGTATAGCAAAATTTATGGATACAAGCCAACAGACGTATTGGATTTATAGCGTGTACAAAAATAATCGAGGAAAACAATGGTTATAATAACTTTTATATTATGTGCCTGATTTACCGAAAATATCCAACCTTGAATGTTTAAAATTGACGCGTTTCTCAGCATTCGATAGGTATTAAAGAATCGTAGCCAAAAATTACAATACCAAAATATAGCAAATAAATATATCAAGAATATACATTAATACATAATATAAGGTAGTTATTGTATATATTATAATACCGTAATAGCCAATGTTTCTCCAAAAAAAAGGACAAATTTGATTCAGTGTATCATTCGCCTCAATCGTCGAAGTTTTCGCATAAACAGCTGAGAAGTAGGGTCATCGTTTTAAGAGCGATATCCTTACCAAAAGTGTCGATAAAAAACAGAAGTTACGCCGTCGTAATTCTTTTGTTCCTTTAAGGGAAAATCTGTGTAAGAAGAGAGAGAGAGAGAAAGAGAGGAGGGAAGAAAAGATAGAATGTGCAGAGGTAAGGATTTATCCCAAATTCAACGTGAGCTGAAGCGAAACGAGTCCCTTTTATCGGCGGATATTCTCATCTCTCTCTCCTGCGGACTTTACGACACTCGCCGGCTCTCTGTTTCGACTTTTATCGGCCGCCCTTCGCGCGCGCGCGTCTCCCCACCCGCGTATATATATCTATCCCGGGGACAGACAGTAAAAAAGAAAGGGCCGAATTTATTTATAAGCATTACCCTCGGGAGAACGACAAAGTGGAGTCGTTTCGCCGACCGAAAACTGTAAAACGCCTCTTACCCGCTCGGCCACGCTCGTATTTCAATTACGCGGATTTGTATATATGCCGCGTCGTCGTTCCACTCGAATAAGGAAATGCTTTAGCTGATGTTCATGTCGGGGATTTTAGGGGGGGACGCGGGAATCCTCGATGGCCATTGTCGGTGGAATTACCCGAGGAGACCGGTATTGGAAGCAAATGTCGGATAGCATAACGTTAGGATATTTACTGCTCCGAACATATTCCGGCGCATATGTGAGGGATATTCTTAATTGCACATTTTATCACAAAATTCTTCTAATAATTAGTAAATGTTGAACTAAATAATTAACCGTAGATAATAACTCAACTTTTAGCCACAATTCTGATAAAATAGGACTAAGTCCTTTTCATATCTCTGGTATGTCTCTGGAATAGTGGCCCAATAACATCTTGTTTAAGGCATATTTCTTGATCAATTTGAAGTTTGCAAAAATGCAATGCCTGATATATTTCACCGATACACTTTGGATTGAATAGACCAAGCTTAGTGATTTACATCATTTTTTAACTTGTAACGTTTTCTATAATATAGAATTATAGATAGTAGGAGGAAAGTTTAATTAACTTAATTGAACTTAGCTTTAAGCGACGTTGGTGCAGGCGGCCCTAAATGGATTATATCCAGGATTTGGGGCAGTTCAAATCGTATGCGGAAGGTTCCCACGGGGCGACGGCCAACTCCAGAAACCGGCGCGGCGGGGTTGGCAATATGCGAGTGAAATTCCGTATCAACGTTAAATCCATACGGAAGTACACTCAGTACGTGTGCCTGTAGAATGCCCGACATAATTACACAGTCGGGGCCGCATAACGGCATTTAACCAGCCGTTCGTAATTGCCAAGTTACTGTACCGCGGAAATGAAACAAATCAGAAATGAAGCATATGCATATAGATGTTAATTAGCTGACGATGCACCTTTAAATGAATCACACGTCGACGGCGGGCACACAGTCTAAACGCGGGTCGATTAAACGTGACATCCCGAAAGTTAAATTGCGTTTACTTAATGGTAATCCGCGTCTAAATGCGCTTACGTGTTACGCTACTCCAAGCGTAACCTGCGAAGCGCGTATCTACTTCACATTGGTTTAATGTTAACTCTCGATTTAGGCGCGAAATGGAGTAAGATTTGTGTACTGCTTCCTAAGAATATATAAGCCATTAATTTATATATTCGTTATACATATATGTATAATAATTTGTTTCTTTATTATCCATGTAGCGCTTAGCTTTTTTATTCTATCACAGAGATGAGGAAATCTTATTTTAGTAATTACTTAAATAAGTAAAATATCTTATTGTTAGATATATATATAGATATACTTATATACTTTTAATTAATTCTTAAGAAATTATCTAAAGCTAAAGGAATTATTATTTTACCATATACTATATATATATATATATATATATATATGTATATATATATTCTTATATTATAAGCGCAGAAAAGAAAAATAAGATTTTTTCTGTCTCTTTTTTATTGTTGTTGTCACTAGCTATTAACACATAAGGGCTTGTTACTTTAATTTTAGTTAGGATTTTGTGTATGTGTATCCTTAATTGAGTTTTTCTATTTCTTCCTTTAACTATATTATAGATAAAGCTATAACTTTGAAAACTGCGAGTCGTTACTTAAAATTAGTTTTTTAATGATATAAAATAGATGACAGAAGGTAAATCATATTTCAACCGAAAGATTTCTGTGCAAATAATTATAGAAATTATAATTTACTAATATAATAAACACATAAAGTAACAAATATTTAATATCCAAAAACATTAATGCGCTTACATTACAATCCAAGTATTCAAATTGTTCTGAAGAAACCTATTTTCGGCTCTATAATCTTTCAATATAATAAAGTCAAAGAATTAACCCAAACTATTGTATAATCTCTAAATATTTAATATGATAAAAAGAAATAATTAACCGGCATTAAATATCCATTCGTTGCAAAAGTATAACTATCGCGCCCGTGCTCGCGAAGAATTAATCGAGCGTATACAAAAGTAAGTTTCGCGCCAAGATTATTAGGTACATTGACTTTTAATTTAACAATCAGCGAGACGTGAAGGTTGAATTTTGAAGCGCGTAGTGCGATTAATTTTGATATCATAAACGTCGGTACAACTGAGCATTCACATTTGCGGCGGGGGAATCGTAGGAGCAAGCGCGACGTAAAGCATCTGTTTGATGCTGTTGTTCCGTGTCTCAATTACATCGCAACTAACCCATTTCGTGGGGCAATGGCTCGGAATAATTTCCTCAACAAAATTGCCGCACGCCATTCTCCTCCGCGGGCTCTCGTGGGACTCGACAACGAATGTCTTCTTGTTTCAAACGGTGTCGATTCGAATTCTCATTATACCCTGCATAGATGCGCCCAGCTATGTTGAGTCAACTGACTTCGGAAGCTCTGTAATACTCTGTGATAATTAACTTATACAATTGACTTTATACAAAAAGATATTGTTGTCATATTGTTATTCAATATTCTCAAAAAAAATTAAAAATTTCTATTTAAAAAATAGGTAAAGAAAAAGTACACATTGTAGATATATGTATAAGATAGGTACCTATATACAAGAGCAAGTTTTTTTTTAATTTTGCTCGTGCCAATATTTGCGTGTTACGCTTATCACTTCTTTTTACTGAAAGTGGCGCGGCAGTTGCAATTAACTTTATCGATTTTTGAAGATAACCAACGCACATTTTATCTCATGTGGATTGTTATCAGTATCGGAGTTTGTATCTTTTTGATCATTTTATTCAGAATAGTTGCAAATTTCGGTTCTCATTCCGAGTACGTACGGAATTATAATAAAAGAAAGAAAGATAAAAATCCCTGACAGATAGGAAAAAAGTAGCGTGGCTAATTGCCGAGCACACTCTTACGACCTGTTGTCGCTCAGCCGGCGAACTTTATTGCCCGGATTACCAGCGCACACTTGCCTGGATAATAGATAGTGTCTCTTTCTTTTAATTAATCCATCCATCTGTTTTCAAATACGTTATTTCAATTACAGAAAACAAAGTTGCGCGATACGAATAATTTCAAGCAGCACAACAAAATTAAATTAATAACGAAGCAAAAACGAACTTTTAATGTATAAAATATAAATATATAATAGCTTAAATCAAAGTACGATAAATTCTATTATTTTTGCAACTATCTTTTTTTACGTTTAATTAATCTGCTTTCTTCTCGACACTCCCTGTAGAACATGGAGGGAACAAAAAAATAGAATAATGACAAATTGAAAATGCTCAGATTTTCAATTAAATAAGACAATAGATAATGAAAACCTAATATTATGAAGGTTAACAAGAACCCTAAAACGTTGATTACAAAGTAATTGTACACTCTGTATAACTTGCAACTGAAGTTTTTCTTAGGTTTAATTTGTCCCGTTTAAGAAAACAGGAAATACCTTAGAGCAACATCCCAAGTTATTGCTATGTATACATACACCTACGTACACACAGTTCGATTGCTTGTCATTCCAAAAGCAATCGTTGAATTCAATTATACTAAATTGCTTCTCCAATTAGTTTTTTTTATCTAAGCGTGCCAATTAATAAAAAAATTTTTAACTTTGCTAGAGCATCAGATGTATGAATATTTATCAACTCATTTATAGGTAATAGATATCAAAATTATCCGAAATATACAAGAACATTCTTCTTTTTATCATTTCTTTTACGTTCTTATTGCAAGAATTTAGTAAAAATATATAGTGATGAGAAATGTGAAGATATAAGTGAATATGCACGTGAATACATGTTAATTGTTAATATTGCTGATTGCTAATATAATAAAAAACTCTAAAAATGTACTAATTATTTCAATTATGATAATCCAGAAAAAAATCGTAGTTATATTTCTTAAAAATTATATTAAAAAGAGTACTAACAATAAGTATTAAGAATAATACTTTAAGCTTCCAGAATATCTCAAGCTAAGCTGAAAAGAATTTTTTTTAACTCCGTGTATAATCTCAAAATTACAGTTTTTCTCTAAACTTTGCACAATTGACTTGGAAATGGCGTCATTTGTGAACAAAAGTATCATCGAGAAAAAAACTTGATAGTATTCAAAAACAAAATCCTTAGACAAAGGAAACAGCCATTTACGGTCCAAGCTTGGATCTTAGCTAGCTTAATAATAATTCTAATATATTATTTCTAAATGTATTTATACCGTATTTTCCAACATATTAAACTGCGCGCCGATTATTTGTTAGACTTAAAACACAGTTATTATTAAATCGATAACAAAATCCTTAGACTTTAAAGTGCTTTTTTGAAAATTATTCTACAGCTGTTTTTCGCCAAATTATGTAAATTTGAATTTTGTCATTTTTACTATTGATTCGAAATGGGCTTTTAGAGAAATGGGGTTCAGAAGCATATTTATAATTTATAAACTATTAACACACACACATATCATATACATAAATTATATACATATATATTTACGTAAGATATGATTACGAAATAACATAATAACACTGAATTAACTTTTCGAAATTAAAATTATAGATAACAGTTTGATTTTAGAAACCAAATGCATGTAATACCATATTTTATAATATAGCTTCTCCGTATTTCATGCAAAGCTATCTTATCATTACTGACAACTGATTTTTACATTACCTATGGAAAATAGAAGCCTGCAGATGTAAAATCCCGAGCGTAAAATAATTCAATCGATTCACAATAGGAAGCAATAGCAGTACAACATAGCTTCCGCGCGCTCACCGTCGGGAATCGCCCACAAATCGTTATCACCCGGCTTGTTCCGTCCCACGCGCGTCCGCTACGTCATGTTTGCTTAGTTTAATCCGCTGCCCTTCCAATCCCTCAGCTTCGTCCACCATGTAGCCGTGGAGCGTGAGGGTAACGAGAAACTCCCCTCTCCCCAGACGTACAAAAAGACAATCGCGGTTAATTGCCACGCACACTGTCCGATCACTTGTCACTCGTGATCCAATAGCCGGTGAATTCCGTCGCAGCATTGTCCTTCCAGTCGCGTAGACGGTACGCGCGCAGCAGAGAAATCGCACGGGGCTGTCAGAACTCGAGGGACAGTATCGCGAAGAAAGTGATAAGAAAAAGGACGACGATTCCTCGGAGTGACCATAGCGCGGCGGAAGTATTAATTGCACGATCGTCGCTATTTATTTGCCCCTCACCCCCCGCCTGCGTGTCCACTGTCCCATCGAGAAAATTGCCATGGCGGTCAGGTACGTGTTACACTGCGACGACAATGGAAACAGCGTATCTTTTCTGTTGAAAATTGTACCGGAGAATGCCATGACTACGGATGATAAGTAGTTTTTATACGCCGTGCGAATGCCTCGTGCGCCACAAGTGATAAGAATGTATAAAAGAGGATCAACGAGTGCAGTGTCAAATTCGCTGTCGCGACATATAGCGCCATTTTTCTTATACATAAGCCATAAAAGAGTAAAATATTTCATACAATACATACTGCTGCCTTCTAGAGATGTGCGAACTATTCGAATACGAATTTGAATACGAATTCAAATTTCTATGTGATTTAAATCTGAACTATTCGAAAATTTCGAATCTAGGTGGTTCGAATACGAATTATATAAATTGTCAATTTTATAAAATCACATTTTCTGTTAGCAAAACAGTACGTTCATGTTAAATAGGTGTATTCAGTATTACAATCGCTCACTCTGAGCGGCTAAATAGCAGTCAAAAAGTTTATTTCTAATTTCTAACATGCCCTGTGACCCTATCAAATTGTAAGTAAACGTTTGAATGTACGTAAAAATATTAAGCTATGAATACTGATAATAAAATAAACTATTTATCATTTTATTTTAATTTCTGCATGTATGTAGGTAATTGGATAATGCTATTGGAGATACTACATTAAAGTATTTTGATAACATCTATAATTTTTTGCCTAAGTGTTTTAATTACTGCAACATTAAATGAAGTATATTTTATTAACTTAATATTAAATATTAAAATAGGTTTTTCTTCCTTAAAAAGAATTTATATTATAGGTATAATCCGTATAAAATCCTTATAAAATCAATATTATTTTTACACATCAAATTGGATATTCTCTTATTATGTACGTGTTAAAATTTAATCTAATAATAATTATATTGTTAATTAAAAATATATTTCAACGATTTGATTCGATTTTATTCAATTCGTTTTGATTCAGTAAAAATTTTGTTGATTTGATTCAAATTCGAAAAAGGAAATAAAATTTTCTTCGTTTTGACATAAAAAATCCTTGTTTCGCACATCTCTACTGCCTTCAATTTACGTTAATTGTGTATTGCATAATTAATTCCCGCTTAACAATAAATTTGGAAAACACGTTGACCGCGTTTCTTGCAAAAAATAGATATTAGACGTTATTAAACGACATTATTAATAATGAGAATCGACCAGGAAATTCATGAAAATAGGACGATCGCGCGTCCCTGATACTTTTGCATCTGTGGTAATCGAACATTCTTAATAAATCCGTAACAGAACGGCTCGCGAGAAATCCGCTTAGGAAGTTTACCTCAATCTTCTATCCACCGCGCTGCGACGCGAAATGAAAGAATCGCGCTAATATTCGAAACTTCACTTATTCCCCAGAGTGTGCGCGCGCGTTATTATGCAGCTCGTCATCGTTGTATCCGTATCCAATTTCATCGTCGACGCCGACGCCAGCGTAGATCATCGCGAGGAGTGGGTCGTCAGGGTACAAGGAGGATCGCAAGTGGCGTCGCTATTAGCCGCTCAGTCCGGCTACAAACACCACGGTCCGGTAAATCCTTCTATTAATTTCACATAAACGGCATAATATGACAGAGTCCCTTCGTCTGTGCTTTCACGTAATATCGCGAACAATGCGAAACGTATTATTACATCGCGTTTATTAAAAAAGAAAAAAACGGGGACGTAGAATCAATAACAAGGTACGATATATAATATTTCCGTTACTTTAAATCCTTAATTGCTATATGCCCCGAGAATGAGCAAAAACTGCGATACGTGATTCGAACGTGATTACATATGTGATCCATGCGATTATTTAATCGGAGGATATACGATATCGCAAAATAATTTCCGATTTACGTATCAAATGTTATTAATTTCATATTCTTTCGCTCTACCGGTATATCCTAAGAGGGGAAAAAATATGTATTACTCCATATGCGTCACTGTTTAACGAATACTTAAAAATAGATTGATTTTATTCGGGGATTATCTCGCGTGGGATGACATTCTGTCAGACGTCTGACATATGGCGTGCAATAAGTGCCGCGTTACGATATCAAGTCGTATCTAAAAGCATATTATACGTCACAGGCATTAAAAATATTTAATCGTAAATATATATTTTTATAAATAATGCTAACTTTTTCTTTCAATTTCAGATTATTAAAAATTTATAAAATAACATTGGTTAATGTTTATCATATACTTTGCTAATGTAACATTTCCTATGCTTATTATATATTACTTAATTTGTTAAATTTATTTAATCTAAAAATATATATGCGCATTGTATATTATATTACAAAAATGTTAAAGTTTACTCAGCTTCCGCAATAAGTTCTTTGAAAAGAAATCTTATGTTATCTCGAAGATTAAATCAAAATAATTAGTAAAATTTAGAAATTGTTAAAAATATGGTTTTATTGTTAAGAAAAAAATCAAAATTAATTAAAGTATTACACATGAAAAGCTTCACATGTATCTGATTGTATAATTGTTTGGCATGAGATTGCGTATTTGCATTTATATCGCAAATTGGTTTGGGCGATGTTACGGCGACATTTTGATACGTGTATCTATATTCTGCAAAAATTGCACTTTTAACTCGACGGTTGGACAATGTAAAAATGAATTAATCCATTACATACAAAAGTAACAATTCTAAATAAACTCTAAATAAGTTGTAAATTTAAAATGCTATAGATATTATGTAATTATTTTTAATAATAATTACTTTTAATTTTACTTTCTCATAGAAAAAGCTTTGTTTTCGTGAAAAAAATATTTTTTTAGTTGCCGCTGCCAATGTGTTCAGAATGTTCTAAAACGTCAAAAAATTGCATTAAAAAAAATGTCCGTATATGTGTGTGTATGTGCGGATTTGATGTCCGCGGTTGCTCTAACTTCCGCAAATATTGAGATATTGGGCTGAATTTTTTTTTTAATCAATAGAGCATCATTTACGGAAGGTTGGTATTAAATTTAGCAATAATCGGTAAAGGGCTTCTTTCTTTATAAAATTTTTAATTTTTTTAGAAATGCCCGTAGTTGCTCTAACTTCTGCAAATTTTGAAATATTGGGCTATTTCTAATTTTATTATATTCTTCAGTCTTCTTTACCTCTATTTTATATATAATACTTTAAGATTTGGATGATTAAATCCAGTTTTATAAGGTTTCTATGTAAGTACGGATTCTTCAAAATTTTAAGTTTCTCTAATTTCCACAAATTTTGAGATATCGGGCTATTTCTAATTTTATTATATTCTTCAGTCTTTTCTACCCCTATTTCATATATATAATTCTTTAAGATTTGGTTGATTAGACTCAGCTTCATAAGGCTTTTATGTATGTACGGATTCCCCGAAATTTTAAATGCCTTTAACTCAAAAACTTCTTAAAGATATATATATAAAATAGGGGTAGAAAAGACTGAAGAATATACTAGAACTAGAAAAAAATTGCCAATATAATAAAAAAGTGTGTAAATTAGAAACTTGCACATTGCTTCTTCATCATTTTTTTTACTTATATATAACTCAAGAACTGATCAACCAAATCTTAAAGAATTATATTTGAAATAGGGGTAGAAAAGGCTGAAGAATATAATAGAATTAGAAAACCATTACTAATATAACAAAAAAGTATGTCAATTAAAAACTTACACATTGCTTCTTTATTATCTTTTTCGCTTATATATAACTCAAGAATTGATCAACCGAATCATAAAGAATTATATATGAAAGAGGAGTACAAGAGACTGAAGAATATAATAGAAATAGAAAAATGGTTGTTATTGAATTTGGTGAGAATCGGTGAAATAATTTTCTTCTTTAATCTGTTTTCTCAGCAAGAGCTACTTGATAGAATAATACAAGGAATCGATTGTTGTAAAAAAAGACTAAAAAAATGATTTCAAAAATTTTTATTGCATTTTGTAGATGCATTTAATTTAAAAAATTGCAAATATCGGGTTAATTTTTTTTTAATCAATAGGGTATTGTTTAAAAAAGTTTGGGATTGAATTTGGCGATGATTGGTAAAGGGGTTCTTTTTTAATAAATTTTGGAATTTTTGGAGCAATGTTCGTGGTTGTTCTAACTTCCGCAAATTTTGAGATATCGGTCTATTTCTAATTCTATTATATTCTTCAGTTTTTTTTACCCCTATTTCATATATAATTATTTAAGATTTGGTTGATTAAACCCAGTTTCCTTTTTGTTTATTTTTCTTCAAAAAGTATATATATTTGCCCCAAAGTATATATATTTTGCCCCAAGAAACTTAAAAGAAATCGTATTTTAAAACTACAAAATATACGATTCGCAAAAATATACGAAAACTAATTAATTTTTCTTTATACCTATATTAATTATATAAATCAATTATAAATTAGAAAACAATTTGTTAATTGTTATAAAAAGAGTAGAAGAGGTCCATACAAATATATCCTTAAAAGAAAGCGGAATTAACGGAGATTGTGAATATATGTATAGTATCGGTCAGTATTGCATCGCTTATGGAAAGGAAAGTCGTTACTTTAATGAAAAAAGACGTACATAAATGTTAAAATTTCATTTTAGTACTGTTATTTTATGCTTTGATATGAATACTTTGAGAAAAAACAAAGATCTTAATGATCGATTTAATTGACGATGAATACCTAATTATTTTTGACGATAATATACAAAACAACGCAATTAAATCATTATAAGATCTTTCTTTTTTTCTCAAAGTATTCCTATCAAAGAATAAATACCAGTACTAAAATAAAATTTTATAACATTTATATACGTCTTTCTTCATTAAAGTCACAACTTCCTTTTCCATAAGCGATGTGCAATACTTCTGACTGGTACTGTATATATACTTATATTCACAATCTTTCTTTTAAGGATATACTTACACGTTGCAATATCTCCTACAAATATCTTAAAGCAATGACATTAGTTGTAACGTTAAAAACGGAAGTAGATAATTTGATTATTAATTTTTGTAAATTAAGAATATTAATTAAAACAATCGTATATTTTCTCACCCGCTCAACATCACTTTATATCGTCTTTGCGCAGAAGTTTGTATAGCTTTGTCAAGTAATTTATATAACTTTGCACTGATTTATTGACCAAGCAGTGCATCAGCTATTGTATAATACTACTTTAACGATCTAACTTTCAATCGCAATTCATTAAATTTTCCAGGAATTTCCAGGAATATCCTGACGCAATAATGCTGGAGGCTGAAATAGTATAAAATAAATTTTCACGTAGAAATTTTGGACGTATTTGACTAAAATTAACCATAAGTTACCAACCTCGTGTCCGGGAGACTCGAGCAGAAGCTTTTATCGGGTGGTACACAGGTAACAACGATTTCTTTGCCTTGTGGTGGGGAGGAAACACGAGTTTTGACTCTCGCGAAGTGACAGCTATAACGATCATGACAATTCGTCCTTAGTAGCGAAAAGGAAAACATCACAAAAGTGTTTATAGTTCTCATAAACACGACCATACTAACCGCGCCGCAATTTAGGAGAGTAAGTACATTTTAAAAGCGCAATATTTTGTTAACGTAACTTTATATTTTTGTTGTATTAAGCATGTTTCTATTTTTTAATAATAATTTACACTTGTTACATACGTTATCTTCAATAATTTTTAGCCAGCAATGGCGCGCTGCAGTGAACGCCGCAGTGAACATTTGACGGAGCTGTTGCAAGCTCAGCCTGAAAAGCCTATTGATAGTGAAAGTTCCGCAGAGGAAGATAATGCTGAGAAATTTAGCGATATCGATTCGGGAGAAAATACATATGATATCGAAGAGGACGTAGAGCAACCGGTTGAAAGTGAGGAACAAGAAGCAGCGCATTCGTCGACGCGAAGAACTAAATCCTTGAAGAAACGCAAGAAGGAACGTTGCGTGTATGGCGTAAACTACTTTAAATGGTCCGTTGAACCGCCGATGGAAGAAGAACAAACAGAAGCAGACAAAGTATCGAATAATGAACCTAAAGTACGACGCGATGCGAAGAATAAGCACACTCCAATGGAAGTATGGTCTCTCCTTTTTACTGATGAAATGCTAAATAAAATTGTCAAACATACTAACGCTGAGGTTGCACAAAAAGAAAAAGCAGGTACTAAAACGCAATTTTATAGTTGTATTGAGAATCTCGAGGAATTAAAAGCCTTTATAGGAATTACATACTATTCCGGATTAAAAAATCATAATAGTGAACGTCCACGTCAATTATGGGTACCAAAATCTGTGTATAACTCAACCATGTCAGAAAATCGTTTCAAATTTTTTTTACAACGTTTACAGTTTGGTGAGAAAAGTACGTGTCACGAAAGTGATCATTTAGCACCAATTCGTGACCTTTGGGATTCATTTATAAAGAATTGTATAAAGTATTATTCGCCGAGTAAACATGTAACAATAGGCGAGCAGTTCGTATATTATAAAGGTGATTGTCCTTTTACAACGCGTAATTCGAACCACGCCGCGTATCAACCGGGTTTTAAAATTGTTATGATGAACGACTCAGAAACATCTTATATGATAAATGCTATTCCTTTCTTTGGAAAAGCCGATACAAGATTTGTAGAATCTAAACCTTTTTATTATGTTTATCAGTTATCAAAACCGATCCGTGGCAGTGACAGAATCATTACTTGTAATAAACGGTTCATTTCAGTGCCTCTAGTGCAAGACATGAAAGATAAATTTTCACTTAGTATGGTAGGGACAATTACAGGAAGTCAAGAAGAGATACCAAACTTGATGACAAATTTCAGAGCACATAATAAATTTTCAACACGTTTTCTTTATGCTGATTATCTGACATTAGCTTCATATCGTCCGGAACAAAGTAAAAGAGTTTTGGTATTGTCTTCTTTACCTAAACGCGAACTTGTAGTTGATGGAAAAGAAGTAGATATCATTCAATTTTATAATAATTCTACTAAAAGAGGCACTGAGATATTTGACCGAAAATGTCGTAAATACAGTACTGCACGAAAGTCTCGCCGTTGGCCAATGAGATTCTTTTATGCTATGTTAGATCAAGGCGGTTATAATAGTTTTAAGTTATATTCCTTAAACAAAAAGAACAAAAAAATATCAAGGAAAAAGTTTTTACAAACATTAATTAAAAGTTTAATCACACCATATATAAGAAAACGCTTGCAGTCACCTAATATTTCCAAGACATTAAAAAATGAAATGAAAGAACTTATTAAGAAAAAAGCTAGCGAATGGTAATACATATATGATCCCATTGCTTACAAATTAGATAAAATAAACGTGTAAGGTGCAAATATTGTCCTGTTTATAATGATAGGAAAATTTAATTTGTTTGTTCTTAATGCAAAAGACCACGATGCGAGGAGCATCGCTCGATGTTATGCGAACTATATATGTACGTACACCAATAATTAATACTTATAATGATTTCTTTTATTATTGTATGTTTTAATGATTTGACTGCAAAATATATTAATATGGCATGAATAAATCAGTGTATTAATATGTATTTTTGTGAGTAACCGCTCCTTTATCCAAGAAACTACAAAACTTCCAAAGAAACTCTAAAATTTACTTGACCCCTTGCAGTTTTACATTAAAATTGTTTAAATTTTACAAGTAAAAATTGATTTGTGAATTAAAGCCTATATCATTCACAAGTCAAATTTTAATTATAAATTAAAGCCGATGCAATTCACAAGTAAAAATTGATTTGTGAATTAAAGCCTATATAATTCACAAATCAAATTTTAATTATAAAAGTAAAGTTTCAGGTTATGAGAAAAATTTTTCCCTATATAATTACATATAAATGTAACAGTTGGCAACTGTTAACCTGAAACTTCACTTTTATAATTAAAATTTGATTTGTGAATTATATAGGCTTTAATTCACAAATCAATTTTTATTTGTGAATTGCATCGGCTTTAATTTATAATTAGAATTTTACTTGTAAATTATATAGGCTTTAATTCACAAATCAATTTTTACTTGTAAATTGCATCGGCTTTAATTTATAATTAAAATTTGATTTCTGAATTACACAGGCTTTAATTCAGATACTATAAACGAGATACTATCCTATTCCTCACAGCTAAGAAGTTTCACTTCTGCCGCGCGTGGAGGCCACACGTATTTTTTTTTTATTGAGGTAACGTATCGTCGATTAATCAAATATAGAGCAACTGTGTTTTGGTACATGTCGAATTATAATAATAAATTGTAGTATGAAAATATTACATCTCGTAGATCCATTGCCTTAAAATGGATGGGTTAAAATTGACTATGGCAAATATTTAATATTGGTGTCACCTAATAAACTTTAAAATTGTTATTCAATAACTCATAAGAAATGTTACATAATAATCAGATAATCACATGTTTTATATTGTGAGAATTTCGTGCTATTGTACGCATACCGAGTGTTGCATACGTATAATTTCATGTCGAAAAGAAATATTGCATATAATTTTATTGTATATTATATCCTCAATTTTATATTGTAATTTTTTTATAGTAAACAGAATAATACATTTCCTTTGCCAGCATTGAATAACAATTAAAGTAATTTAAATCGACCGTGAATGGCAATATATATGTATATGTACATGTATATGTACATATAGCATACAAATAATTTCATTCCATGGTAACTTTTTTATTTTCAAAAACCGTCTATCTTTAGAAAAGTCTTGCTCTCTTAAGAAACATAAGAAAGTTAACTTATATATATATAATGTGAACAGAATAACGTTAAACTAGAATTGGACGTTGTACAAATGGCTAACAATAAGTTATCAAACAGTTGTTCAACTTTTAATTGTATCCCACTGTCTTTCACTTTACTTCTAATGGAGTTACAGATATCTTGACAAACTTATTTTTTGACTCAGCGAATGTCCGACGAAATAAAACTTAACTGGTTTTTTAGTTAACAGTAATAATGAATCAATAAACATATAATACAATATTTGTCAGAGGTTGTTATTAAAATTCTGCAAACGCATTTTACAAGTTAGATATTTATCCTATTAATAAAGATATTTTTAATCATTTTTTGCAAAGAATTTTCTGGGTTTTTTTAGAAAATGATAAAAGAAAGATGTTTTTATATTTTAATTAAGTATTTCTAATATCTACTAAAAAAAAAAAAAAAAATATTCGTGCACACAACGCAGATGTAGAAATACATATGGTTACCAAGGGAGGCTGATCCCATCTCTGGAGGTCAGCGGTATCCCATGAAAGCTGTAAAAAGTATCCCAATTTCTGCGAAAACTTTCCGTCCTGTGGGGTACTATTCAGCTCGCGAATACAGTTCAGGAAAAAGGAATGTTCGTCGTACGAGGATGAAAAAATTTTCACCTCGCCCGGCCCGGCCGAGTCTTTCGAGTCTGGAGGCATTCGCTTTCGTACACATACCTCGAATCTGACCGAGGAGGGCGAAATGTGTTTCGGAGTTTCGGCAGCGTGGATATACGAGAGTGCTGGATACGCCGGCGGCCGCCAAATCGTTTCCTTTGCTACACGGATGACTGCAAAGAGATTATCCCCGTAAGGGGAGCCTCACGAGCCATTTGATCGTTCGTTCATTCCCGTTCCGTTCGCGTCCGTTCCGCCAACGTCGGTCGCCTTTATCGCTCGTGCAGACGTCTCTCGCGCGGATCTCAGGGCCCGGTGTACTTTGCAAAACGAGTTTCGCCGCGAGATCACCGCGAGAACCCGAGAGAAAATATCGGGGCGAATAGGGCCGATATCGTATCTTTATCCTTTTCCTTTGACGGGAACGTCTCAGGCAATCGCCTTATTTTCATCCGTAAACGCCGCCGTGCGCCGGGTGCTCCCTGCAGTTTTCGATGCGTAATATCGGAAGATGTACGAGGAGAGGCAGCAATACCAGTCCAATTTCCTAGGAATATCTCGTTAATCGTGTGTTAAATCGAGCAGCATATTACGTGCAGTAGTGCGCTATTTTCATGCGGATTCGTAATGTAGTTTAGGATATCTCACTTTATGTAGACGCGTGTAATCCGCATGAGCTCAAACAATTAAATTTCAAAATATATATCACGCAAATAAAATTTATTCGGCTTTTAATTGCGATATGTTATGTCGAATCACATCATCCAAAAATTTCAAATATAAAACCACACAGATGCTCACATTTGCATATAAATTAATATATTTATTATAATGTAAATATATATTATAAAGAAACACACAAAAGGATACACTGAGAGAAATGTTTTGTTAAAATGACAAAAGTTTGCCATCTTAACAAAATTTTGTCATTTTAACAAAACATTTCTCTCAGTGTATGAAACCCGATTTTAACCGCTTATAATAGTACTTGTAAAATTTTGCATAGGTATCTTAAGAACACTACACAAATTTTAATGTCTCCATGCACAATATAAACTAAAAACGGAATTACAGTTGTAAGGCATTGCCGCCTACACTCACAAACGATAGTATCTATAGTTATCGTGAACTTTAAACGAGTTTTGCCTCTCGTGCGAGAAGCATCGGCAAAACGATATCGTATCTTTTCCCTTGACTTTGACGAGAGCACTGTGCAATCGATGCCTTTCATCTGTCCTACGATACGTGGTTTACACTGAAAATGCTAAGTGCTTCTAATAAAAAAGAAAAAAAATACTTAAATACGCTAAATTATACGCTTTGTAAATTTTGTTTTAGTAATAAACATGTAATACAAACAAGTAC
Source organism: Leptothorax acervorum (assembly GCA_035220615.1). Classification (NCBI taxonomy): domain Eukaryota; kingdom Metazoa; phylum Arthropoda; class Insecta; order Hymenoptera; family Formicidae; genus Leptothorax; species Leptothorax acervorum. The sequence goes on from JASTWQ010000075.1 coordinate 362,646, forward strand.
AATTTTTTTAAGAAATATACCTACCTAATAACTTTAGTAACACACATTTCTTCAATCAATGAAATATTCATATAAGAGATGAGAAATAAATATCTTTTCACCTACATATTCTATTTTATCAACAATCCAAGACAAAATTGTTTAACAAAAAACAATTTATATCAATTAATTTTAATTATATTTTAACAATTTTTATTTTCTTAATTTAAAAAAAGTTAATTTTAAACAAACGGATATTAATGTCTCAAAGGATTCCTGATTTGTCGTGCCACTATGTGTTTGGCTGCCCGCATTACGGTACGCATTTTCTTAATGAGTTCGGCATAATTACATAAACGTAGTTGCTCTTTTAACCTTCCGAATGCATCTCCGGAAGTCCCTTCTTTAAGTGCGACACTTTTAACCGAGAAATTGCGAGCTGCACGCGAGAGGAGGGCATCACGAGACCGTACCGCAGCAACTGCAACTGCTTCGCCAAGCACGCGGTCTACCGCAATCCGCGAGCGAGCGCAACGCGTGAGATTGCTCTTAGGTTGTCTGTAAGTGCATATATCCAGCGCGGTTACGACATGTAATTATTTCATATAATTAAGCCCACTCGTAACGACCAACCAGGAGTGCGCGACGTAACCGCGATGTTAACGGGCCGAATGGAAAAGTGATGAACGCGTTTCAAAGAGCTTAATTACGCAGCGCACGCAAAGTTGTCGGTACGCTCTGTACGGTGCCCTGTAATTTGTAGCGTTTATTATCATTTATGCCTACTCTTTATTCTGCACCGCCGTATATACTATTAAATAATCCAATGTGTGCATGAATTCGCATGAACGAGCGTGAGTTGAGTCAGTTTACAATTAGTCGTAACAACAACAACTTGTTCAGTGCTCGCACATTTTACGATATAATAGAGAACAAAGATAGCATTTGGTGCATCCAAATATAAGGCAAGAACAAGCCTTTTTCAAAGAAATTTTTTAAAAATATTACACAGAATTTTCTACATCGAATCTTTATATCACGAATGTATAAATTGCCGGAAATAACATACAAATTTACGTACCACGACATTTATAATATTGTGTCACTTTATTATACCCTACTTAATATTAAATAAGGATTTCTAAATCAAAAAAATCCAAATATGATATCGTTTATTAAGATCAAGTGTATTTGGAATATACATATAGTGAGTGCAATTTTTTCAAACGTAACTTGCTTCCAAAGGTATGAGGTTTCCGCAAGAATGACTGATTCGCACAGTCATTTGGGCTTAACGAACCCACGGACCCGAGCTCAATACACTGCGAACATTCACATTTATTTACACTTTACATACATATAGTATCTATATATATATATGCATTTTTGTGAACAAAAATGCAATGAACGTTTAAGGAAAAGTGAAAGCGAGGTGCAATACAATTTAAGAATAATAAAAAAATAAGAACAAGAACACACACACACACACATGACTCATATACGTATTTGATATAAACAGAGCAACTAGGATAGTAAAAGCTCATATTTTTATTTGGAGTAAATGGAAGTTTTCAATCGACCCTATGGGTTTACGATTCTCATCTTACACCAAAAATAGTTTTACAAGATTTCGAACTTGTCCTGAAATCGTTGACGAAAGGCGTAATAAATTAAAAGTTACACTCACCAAAGCTTATAATTTGCGACAAAATATTTGACACAATTAATACAACGTTCACATAGAAAAGTTCTCAAATCTTGAAAATTCCCTGAAATTGTTGACAAATGGCGTGATATGTTAAAAACAATATACAAAAAGATGTTAGATGAGAACTTTTCTATGTGAACGTTGTATTAATTGTATCAAATATTTTGTCGCAAATTATAAGCTTTGGTGAGTGTAACTTTTATTTTACGCGCACAGATATTTAAAATGATGAAAGAAAAGCGTTCCCACTACCTTATCTCCACACTCAACCCTTTAACCTTTGGACCAATTGTTTAACGTCTCTTCCGAAAGACGGAGCACAGTTTTCCCCGTTTGAGAATCCATCTCTCGCGTGGGGAGGGGGGGGGGGGGGGGGGCGGGGACAGCTTCGGAAATAAATTCCATGTTTACGTGCTCAAGTGGACTCGAACCTGGTACCTCAGATTACGAGTCTGGCGCTCTACCACTAGACCACACTGCCGCCCTAATGCTCATATTTTTATTTATATATTCCTTAGTTAAAGAAAATATAATTACTTATAAAATTGTCAAAATATATGATAAAATGACATTTGATTAACGAGCGATTAGTTGAGCTGGAACTTAGAGACCTCCTTATTTCTCCTAATTTCACATTATCATACATCTTACGCACAATCTTCTATTATAAAGGGTCGAGATTGCTCAATCAAGTCTTGGCCTCAGGGCAAATTGGAATTCGGTTATCGAGAATCTGTTATAGAATTGTCGGAATAAATTTCCTGACATTAATTTTCCTGCCGACAGACAGGAATGACAGACAGATAGAATTTCTTTATTTTAGAGGCACAGCAGCGTGGATGTTTGAAGAGACGGGTATATTGTCGGAATGCATTGTCAATAGCATCTGTTTTAATTGAAATAAACTAAATAAAGTATTGTAAATGTTTGCTAAATATTTTGTAAATAATATAACATATTATTTATATTCTAATCTTTAATAAATTATTCTATTTTTTAATAAATCTTATTTATTTCCTACTTTTTAATAAATTTTGTAATTCTGCATAATAAATATTTTATAATAAGGTACCTATATGCGTATTACTAAAAAAAAAGTTCCGTTATTTTCTATTCTATTTTATATATGTATGTTTAAAATTAATTATTGATTTTGCTATTATAGATTCAAATGTATCTTTATTTTTTGATATTTTCTAAGAAAGAGAAATGTATTACGCGCGTCAAAGTTAAAATGACATGGAATGTGCTAAAAATGTTTATATCTATATTTACATGTTGGCCATTGGCCATCTCTCTTTTTCTCTCTTTCTTTCTCTTTTTCGTTTTCTTTTTCTTTTTACTGATATTTTATTCGTAAAATCTGTAGCAATATACCATTCTTGATACAAATATATCGAAAAAATGATGATTCTTTACTTTTCTTGTCATTCCTTTATATCGTCACAAAATATGAAAATAATGTGTTTTGCAAAATATATACATATCTAAAAGTTATATTTTACAAAATTTATCTAACATTGTTTAAGAGAATTGGTAAACTAGAAATTATATAACAATTATTCGCATTTGTAGTATGAAAAGTAACTTGTTATGCAAAAACATATTAAAATTAGTTTGTGGTCCATATACGGATTATTTATAATGATGGTATAATTTTTAGGCGACATCTCTAGCGCGAGTATTAATGATATACGTTTGTAAATTATCGGAAATTACCAATACGGTAGTTCGTTAATTCAGCGTCAATAATTGAAATAAATGACGTGGCGTCCTGCTGAACACTATAATGAATTTCCCGTGAAGTTATGTCCGTTGACAAATCGTCACAGCGATTTACTGCCCGGAGTGTGCTTTTTCGTTAGCTTCCTTTTTTCGGTTCTTCGGAAAAGATTTAATCTCAATGCGAAATTAACCCACGCCAAGATATCCTGATGATAAATATTTGATAGCGCGTAAATCACTGTAATGTAATTTCACGTAATTTATGCAAGGTGTTACACAGCTCGTGTAACTTACAAGAGGACACTACGCGCTGCTCTTCACCGATTTTGATGAAACTTGCAGGAATTGTAGAAGATACTATGTGGTGAATATCTATGTAAAGCCGTTTTTCTGAATTAGCCCTAGAACCCGAACACCCAACAATGATTCTGAATTCTGGTGCTCCTGGCAATATTGCAGCAAATCTGACTAGTTTTAAATGTCCCCTTGTTATAGATACGCCAAAATTTTATATATTTAGACATGATTAGTTAGACACAATCTTGATAGAATTCCGACACTTTTTTATTCTTTATTTAAATATTTTTAGATATTATAAATTTTGAAATATTATTGATATTATATAAGTATACATATATAAAATAGTTAAAATATCAATCATTTATTTCAAAAATTGCGCGAGTTTTAAAAGTGTCAAAATCTATAAATCAATTTTGTTTATATTCTCATTTCTTTGAATTTTTTATAATGCTTTTAAAAAAACTGAATTATATAACTTCTGATCAGCGATTTTTATGGATCTGAATAATTCTAAAAGTAAGCTGTTTTCGATGAGATATTTGTTAAGCAGATCTCTGTAGATAATTATTTTGATAATATTGCATAACTATTTTCTTGTTTGCAATGTATACATGCAGTTGCTAACTGTTTGTCTCAAGCATAGGGTTAGACTATATAATCAATATAACATTAATCAGTTCAAAACAATCGGGCGAGATCGACTGTATGGAATTAGTTGGTACTCTTTGATCAAATTCACGTGATGCTGGTTACAGCGTTGATTTCAATTAAAACTTTAACTTTGACATCGACTTCGATACGATAAAGTTTCAAAGGTCAAACGCATTAATGCAATTTCTCTTTGCTTATATACGCCTGCTACAGTCCAACTATTATAAAGATTGCCAACTTTCTCTGCCTCTTTGCATTTCTTATCGTTACTCTTCAAAATGCTCAACAATCTTGAGATCCTCTCATTAAAAAGCATACAAATATATACGAGAATAACTACTCTTCTCTTTAAATGTGCAACATATATAGACACCGTTTCTCAGAATTTTAAAATGTTAACCATTTACTATATACTCTATAAATTCGAATCCTGTATGATTTTAGAACGCAATTAAATTGAATACATTTGTTTCTTTCTATATTTTATAGATGTTTATAAAAAAAATGAAAATATATATATCATATCAATTTAAACACGTTAAAATCCATAGCTAGAAACTCGCTTATTTCCAACTCTTTTGCTTTAGGTAGAAACAATCTCAAATTTAACACAAAGCATAAAGGAATTGCCGGTTATTATCCCTGCGTTTTCTCTTAAAATATCCTAAATACTAAATTGCAAAGACTACGATAACAATGTGGTTGTTTGTTTGTGCATGCGCAAAGTTTAAGGTATCGTTGTCAGTTTAGGTGTTTACTGTTACATATCACCGTGGCTGTATAAACGCTTGCCTAAAGTGTGAGTACTGCCAGTTTGGGAACCTGCGCACGTGAACTTGTAGATCGTCGAGAACTTCTACCCTCCGCTGAATTCAATGCATGTAATTGAATTTGCAGTCCACAAGTGCCAGACATCGCGTAATCCCAAGTAATACGTATATCAGAGTGTCATGGGCCGCCACTCACAATACGTTCAGCTGTTAAGAGAAAAATTCCACGCTGCGGTCTAGCATTTCGAAATCTAAAGCTTTGCACCCCAGTAATCTCGCAATCTTGATTACAATGATATATTTTATATAACAAAAAATATTTAATAATTAAATAATACATAAAAAATATTATGCATATACGCATATATACATTAATATTTCTATCAAGACAGTTAATGCAGATAAGTTAATAATATTGTTTTAAATTTACGTCCGCGTGAATATTATCAACTCATATTACTTTAATTTGAAAAGTAATGAACTTCTTTGTTACATCTCACAAAAATGTGTAGACAAATGCACCGGAAATATGTGTCAACAAAATTTTGAAATATAAAACATACATTAAAAGAGCTAGAAAGTGATCTCGCAATAAAGACCGCGATCAAACTATTTCTTTCATACAAAAACATATCAAACACTCGATTTTATATATTATACATATATATAAAAGTTAGAGAGAGAAAGAGAAATTATTTGTAGTTGGAGTAAAAAAAACCGGATTTCCTGTACATTTGTATCTACTTCCGTTTGCTTCCGGTAGCACAGTGACAACGGCTATATACCAATCGCTTATGTAATATGAACAGTAAATACACGTGTCGCGTACATAATCATGCATGCGATACATACGTCAGCATTCACATGTACGACTTACATAAGACGAAATATATACTACATTGTACTACAAACGTAATATCTGAAGATTGTCACGCATATACATATGCGAGTTTTCACGTGCACATTGTACGATAGTTGACCTATATTTTAACTGTGCTTATGCTATATCCATGAAGATTCTTCATGGCTATATCTTATTTATTTCAGCGAAAATCCTTTTGTACGCTACAATTTTATATTTATTGAAAAATATATTTTAATAAATTATTCGTAAATTCTTTTACAAATAAATAAATAAAGTATTCTGTAAAATATTCAAAGTGGATATCTATATGAAAATTGGAGTAAGAATGTATTGATTAATTTGATGGAAATTGCTTCTTTTGAACATGCTTAAGCAAAGAGTAAGCTTTATTAAGAAAATTTATCTAATGTTGAAAATTAAATGATTCTGACACAGCTTCGAGAATTTTAAATAAAATTTTATATTGTAACTTAATTATATTATAAAATTTAATATAGAAAATTTAGAAATCATAGCTCATGCATAAAATTTTAAAAAATTTCTGCCGAAAATGTTAACTTCAAATTTACTTCAATTTTTGCTGCCTATTTACATTTTATAAATTGCATGTATATATGTATTTAAAGTACTATTGTTAATATGAATATGTTTGCAGGGAACAATATTGAGAATAATTATTAGCGTAATCTCTATAATTTTCATAGCAATATAATAGACTCAGATACTTCATGAATTATATATTTTCGCTAAACTTTTGATTGCAGATTTTTTAGTTAATTGAAATTTTTATTGAAAACAAAGTACGATTAGATATTATCTTTTTTTTACCATTTTTCAATATTAGATATCTCAGCAAGTAGACTTCAATTAAAAATCATAATAAAATAAAATTTATTTAAAATTTTATTAGAAACAAGAATTGTTGATTATTATTTGTGTCTTTCAGCCACTTTTAATTTAGGAATTATTGATATCTCAACATATCAGGACTATACATACAGTCTTATGAGATGAATCTCTAATATATGTACATAAGTTGTATCATTTTTTATTCATAAATTACAAATTTTGGGCAGTTTTAGAAATCTGTTAAATTATAGCCTACTTGAAACTAAATGAAGAATATGGCATCTTTGATTGATATCTACATTTTCTGAAGCTTTCCAGAAAGTGCACTTTATTTTTATAGTTTATTGTTTACGGGATGTTTCTTTGAAGAAAAAAGATCGACTCCTGTTTTCAAAAACTCCATATGGCTTGGCAGATCAAGAGTCTGTAAATTTTGGAGAGAACACGCGATGCCTACGACACCCCCGTATAAACGTACGCATGCACACATTCGTGTACGCAGAATACACGCAGAACGCGGAGAATGCTCACATGAATTCAAGAGACAGGGACGAAGGTGTGGTCGGGAAACGACGACGAGGGTTGCTATAGAGCGGGCAAGGCCGGGTAGGGAGAAGAGGATAGAGACGTTAGGGTTTTCATTGGAAACTGACGACGCCTGCGGGAGCTTACGGGTGCGGGATTACGAGAGACAGTTGGAAATCCGATCAAAACAAATGGACTGCGAAAATACTTTGTCTCTCTCTCTCTCTCTCTCCCTCTCCTTCTCTCTCTCTCTCTTTCTCTCTCCTTCTTCCTCTCTTTCTCGTACACCCTTCTCTCTTCCCATTTCTCTCATCTTCACTCACGCTCCACGCCCAATATTCGCCCGGAGGGGGTTATAAGCGACTTGGGCCGCCGATTCGCGGATTTTCCTGTATCTATACCGAGTACGAGACATCCCTCTTAGCAGTCGGAAAGCGCAATCTGAATACCGATAAGACGGATCGCCCGCTGATCGTGAAGTAATGACCGGCACTGATTTCTCGCCTCTATCTATTTCTTCCCTTTTACGTGCTCAAAGATATTTCTCACGTGCACCTTAGCACACGGAAAATACTACTATTGGTGGTGTGATGATGCCTCCAGCTTCGAAACGTTTTCCCGCGAGAGCTTAAGACAATGGGATAGGAAATGTACAGAATAACGTAATCCTTTTCCGAGAGTCGCATGTATTATAGTAATCATTAAATGGCGAGGAAGTCATGCAAGATGCGATTAAGCGAAACTTCACCAATTAGCGAATATTATCTGTTTAACAACATAATATAATGCAATGATGTGAAATAAAGAGTTTAAATTGTAAACTTAATTGAATTATGTATATACAATCAATTTTTACAATTGGAATAGATTAAGTACTTTTTTCATATATATAAAACATTAATCCAAAATTAACAAATAATAAAGTTGTCGTTTATGTGGGATAGGTATATAAAAAATCAATTTTTTCTCAAATAAAAAATGTTAAAGAGCATCATTACATGACACAATTTCTCACTAAATTAAAATAATATTAATTATCTGTTTGTGCTTCTAAAGATTAATTCGCAAAAGGCCTTTTATATTTTCAATGGCTTGTAGCTTTAAAATTGAATCTAAAAATCCACTTCAACAAGGAATTAAGTATTTACTTTATCAATTTTAGAATACAGCACTTGCTTAGTTTAATTATTTAATTATTATATGTTTGGTAATTGTTGAGGAAAAAGAACTTATATTGTTAGACGAAATTGAGTTAGTTCACGTTTAGGTATTTAAGGAAAAACCGATATGTACATTCTCGGCTTAATGTTACTAAGGAAAGCCATTTCGTATCAGATTAACATTGCGATATCACGGTAATACTCGGTAATAACCGTAATATTCGCCTCGTCGCTCGCTGATTGCGAAGTAATGACCGTCCCCGATTTTCTCTTCGTGCTTCTCACGTACACGTCCCGTACAACCCCCGTATTCTCCCCGACTGCTGTGCTTACCGATTACGAGGAAAGAGGAAAGGGCCATTATCACGTAGTCGACGAATTCGAGTTTGAAGCGTTCCCACGTGGAATTTAAGAGAAGCACCCGCGTGACACCTAGAAAAGCACGTGCCCTATCTACCCAGCGCTATATTCCGCGTTAAAAGCGGCGACCTTGAAGTCGTCGCTCGGTAAAAGGGTCGGAAATGCTCACGTGCCGATCGAGAACCTCCTTAAGAATTCTACGGCGGAGAAGTTTGCGGAAGCTATATCGAACCGCAAGATTTCCGGAATTAACCCCTTTCACAACGGAACACGTACTCACACGGAGTAGAAGTTCCTGCGGAATTTTATTATCAGTTGTTTTAAAACTTACTTCAAAATCCGTTCACGATATCTTGCACAGAACTGACTTTCGCTTTATCAGTGAAATAAACGACAATTAAGTAATGTCGAACTAAAAGAATATGCGGAGATCGTTTAATGAATCCGACTTTCCATAGCAAGCATCGTAACAAAAATAAGTAAAAGCCATAATTAATATAAGCTTCACAAATAAAAGAACATTATTATAATTAGTGGAATTTTTTATATTAATAATAAGTGAAACATTGACCGATAAGCCCGATAAGTAATCCCGACAAATGAATAGAGATATGCCATTTATGGTCGGGCTGGTTCCTTGTAGTCTTATTATTAGGGCCAGTTTTTCAATCAAAATAGTCGTTTAAACTGAAGTTTAGCTAAACTCACTCTTCGTCTTTTTCTAAAAGGGATAGTTAGAAAGAGACGAAGAGTGAGTTAAGCTTATATTAAAGTTAAGTGACTATTGAAAAAATGGCCCTTAATAGTTTAAATATTAATATATTTGTGTGAATTTATATACTTTCTTCCACTCAAATTGCGCGCCGATTATTTGTCGGTCTTGAAACACAGTTATTCGTTGGAACAAATTCAACGTACTTAAATCGATAATCAATTTAACTTTTTAATGCTAATAAGCATGACTGGGATGATATTTTTTGCAACAAATTCTTTATAGTGATAGCGTGCAAAAGTTAAATTGATTATTGATCTAACAATAAGTATATTGAATTTACTTTTCTAACAAATAACTGTGTTTCAAGACCGACAAATAATCGACGTTCAGTTTGAGTATAAAAAGAAAAGTATAATATATAAATTCACACAAATATTTCTAAGTTACAAGAAACTAGCCCGATCGTAGATGGCATATATCTCTATTTACTTGTAACAATCTTATATTATAATATAGTATTTCTCTTTTCTTTATTTAATTAAGCTATTCGAGAAAATGTTAATAAACCTTCCTTTCAGCAAATTGTTCCATACGCTATCATTTAATACTAAATACATATGGTTTACATTTGTAGATCTGTATTTGCAGAGGGTAGAAGGATTTCCGATCGATCCATGAGTCGCAATGTAAAATCCTAAATGCTTAATGCGGCGTGCGTGGCATACGTGATCGTGGATACGCAAACGTGCAACATTTATACACTGCTGTATTGAAAAGTATATCCCGCCGGATATTCAGTAGTTTATCAGCGAGTTCAGCGAAGCATTTTGACGATCAAATTTATTCCTTCCAATCGGATGCACAACAGATATGATGGATAGTGGATTAAAGGATTTTTGCGCATGTTGTATAGGATTAAGAGAATAGCAGACAAAAGGATTATTGTTTTATAATCCCGGTGCTCTAAATTTCCTTGGACTCTGCCGCGGAGTTTGATTGCGTTTAGTATTATCTATATCCATGGAAAACACAATATACGAAAGAAACCGCTATTGTCGCTCTGTCACAATTAATAACATTAATGAAATATGCCCGAATAAATAAACAATTTTAAATAATACACTGTAAAGATAGCGATTAATTAATCATGAATTCTTATAACAAGAGATATAATTTATTGTAAATATATTGAAATGTTTAACAAAGTATTAATAACGTACATAAAATAAAAATTTAATATTATTTAAACAGTATTTTAATAAAATAAAAATTTAATATTAAATAATATAATATTAAAATTAAATAAAATAATATTTTAAAGAAATAATTAAACAATTATATACAAAAGTAACAACAGAAATATAGCTAAAAATTCTGCGGCAAGCGATTCCACCAAAAGAGCGACATGAAGAAGTACACTTATATTTATACAGGTAAATAGGGGAGACCGGGGCTAACTCGACACCGGGCCAAACTTGACACTAGGCTTTTTGCTTATTTAAATCTATCTTAGAAACTTGCCTTTCCTATGGTAAATGCGTCTTTATGTGCCAGCGTTGTCAACGGAATTTGGTGGCATTCTGAGTTATGGTGTAACTTCTAGTGCGACATAAGCGTTTTCAATGGTAAAAAGTAATTTTTCTAATCTCTCGAAAATTTCTACTCTTTCATCGAGCTTTACTCTTACGAATCTACCATTAAGTGATTTTGATGGGGAATTCGATGCTCTATACGAGTCCGATAATCGTTTTTGCATATTTTCAAAATTTTTATGTTTTTGAAGTGACAGAAGTAAAAAACAACGTTTGGGGCAAAGTCGACACCACGCCACCGGGGCAAAGTCGATACTAATCTATTTCTATAAAGCGTTGTAAATAAGTCATTTGCTTTTAGCTTGCAGCAAAATAGTTTGTATATACAATAGAAAAAGACCAGTGATAGATAAGGAAATGATGAAAGAAGCTGTACTTGCCGTAAAAAATAAAAAATGAAAATCAAACATGCTGCAGAAATATTCGGGGTGTCAAGACAAATTGTCGTTTATTATGGCTCATGACAAATTTGCACGCATGGCCGATCGCGAGTTTACCTGCATTAAGCGGAGTCTACAATGAGAATATAAGGCGTAAAATTTAAGCTTTAAGCCTTAAACCGTAAGAAATTGACAAATCACAGTCGAGTATTCTTCTCATATTCGACTGTGATTTGTCAATTTCTTACGGCTTAAGGTTTAAAACTTAAATTTTACGCCTTAAATTCTCATTGTAGACTCCGCTTTAATTGTTTTTCAGACATGAGTTCAGAAGAAGATAATTGAAAGCAACAATTTTTTTCTCATTATTTCCAATGATTGTTTTGCTTTATTCCGAATTTTTGTACTTTCTAAATACACGATAAACGACGTATTTCATTTTCAGATAATAAAAAAATAAATTTCAGATCAAATTGTATCGATTAGACAAAGTGTCGAGTTTGCCCCGGCATTTTTCAATTTGAAAATTTGTCCGCGTCACTTTTCCTCTTCTGGGGGCAAAACAAAGCCACATACAACAAAACTTCCTGAAACAATTTTGTACCTAAAGAAACACTCTTTGAATGTAGTACCATTGAATTCGCTTGAAAATTTTAATTAGTTGTTGAAAATTGCCTTTGAAAAAATCGTGTCCAGTTAGCCCCGGTCTCCCCTAATCTAAAAATTTTTATTTTATAAAAGCGAAATTTGGAAAAATTAATTTTTATCTTTTATTTGACAATTTCTTTCGATAATAAAGTACATCATCTGTCTCATGTAGCTGTAAAAATATTTAAATTTAAAATTAGTGCATTATAATATCTATTACATAAATAATTAAAGTATAGAGCATGAAATCGAGATTTAAAAACTGCACTTGGCATGCCTGATATTAAAAATATTTGTGATAGCTTGTATTTTTAATATCAGGCACGCCAAGTGGCATATCTGCGTTTAATTAGACGTTTTTATCCGAGGAAGAACTGTGCAGACACATTATAAAATTCTATATCTTCTTATTAACCATAAGTTACTACCTTTATTTTTTGTCTACATTTGTGATATCTCAGGCAAGCATTAATATCTTTTTACGGCCTTCTTTTTCTAAATTGAAATACCAAAACTTAAGCGAACTACATAAGCTTTATTTTGGAACCATAAATAGGACAAAAGTTATAAAGGCGTAAAGCAAAGCAAAATATTTATATAACCGGAAAAATTATCTATTTGTAAAAAATATGATTACTGATATTTACATTTAAAAAAGCATAAAACGACTTACAATCATAAAATTAAAATGTTATTGAAAAAAATTTTTTGTTGTAAAATTTAAACAATTTTAATGTAAAACTGCAAGGGGTCAAGTAAATTTTAGAGTTTCTTTGGAAGTTTTGTAGTTTCTTGGATAGAGGAGCGGTTACTCACAAAAATACATATTAATACACTGATTTATTCATGCCATATTAATATATTTTGCAGTCAAATCATTAAAACATACAATAATAAAAAAAATCATTATAAGTATTAATTATTGGTGTACGTACATATATAGTTCGCATAACATCGAGCGATGCTTTTTGCATCGTGGTCTTTTCATTAACGAGAGACTTAGCGCAAGTTACGATCGCGATTGCAGAAGAGCTGTAGTTTGTTTGAAAGGTTTTGATGTACAAAGTACAAAAATGCAAAAATTATTTGCCATCGTCAGGTTTTTTGTAAGTTTCTTACATTTAAAGTTTTACTCACAAGTAACCTTTACTGCAAGTGATACACGCCGATTTTTTTCATCTTTTGGGGTGTGATTCAGGAACCCAAAAGATGATCATTTATGCCGAAAAACTTAGCTCAATATTGTTTAGACCACTTATATAAGGTATTCTCTTTTTAATGATATAGGACGGTATGATCAAATATCTCGCAAACAACGCATTTGCGAAAAAAGTTTCTTAAACAAAAATTGTTTGGTTTCAATGAACACATAAGATGATAACATTTGCTTGATCTAGGGAGCCTTTCCGAAGATCACGATAAGATCACCTCTAACTTTTTCAATAAAAATGTAAGATTTTAAATAGGGACTGATTTGTTTTATTATCCTGCGCTAAAATATATACATATATATAATATATATTTTATATATATATGTATATTATTATATATATATATTTAAAAACTTGTTTAAAAATTTTTGAAAAATATATAATGTATGTGTACCTATCTATATATTTTTTAAATATTTAAAAAATTTTTAAATATATATTTTTTAATATATATCTATATGTAAATATATTTTAGCCGCAGAATGATGAAACAAATCAGTTTCTATTATAAAATATCTTCTATTTTATTGAAAAAGTTGGAGGGGCGACCTTATCGTGATCTTCAGAGAGGCTCCCTAGATCAAGCAAATGTTATTATCTTATGTGTCCATTAAAACCAAGCAACTTTTGTTTAAAAAACTTTTTTCGCAAATGCGTTGTTTGCGAGATATTTGATCATACCGTCATATATCATTAAAAAGAGAATACATTGTATAAGTGGTCTAAACAATATTAAGCTACTTTTTTGGTATAAATAATCATCTTATGGGTTCTTGAATCACACCCCAAAAGATAAAGAAATCGGCGTGTATCACATGGTGAAGGTTACTTGTGAGTGAAACTGTAAATATAATAAACAATATAACTAACAATGGCAAATAATTTTTGTATTTTTGTACTTTATACATTAAAACCTTTCAAGCAAACCACAGCTCTTCTGCGAACGCGATCGTAACTTGCGCTAAGTCCCTCGTAAGAACAAACAAATTAAATTTTCCTATCATTATAAACAGGACAATATTTGCACCTTACACGTTTATTTCATCTAATTTGTAAGTAATTGGATCATATATATATTACCATTTGCTAGCTTCTTTCTTAATAAGTTTTTTCATTTCCTTCCTTAAATCGGAACAATTGAGGTAACCTTTTTAATGACCGCAAGCGTTTTTTTATATATGGTGTAATTAAACTTTTAATTAATGATTGTAAAAACTCTTTTCTTGGTATTTTTTGGTTTTTTTCGTTTAAATCATATAATTTAAAACTATTATAACTGCCTTGATCTAACATAGCATAAAAGAATCTCATTGGCCACTGCCGAGACGTTCGTGCAGTACTGTATTTACGACATTTTCGGTCAAATATCTCAGTGCCTCTTTTAGTAGAATTATTATAAAATTGAATGATATCTACTTCTTTTCCATCAACTACAAGTTCGCGTTTAGGTAAAGAAGACAATACCAAAACTCTGTTACTTTGTTCCGGACGATATGAAGCTAATGTCAGATAATCAGCATAAAGAAAACGTGTTGAAAATTTATTATCTGCTTCGAATTTTTTCATGCATCTTGGTATATCTTTTTCTCTTCCTGTAATTGTCCCTATCATACTAAGTGAAAGTTTATCTTTCATGTTTTGCACTAGAGGCACTGAAATGAACCGTTTATTACAAGTAATGTTTCTGTGACTGTCATAGATCGGCTTTGATAACTCATAAACATAATAAGAAAAGTTAGATTCTATAGGATTTTTATCGTGTTTTCCAAGATAAGGAATAGCATTTATCATATAAGATGTTTCTGAGTCGTTCATCATAACAATTATAAACCCGCCGTCCTTATGCTTATAAGAAAGAAAATGACATTTACCTCGAAAATTTACAAACTGCTCGCCTATTGTTACATGTTTACTCGGCGAATAATACTCTGTACAATTCGATATAAATGAATCCCAAAGGTCACGAATTGGTGCTAAATGATCACTTTCGTGACACGTACTTTTCTCACCAAACTGTAAACGTTGTAAAAAAAATTTGAAACGACTTTCTGACATGGTTGAGTTATACACAGATTTTGGTACCCATAATTGATGTGGATGTTCACGATTATGATTTTTTAATCCGGAATAGTATGTAATTCCTATAAAGGCTTTTAATTCCTCGAGATTCTCAATACGATGACAAAACCGCGTTTTAGTACCTGCTTTCTCTTTTCGTGCAACCTCAGCGTTAGTATGTTTGACAATTTTATTTAGCATTTTATCAGTAAAAAGGAGAGACCATACTTCCATTGGAGTGTGCTTATTGTTCGCATCGCGTCGTACTTTAGGTTTATTATTCGATACTTTGTCTGCTTCTGTTTGTTCTTCTTCCATCGGCGGTTCAACGGACCATTTAAAGTACTTTCCTCTATACACGCCACGTTCCTTCTTGCGTTTCTTCAAGGATTTAGTTCTTCGCGTCGACGAATGCGCTGCTTCTTGTTCCTCACTTTCAACCGGTTGCTCTATGTCCTCTTCGATATCATATGTATCTTCTCCCGAATCGATATCGCTAAATTCCTCAGCATTATCTTCCTCTGCGGAACTTTCACTATCAATAGGATTTTCAGTCTGAACTTGCAACTGCTCCGTCAAATATTTCATGCGTTTGCAGCAGCGCGCCATTGCTGACTAAAAATTATTGAAGATAACGTATGTAACAAATGTAAATTATTATTAAAAAATAGAAACATGCTTAATACAACAAAAATATAAAGTTACGTTAACAGAATATTGCGCTTTTAAAATGTACTTACTCTCCTAAATTGCGGCGCGGTTAGTATGGTCGTGTTTATGAGACCTATAAACACTTTTGAGATGTTTTCCTTTTCGCTACTAAGGACGAATTGGCATGATCGTTATAGCTGTCACTTCGCGAGAGTCAAAACTTGTGTTTCCTCCCCACCACAAGGCAAAGGAATCGTTGTTACCTGTGTACCAACCGATGAAAGCTTGTTGGTAACATGGTTAATTTTAGTCAGATACGTCCAAAATTTCTATGTGAGAATTTATGTTATACTATTTCAGCCTCCAGCATTATTGCGTCAGGATATTCCTGGAAATTCCTGGAAAATTTAATGAATTGCGATTGAAAGTTAAATCGTTAAAGTAGTATTATACAATAGCTGATGCACTGCTTGGTCAATAAATCAGTGCAAAGTTATATGAATTACTTGATAAAGCTGTACAAACGTCTGCGCAAAGACGATATAAAGTGATGTTGAGCGGGTGAGAAAATATACGATTGTTTTAATTTATATTCTTAATTTACAAAAATTAATAATCAAATTATCTACTTCCGTTTTTAACGTTACAACTAATGTCATTGCTTTAAGATATTTGTAGGAGATGTTGCAACGTGTAAGTATATCCTTAAAAGAAAGATTGTGAATATAAGTATATATACAGTACCAGTCAGAAGTATTGCACATCGCTTATGGAAAAGAAAGTTGTTACTTTAATGAAGAAAGACGTATATAAATGTTATAAAATTTTATTTTAGTACTGGTATTTATTCTTTGATAGGAATACTTTGAGAAAAAAAGAAAGATCTTATAATGATTTAATTGCGTTGTTTTGTATAGTATCGTCAAAAATAATTAGGTATTCATCGTCAATTAAATCGATCATTAAGATCTTTGTTTTTTCTCAAAGTATTCATATCAAAGCATAAAATAACAGCAGTAAAATAAAATTTTAACATTTATGTACGTCTTTTTTCATTAAAGTAACGACTTTCCTTTCCATAAGCGATGCAAAATGCTGACCGATACTATACATATATTCACAATCTCCGTTAATTCCGCTTTCTTTTAAGGATATATTTGTATGGACCTCTTCTACTCTTTTTATAACAATTAACAAATTGTTTTCTAATTTATAATTGATTTATATAATTAATATAGGTATAAAGAAAAATTAATTAATTTTCGTATATTTTTACGAATCGTATATTTCGTAGTTCTAAAATTCGATTTCTTTTAAGTTTTTTGAGGCAAAATATATACACTTTTTGAAGAAAAATAAACAAAAAGGAAACTGGGTTTAATCAACCAAATCTTAAAGAATTATATATGAAATAGGGGTAAAAAAGACTGAAGAATATAATAGAATAAGAAATAAACCGATATCTCAAAATTTGCGGAAGTTAGAACAAACACGAACATTGCTCCAAAAATTCCAAATTTTGTTAAAAAAGAACCCGTTTACCAATCATCGCCAAATTCAATCCCAAACTTTTTTAAACAATACCCTATCGATTAAAAAAAAATTTACCCGATATTTGCAATTTTTTAAAATTAAGGAGGTTCGAGCATTACTTGTGAGTCAAAAATGCGATTGAAATAAATGTCATTACAGCGATCCCGAATTATTTGCAATATTAGTATAATGAATTGTGGATATTACTTACGTGCTATATTCTTCGTAAATTATTAGTGTATAGAATATTAACAAACATAGGCCGGTGTATGAGAGCGTCAACGACTCGGGAATCGCTTATTATCCAACATTCTAGGCTAGGATCTAAACTTTGTGACAGTATAGCCTTCAATCCACACGGTAAAGTCCGATTTTTAAAGTCGTTACACAATCCTTGATGTTTCATCTATCAAATGCTAGTTTTTCAAAGTCCTCAGGTGGCTAAGTGTGTACTAAACCAGTGATAATCTACCTCGGAGCGACTTTCTCCATAAGGGTAGACTAAAAGTGGCCAACTTCTGAATAATATTACAAAAAAACTATACGGTCAATATTGCTCAAGTTTTGCGATTATTTGTGTAAAGTGTTTATGTAAATCGTATAAAAAAATTAAGGCTCTACGATGGCTTTCGAGTATAGAAAGCTTATTGTCACAAAGTGACATGTTCTAACTGATAATGTTGGCCAAATAAGCGATTCCCGAGTCGTTGACGCTCTCATACCCTAGTATATGTTTGTTAATATTCTATACGCTAATAATTTACGAAGAATATAGCACGTAAGTAGCATCCACAATTCATTATACTAATATTGCATATAATTTGAGATCGTTGTAATGACATTTATTTCAATCGCATTTTTGACTCACAAGTAATGCTCGAACCTCCTTAAATGCATCTACATAATGCAATAAAAATTTTTGAAATCATTTTTTTAGTCCTTTTTTACAATAATCGATTCCTTGTATTATTCTATCAAGTAGCTCTTGCTGAGAAAACAGATTAAAGAAGAAAATTATTTCACCGATTCTCAACAAATTCAATAACAACCATTTTTCTATTTCTATTATATTCTTCAGTTTTTTGTACTCCTATTTCATATATAATTCTTTATGATTTGGTTGATCAGTTCTTGAGTTATATATAAGCGAAAAAGATAATAAAGAAGCAATGTGTAAGTTTTTAATTTACATACTTTTTTATTATATTGGCAATTTTTTCTAGTTCTAGTATATTCTTCAGTCTTTTGTACCACTATTTTATATATATATCTTTAAGAAGTTTTTGAGTTAAAGGCATTTAAAATTTCGGGGAATCCGTACATACATAAAAGCCTTATAAAGCTGAATCTAATCAACCAAATCTTAAAGAATTATATATGAAATAGGGGTAGAAAAGACTGAAGAGTATAATAAAATTAGAAATAGCCCGATATCTCAAAATTTGCGGAAATTAGAGAAACTTAAAATTTCGAAGAATCGGTACTTACATAAAAGCCTTATAAAACTGGATCTAATCATCCAAATCTTAAAGTATTATATATAAAATAGAGGTAAAAAAGACTGAAAAATATAATAAAATTAGAAATAGCCCAATATTTCAAAATTTGCAGAAGTTAGAGCAACTACGGGCATTTCTAAAAAAATTCAAAATTTTATAAAGAAAGAAGCCCTTTACCGATTATTGCTAAATTTAATACTAACCTTCCGTAAATAATGCTCTATTGATTAAAAAAAAATTCAGCCCAATATCTCAATATTTGCAAAAATTAGAGCAACCACGGACATTTCTTAAAAAATTAAAAATTTGTTTTAAAAAAAAACCCCTTTACCGATCATCGCCAAATTCAATACCAACCTTTCTTGAATGATACTTTATCGATTAAAAAAAACAGCCCGATATCTCAATATTTGCGGAAGTTAGAGCAACCGCGGACATCAAATCCGCACATACACACACACATATACGGACATTTTTTTTAATGCAATTTTTCGACGTTTTAGAACATTCTAAGCACATTGGCAGCGGCAACTGAAAAAAAATTTTTTTTACAAAAACAAAGCTTTTTCTATGAGAAAGCAAAATCAAAAGTAATTAGTATTAAAAATAATTACATAATATGTATAGCATTTTAAATTTACAACTTATTTAGAGCTTACTTAGAATTGTTACTTTTGTATGTAATGGATTAATTTATTTTTACATTGTCCAACCGTCGAGTTAAGAGTGCAATTTGTGCAGAATATAGATACACGTATCAAAATGTCGCCGTAACATCGCCCAAACCAATTTACGATATAAATGCCAATACGCAATCTCATGCCAAACAATTATATACAAAAGTAACAACAGAAATATAGCTAAAAATTCTGCGGCAAGCGATTCCACCAAAAGAGCGACATGAAGAAGTACACTTATATTTATACCGGTAAATAGGGGAGACCGGGGGCTAACTCGACACCGGGCCAAACTTGACACTAGGCTTTTTGCTTATTTAAATCTATCTTAGAAACTTGCCTTTCCTATGGTAAATGCGTCTTTATGTGCCAGCGTTGTCAACGGAATTTGGTGACATTCTGAGTTATGATGTAACTTCTAGTGCGACATAAGCGTTTTCAATGGTAAAAAGTAATTTTTCTAATATCTCGAAAATTTCTACTCTTTCATCGAGCTTTACTCTTATGAATCTACCATTAAGTGATTTTGATGGGGAATTCGATGCTCTATACGAGTCCGATAATCGTTCTTGCATATTTTCAAAATTTTTATGTTTTTGGAGTGACAGAAGTAAAAAACGACGTTTGGGGCAAAGTCGACACCACGCCACCGGGGCAAAGTCGATACTAATCTATTTCTATAAAGCGTTGTAAATAAGTCATTTGCTTTTAGCTTGCAGCAAAATAGTTTGTATATACAATAGAAAAAGACCAGTGATAGATAAGGAAATGATGAAAGAAGCTGTACTTGCCGTAAAAAATAAAAAATGAAAATCAAACATGCTGCAGAAATATTCGGGGTGTCAAGACAAATTGTCGTTTATTATGGCTCATGACAAATTTGCACGCATGGCCGATCGCGAGTTTACCTGCATTAAGCGGAGTTTACAATGAGAATATAAGGCATAAAATTTAAGCTTTAGGCTTAAACCGTATTTAAACCGTAAGAAATTGACAAATCACAGTCGAGTATTCTTCTCATATTCGACTGTGATTTGTCAATTTCTTACGGCTTAAGGTTTAAAACTTAAATTTTACGCCTTAAATTCTCATTGTAGACTCCGCTTTAATTGTTTTTCAGACATGAGTTCAGAAGAAGATAATTGAAAGCAACAATTTTTTTCTCATTATTTCCAATGATTGTTTTGCTTTATTCCAAATTTTTGCACTTTCTAAATACACGATAAACGACGTATTTCATTTTCAGATAATAAAAAAATAAATTTCAGATCAAATTGTATCGATTAGACAAAGTGTCGAGTTTGCCACGGCATTTTTCAATTTGAAAATTTGTTTGCGTCACTTTTCCTCTTCTGGGGGCAAAACAAAGCCACATACAACAAAACTTCCTGAAACAATTTTGTACCTAAAGAAACACTCTTTGAATGAGTACCATTGAATTCGCTTGAAAATTTTAATTAGTTGTTGAAAATTGCCTTTGAAAAAATCGTGTCTAGTTAACCCCGGTCTCCCCTAATCTAAAAATTTTTATTTTATAAAAGAGAAATTTGGAAAAATTAATTTTTATCTTTTATTTGACAATTTCTTTCGATAATAAAGTACATCATCTGTCTCATGTAGCTGTAAAAATACTTAAATTTAAAATTAGTGCATTAAAATACCTATTACATAAATAATTAAAGTATAGAGCATGAAATCGATATTTAAAAACTGCACTTGGCATGCCTGATATTAAAAATATTTGTGATAGCTTGTATTTTTAATATCAGGCACGCCAAGTGGCAAATCTGCGTTTAATCAGACGTTTTTATCCGAGGAAGAACTGTGCAGACACATTATAAAATTCTATATCTTCTTATTAACCATAAGTTACTACTTTTATTTTTTGTCTACATTTGTGATATCTCAGGCAAGCATTAATATCTTTTTACGGCCTTCTTTTTCTAAATTGAAATACCAAAACTTAAGCGAACTACGTAAGCTTTATTTTGGAACCATAAATAGAACAAAAGTTATAAAGGCGTAAAGCAAAGCAAAATATTTATATAACCGGAAAAATTATCTATTTGTAAAAAATATAATTACTGACTATTTACATTTAAAAAAGCATAAAACGACTTACAATCATAAAATTAAAATGTTATTAAAAAAATTTTTGTTGTAAAATTTAAACAATTTTAATGTAAAACTGCAAGGGGTCAAGTAAATTTTAGAGTTTCTTTGGAAGTTTTGTAGTTTCTTGGATAGAGGAGCGGTTACTCACAAAAATACATATTAATACACTGATTTATTCATGCCATATTAATATATTTTGCAGTCAAATCATTAAAACATACAATAATAAAAAAAATCATTCATAAGTACTAATTATTGGTGTACGTACATATATAGTTCGCATAACATCGAGCGATGCTTTTTGCATCGTGGTCTTTTCATTAAGAACAAACAAATTAAATTTTCCTATCATCATAAACAGGACAATATTTGCACCTTACACGTTTATTTTATCTAATTTGTAAGCAATGGGATTATATATGTATTACCATTCGCTAGCTTTTTTCTTAATAAGTTCTTTCATTTCCTTTTTTAAGTCGTCGTCGATAAGAGGTAACTGCAAGCGTTTTCTTATATATGGTGTGATTAAACTTTTAATTAATGTTTGTAAAAACTCTTTCCTTGACATTTTTGTGTTCTTTTTGTTTAAATCATATAACTTAAAACTATTATAACCGCCTTGATCTAACATAGCATAAAAGAATCTCATCGGCCAACGGTCAGTCCTTCGTGCAGTACTGTATTTACTACATTTTCGGTCAAATATCTCAATGCCTCTTTTAGTACAATTATTATAAAATTGAATGATATCTACTTCTTTTCCATCAACTACAAGTTCGCGTTTAGGTAAAGAAGACAATACCAAAACTCTGTTACTTTGTTCCGGACGATATGAAGCTAATGTCAGATAATCAGCATAAAAAAAACGTGTTGAAAATTTTTATGTGGTTTGAATTTTGTCATCCGTTTTGGTATATTTTTTTCACTTCCTTTAATTGTCCCTATCATACTAAGTAAATGGTTATCTTTCATGTATTTCACTAGAGGCACTGAAATGAATTGTTTATTACAAGTAATGATTCTGTCACTGCCTTGGATCGGCACTGATAATTCACTAACTTGATAAGAAGGCTTAGACTCTAAAAGTCTTGTCTCGGCTTTTTTAAAGGAAGGAATAGCATTTATCATATAAGATGTTTCTGAGTCGTTCATCATAGCAATTTTAAAACCGGGTTGATACCCGGGGTGGTTCGGGGTGGTATTACGCGTTCTAGTACTAAAAGGACAATCACCTTTATAATATACGAACTGCTCGCCTATTGTTACATGTTTACTCGGCGAATAATACTCTGTACAATTCGATATAAATGAATCCCAAAGGTCACGAATTGGTGCTAAATGATCACTTTTGGGATACGTACTTTTATCACCGAACTGTAAACATTGTAAAAAAAAATAGAAACGACGTTCTTCCATGGTTGAGTGATAGACAGATTTTGGTACCCATAATTTACGTGGAGGTTTATGATTATCATTTTTTAATCCGGAATAGTATAAAAGTCCTATAAAGGCTTTTAATTCCTCGATATTCTTAATACCTAAATGATAATATCGCCTTTTAATACCTTTTTCTTCTTTTCGTGCAGCCATCCCAGCGTTAGTATATTTGATAATTTTATTTAGCATTTCATCAGTAAAAAGGAGAGACCATACTTCCAGTGGAGTGTGTTGATTCTTCGCATCTCTTCGTACTTCAGGTTTATAATTCGATACTTTGTTTGTTTTTCTTTGTTTTTTTTCCATCGGCTGGTTTAACGTACCATTTAAAGTAGCTTTCGCTATACACGGACGATTTTTCTTGCGTTTCTTCAAGGATTTAGTTCTTCGCGTCGACGAATGCGCTGCTTCTTGTTCCTCACTTTCAACCGATTGCTCTACGTCCTCTTCGATATCATATGTATCTTCTCCCGAATCGATATCGCTAAATTCCTCAGCATTATCTTCCTCTGCGGAACTTTCACTATCAATAGGATTTTCAGGCGGAGTTTGCACCTGCTCCATCAAATGTTCTATACGTTCGCTGCGGTGCGCCATTGCTGACTAAAAATTATTGAAGATAACGTATGTAACAAGTGTAAATTATTATTAAAAAATAGAAACATGCTTAATACAACAAAAATATAAAGTTACGTTAACAGAATATTGCGCTTTTAAAATGTACTTACTCTCCTAAATTGCGGCGCGGTTAGTATGGTCGTGTTTATGAGACCTATAAGCACTTTTGAGATGTTTTCCTTTTCGCTACTAAGGACGAATTGGCATGATCGTTATAGCTGTCACTTCGCGAGAGTCAAAACTTGTGTTTCCTCCCCACCACAAGGCAAAGAAATCGTTGTTACCTGTGTACCAACCGATGAAAGCTTCTGCACGAGTCTCCCGGACACGAGGTTGGTAACTTATGGTTAATTTTAGTCAGATACGTCCAAAATTTCTACGTGAAAATTTATGTTATACTATTTCAGCCTCCAGCATTATTGCGTCAGGATATTCCTGGAAATTCCTGGAAAATTTAATGAATTGCGATTGAAAGTTAGATCGTTAAAGTAGTATTATACAATAGCTGATGCACTGCTTGGTTAATAAATCAGTGCAAAGTTATATGAATTACTTGATAAAGCTATACAAACGTCTGCGCAAAGACGATATAAAGTGATGTTGAGCGGGTGAGAAAATATACGATTGTTTTAATTAATATTCTTAATTTACAAAAATTAATAATCAAATTATCTACTTCCGTTTTTAACGTTACAACTAATGTCATTGCTTTAAGATATTTGTAGGAGATGTTGCAACGTGTAAGTATATCCTTAAAAGAAAGATTGTGAATATAAGTATATATACAGTAGCAGTCAGAAGTATTGCACATCGCTTATGGAAAAGGAAGTTGTTACTTTAATGAAGAAAGACGTATATAAATGTTATAAAATTTTATTTTAGTACTGGTATTTATTCTTTGATAGGAATACTTTGAGAAAAAAAGAAAGATCTTATAATGATTTAATTGCGTTGTTTTGTATATTATCGTCAAAAATAATTAGGTATTCATCGTCAATTAAATCCATCATTAAGATCTTTGTTTTTTCTCAAAGTATTCATATCAAAGCATAAAATAACAGTAGTAAAATAAAATTTTAACATTTATGTACGTTTTTTTTCATTAAAGTAACGACTTTCCTTTCCATAAGCGATGCAAAATGCTGACCGATACTATACATATATTCACAATCTCCGTTAATTCCGCTTTCTTTTAAGGATATATTTGTATGGACCTTTTTTACTCTTTTTATAACAATTAACAAATTGTTTTCTAATTTATAATTGATTTATATAATTAATATAGGTATAAAAAAAAATTAATTGGTTTTCGTATATTTTTACGAATCGTATATTTCGTAGTTTTAAAATACGATTTTTTTTAAGTTTTTTGGGGCAAAATATATATGCTTTTTGAAGAAAAATAAACAAATAGGAAACTGGGTTTAATCAACCAAATCTTAAAGAATTATATATGAAATAGGGGTAAAAATGACTGAAGAATATAATAGAATTAGAAATAGACCGATATCTCAAAATTTGCGGAAGTTAAAACAACCACGAATATTGCTCCAAAAATTCCAAATTTTATTAAAAAAGAACCCTTTTACCGATCATCGCCAAATTCAATCCCAAACTTTTTTGAACAATACCCTATCAATTAAAAAAAAATTTAACCCGATATTTGCAATTTTTTAAAATTAAATGCATCTACAAAATGCAATCAAAGTTTTTGAAATCATTTTTTTAGTCTTTTTTTACAACAATCGATTCCTTGTATTATCCTATCAAGTAGCTCTTGCTGAGAAAACAGATTAAAGAAGAAAATTATTTCACCGATTCTCACCAAATTCAATAACAACCATTTTTCTATTTCTATTATATTCTTCAGTCTTTTGTACTCCTATTTCATATATAATTCTTTATGTTTTGGTTGATCAGTTCTTGAGTTATATATAAGCGAAAAAGATAATAAAGAAGCAATGTGTAAGTTTTTAATTTACATACTTTTTTGTTATATTAGTAATGTTTTTCTAATTCTATTATATTCTTCAGCCTTTTCTACCCCTATTTCAAATATAATTCTTTAAGATTTGGTTGATCAGTTCTTGAGTTATATATAAGTAAAAAAAATGATGAAGAAGCACTGTGCAAGTTTCTAATTTACACACTTTTTTATTATATTGGCAATTTTTTTCTAGTTCTAGTATATTCTTCAGTCTTTTCTACCCCTATTTCATATATAATTTTTTAAGAAGTTTTTGAGTTAAAGGCATTTAAAATTTCGGGGAATCCGTACATACATAAAAGCCTTATAAAGCTGAGTCTAATCAACCAAATCTTAAAGAATTATATATGAAATAGGGGTAGAAAAGACTGAAGAATATAATAAAATTAGAAATAGCCCGATATCTCAAAATTTGTGGAAATTAGAGGAACTTACAATTTCGAAGAATCCGTACTTACATAGAAGCCTTCTAAAACTGGATCTAATCAACCAAATCTTAAAGTATTATATATAAAATAGAGGTAAAAAAGACTGAAGAATATAATAAAATTAGAAAGAACCCAATATTTCAAAATTTGCAAAAGTAAGAGCAACTACAGGCATTTCTAAAAAAATTCAAAATTTTATAAAGAAAGAAGCCCTTTACCGATTATTGCTAAATTTAATACCAACTTTCCGTAAATGATGCTCTATTGATTAAAAAAAAATTCAGCCCAATATCTCAATATTTGCAAAAATTAGAGCAACCACGGACATTTTTTAAAAAATTAAAAATTTGTTTAAAAAAGAACCCCTTTACCGATCATTGCCAAATTCAATACCAACCTTCCTTGAATGATACTTTATCGATTAAAAAAAAAAACAGCCCAATATCTCAATATTTGCGGAAGTTAGAGCAACCGCGGACATCAAATCCGCACATACACACACATATACGGACATTTTTTTTAATGCAATTTTTCGACGTTTTAGAACATTCTGAACACATTGGCAGCGGCAACTAAAAAAATATTTTTTTCACGAAAACAAAGCTTTTTCTATGAGAAAGTAAAATCAAAAGTAATTAGTATTAAAAATAATTACATAATATCTATAGCATTTTAAATTTACAACTTATTTAGAGCTTATTTAGAATTGTTACTTTTGTATGTAATGGATTAATTCATTTTTACATTGTCCAACCGTCGAGTTAAAAGTGCAATTTGTGCAGAATATAGATACACGTATCAAAATGTCGCCGTAACATCGCCCAAACCAATTTACGATATAAATGCCAATACGCAATCTCATGCCAAACAATTATATACAAAAGTAACAACAGAAATATAGCTAAAAATTCTGCGGCAAGCGATTCCACCAAAAGAGCGACATGAAGAAGTACACTTATATTTATACCGGTAAATAGGGGAGACCGGGGCTAACTCGACACCGGGCCAAACTTGACACTAGACTTTTTGCTTATTTAAATCTATCTTAGAAACTTGCCTTTTCTATGGTAAATGCGTCTTTATGTGCCAGCGTTGTCAACGAAATTTGGTGACATTCTGAGTTATGGTGTAACTTCTAGTGCGACGTAAGCGTTTTCAATGGTAAAAAGTAATTTTTCTGATATCTCGAAAATTTCTACTCTTTCATCGAGCTTTACTCTTACGAATCTACCATTAAGTGATTTTGATGGGGAATTCGATGCTCTATACGAGTCCGATAATCGTTTTTGCATATTTTCAAAATTTTTATGTTTTTGGAGTGACAGAAGTAAAAAACGACGTTTGGGGCAAAGTCGACACCACGCCACCCGGGCAAAGTCAATACTAATCTATTTCTATAAAGCGTTGTAAATAAGTCATTTGCTTTTGGCTTGCAGCAAAATAGTTTGTATATACAATAGAAAAAGACCAATGATAGATAAGGAAATGATGAAAGAAGAGAGAAGCTGTACTTGCCGTAAAAAAGAAAAAATGAAAATCAAACATGCTGCAGAAGTATTCGGGGTGTCAAGACAAATTGTCGTTTATTATGGCTCATGACAAATTTGCACGCATGGCCGATGGCAAGTTTACTTGCATTAAGCGGAATCTACAATGAGAATATAAGGCGTAAAATTTAAGCTTTAAGCCTTAAACCGTAAGAAATTGACAAATCACAGTCGAGTATTCTTCTCATATTTGACTGTGATTTGTCAATTTCTTACGGCTTAAGGTTTGAAACTTAAATTTTACGCCTTAAATTCTCATTGTAGACTCCGCTTTAATTGTTTTTCAGACATGAGTTCAGAAGAAGATAATTGAAAGCAACAATTTTTTTCTCATTATTTCCAATGATTGTTTTGCTTTATTCCAAATTTTTGCACTTTCTAAATACACGATAAACGACGTATTTCATTTTCAGATAATAAAAAAATAAATTTCAGATCAAATTGTATCGATTAGACAAAGTGTCGAGTTTGCCCCGGCATTTTTCAATTTGAAAATTTGTTTGCGTCACTTTTCCTCTTCTGGGGGCAAAACAAAGCCACATACAACAAAACTTCCTGAAACAATTTTGTACCTAAAGAAACACTCTTTGAATGAGTACCATTGAATTCGCTTGAAAATTTTAATTAGTTGTTGAAAATTGCCTTTGAAAAAATCGTGTCCAGTTAGCCCCGGTCTCCCCTAATCTAAAAATTTTTATTTTATAAAAGCGAAATTTGGAAAAATTAATTTTTATCTTTTATTTGACAATTTCTTTCGATAATAAAGTACATCATCTGTCTCATGTAGCTGTAAAAATATTTAAATTTAAAATTAGTGCATTATAATATCTATTACATAAATAATTAAAGTATAGAGCATGAAATCGAGATTTAAAAACTGCACTTGGCATGCCTGATATTAAAAATATTTGTGATAGCTTGTATTTTTAATATCAGGCACGCCAAGTGGCAAATCTGCGTTTAATCAGACGTTTTTATCCGAGGAAGAACTGTGCAGACACATTATAAAATTCTATATCTTCTTATTAACCATAAGTTACTACTTTTATTTTTTGTCTACATTTGTGATATCTCAGGCAAGCATTAATATCTTTTTACGGCCTTCTTTTTCTAAATTGAAATACCAAAACTTAAGCGAACTACATAAACTTTATTTTGGAACCATAAATATATGACAAAAGTTATAAAGGCGTAAAGCAAAGCAAAATATTTATATAACCTGAAAAATTATCTATTTGTAAAGAATATAATTACTGATATTTACATTTAGAAAAGCATAAAACGACTTACAATCATAAAATATAAAATTAAAATGTTATTAAAAAAAATTTTTTGTTGTAAAATTTAAACAATTTTAATGTAAAACTGCAAGGGGTCAAGTAAATTTTAGAGTTTCTTTGGAAGTTTTGTAGTTTCTTGGATAGAGGAGCGGTCACTCACAAAAATACATATTAATACACTGATTTATTCATGCCATATTAATATATTTTGCAGTCAAATCATTAAAACATACAATAATAAAAGAAATCATTATAAGTATTAATTATTGGTGTACGTACATATATAGTTCGCATAACATCGAGCGATGCTCCTCGCATCGTGGTCTTTTGCATTAAAAACATACAAATTAAATTTTCCTATCATTATAAACAGGACAATATTTGCACCTTACACGTTTATTTTATCTAATTTGTAAGCAATGGGATCATATATGTATTACCATTCGCTAGCTTTTTTCTTAATAAGTATTTTTATTTCCTCTTTTACATCGTCGTCGATAAAAGGTGTCTGCAAGCGTTTTTTTATATGTGGTGTAATTAAACTTTTAATTAATGTTTGTAAAAACTCTTTTCTTGACATTTTTTGGTTTTTTTCGTTTAAATCATATAATTTAAAACTATTATAACCGCCTTGATCTAACATAGCATAAAAGAATCTCATCGGCCACTGCCGAGACCTTCGTGCAGTACTGTATTTACGACATTTTTGGTCAAATATCTCAGTGCCTCTTTTAGTAGAATTATTATAAAATTGAATGATATCTACTTCTTTTCCATCAACTACAAGTTCGCGTTTAGGTAAAGAAGACAATACCAAAACTATTTTACTTTGTTCCGGATAATATGAAGCTAATGTCAGATAATCAGCATAAACAAAAATTGATTTATTAATTGCCGTGAATTTTCTCATGCTCCATGGTATCTCTTCTTGACTTGATGTAATTGTCCCTACCATACTAAGTGAATATTTATCTTTCATGTCTTGCACTAGAGGCACTGAAATAAACCGTTTATTAGAAGTAATGATTCTGTCACTGCCACGGATCGGCTTTGATAATTCATGAACTTGATAACTAGGCTTAGACTCTACAAGTCTTGTATCGGCTTTTCCAAAGGAAGGAATAGCATTTATCATATAAGATGTTTCTGAGTCGTTCATCATAACAATTTTAAAACCCGGTTGAAACCCGGAGTAGTTCGAATTACGCGTTGTAGTACTAAAAGGACAATCACCTTTATAAAATACGAACTGCTCGCCTATTGTTACATGTTTACTCGGCGAATAATACTTTGTACAATTCGATATAAATGAATCCCAAAGGTCACGAATTGGTGCTAAATGATCACTTTCGGGACACGTACTTTTATCACCGAACTGTAAACATTTTAAAAAAAGAAAGAAACGACCTTCTTCCATGGTTGTGTGATAGACAGATTTTGGTACCCATAATTTACGTGGAGCTTTATGATTATCATTTTTTAATCCGGAATAGTATAAAAGTCCTATAAAGGCTTTTAATTCCTCGATATTCTTAATACCTAAATGATAATATCGCTTTTTAATACCTTTTTCTTCTTTTCGTGCATCCATCCCAGCCTTAGTATATTTGATAATTTTATTTAGCATTTCATCAGTAAAAAGGAGAGACCATACTTCCAGTGGAGTGTGCTGATTCATCGCATCTCTTCGTACTTCAGGTTTATAATTCGATACTTTGTTTGTTTTTCTTTGTTTTTTTTCCATCGGCGGTTTATCGTACCATTTAAAGTACTTTACGCTATACCCGCTATACACGCCCTTCTTGCGTTTCTTCAAGGATTTAGTTCTTCGCGTCGACGAATGCGCTGCTTCTTGTTCCTCATTTTCAACCGGTTGCTCTACGTCCTCTTCGATATCATATGTATCTTCTCCCGAATCGATATCGCTAAATTCCTCAGCATTATCTTCCTCTGCCGAACTTTCACTATCGACAGGATTTTCAGGCGGAGTTTGCATCAGCTCCTGCAATTGTTTTGTGCGTTCTGTGCGTTCGATGCGGCGTACCATTGCTGCGACTAAAAATTATTGAAGATACTAGTTTATGTGACAAGTATAAATTATTATTAAAAAATAGAAACATGCTTAATATAACAAAAATATAAAATTACGTTAACAAAATATTGCGCTTTTAAAATGTACTTACTCTCCTAAATTGCGGCGCGGTTAGTATGGTCGTGTTTATGAGACCTATAAACACTTTTGAGATGTTTTCCTTTTCGCTACTAAGGACGAATTGGCATAATCGTTATAGCTGTCACTTCGCGAGAGTCAAAACTCGTGTTTCCTCCCCACCACAAGGCAAAGAAATCGTTGTTACTTGTGTACCAACCGATGAAAGCTTCTGCTCGAGTCTCCCGGACACGAGGTTGGTAACTTATGGTTAATTTTAGTCAGATACGTCCAAAATTTCTACGTGAAAATTTATGTTATACTATTTCAGCCTCCAGCATTATTGCGTCAGGATATTCCTGGATATTCCTTGAAAATTTAATGAATTGCGATTGAAAGTTAGATCGTTAAAGTAGTATTATACAATAGCTGATGCACTGCTTGGTCAACAAATCAGTGCAAAGTTATATGAATTACTTGACAAAGCTATACAAACTTCTGCGCAAAGACGATATAAAGTGATGTTGAGCGAGTGAGAAAATATACGATTGTTTTAATTAATATTCTTAATTTACAAAAATTAATAATCAAATTATCTACTTCCGTTTTTAACGTTACAACTAATGTCATTGCTTTAAGGTATTTGTAGAAGATATTGCAACGTGTAAGTATATTCTTAAAAGAAAGATTGTGAATATAGTTATATATACAGTATACCAGTCAGAAGTATTGCATCGCTTATGGAAAAGGAAGTTGTTACTTTAATGAAGAAAGACGTATATAAATGTTATAAAATTTTATTTTAGTACTGGTATTTATTCTTTGATAGGAATACTTTGAGAAAAAAAGAAAGATCTTATAATGATTTAATTGCGTTGTTTTGTATATTATCGTCAAAAATAATTAGGTATTCATCGTCAATTAAATCGATCATTAAGATCTTTGTTTTTTCTTAAAGTATTCATATCAAAGCATAAAATAACAGTACTAAAATAAAATTTTGTAACATTTATGTACGTTTTTTTTCATTAAAGTAACGACTTTCCTTTCCATAAGCGATGCAATATATACTGACCGATACTATATGTATATATTCACAATCTCCGTTAATTCCGCTTTTTTTTAAGGATATATTTGTATGGACCTCTTCTATTCTTTTTATAACAATTAACAAATTGTTTTCTAATTTATAATTGATTTATATAATTAATATAGGTATAAAAAAGAAATTAATTGGTTTTCGTATATTTTTACGAATCCTATATTTCGTAATTTTAAAATACAATTTCTTTTAAGTTTTTTGGGGCAAAATATATATGCATTTTAAAGAAAAATAAACAAGGAGGAAGCTGGGTTTAATCAACCAAATCTTAAAGAATTATATATTAAATAAGGGTAAAAAAGACTGAAGAATATAATAGAATTCGAAATAGACCGATATCTCAAAATTTGCGGAAGTTAGAACAACCACGAACATTGCTCCAAAAATTCCAAATTTTATTAAAAAAGAACCCCTTTACCGATCATCGCCAAATTCAAACCCAAACTTCCTTAAACAGTACCCTATCGATTAAAAAAAAATTTAACCCAATATTTGCAATTTCTTAAAATTAAATGCGTCTACAAAATGCAATCAAAATTTTTGAAATAATTTTTTAGTCTTTTTTTACAACAAACGATTTCTTTTATTATTCTATCAAGTAGCTCTTTCTGAGAAAACAGATTAAAAAAGAAAATTCTTTCACCGATTTTCGCCAAATTCAATAACAACCATTTTCTTATTTCTATTATATTCTCCAATCTTTTCTACTCCTATTTCATATATAATTCTTTAAGATTTAGTTGATCAGTTCTTGAGTTATACATATATAAGCGGAAAAAATAATGAAGAAACAGTGTAAGTTTTTAATTTACATACTTTTTTATTATATTAGTAATGTTTTTCTAATTCTATTATATTCTTCAGCCTTTTCTACCCCTATTTCAAATATAATTCTTTAAGATTTGGTTGATCAGTTCTTGAGTTATATATAAACAAAAAAAATGATGAAGAAGCAAAGTGCAAGTTTCAAATTTACACACTTTTTTATTATATTGGCAATATTTTTCGAATTCTATTATACTCTTCAGTCTTTTCTGCTATTTCATATATAATTCTTTAAGATTTGATTGATCAGTTCTTGAGTTATATATAAGTAAAAAAAATGATGAAGAAGCAATGTGCAAGTTTCTAATTTACACACTTTTTTATTATATTGGCAATTTTTTTCTAGTTCTAGTATATCTTTAGTCTTTTCTACCCCTATTTCATATATAATTCTTTAAGAAGTTTTTGAGTGAAAGGCATTTAAAATTTCGGGGAATCCGTACATACATAAAAGCCTTATAAAGCTGAGTCTAATCAACCAAATCTTAAAGAATTATATATGAAATAGGGGTAGAAAAGACTGAAGAATATAATAAAATTAGAAATAGCCCAATATCTCAAAATTTGTGGAAATTAGAGGAACTTAAAATTTCGAAGAATTCGTACTTACATAGAAGCCTTATAAAACTGGATCTAATCAACCAAATCTTAAAATATTATATATAAAATAGAGGTAAAAAAACTGAAGAATATAATAAAATTAGAAATAGCCCAATATTTCAAAATTTGCAGAAGTTAGAGCAACTACGGGCATTTCTAAAGAAATTCAAAATTTTATAAAGAACGAAGCCCTTTACCGATTATTGCTAAATTTAATACTAACCTTCCGTAAATGATGCTCTATTGATTAAAAAAAAATTCAGCCCAATATCTCAATATTTGCAAAAATTAGAGCAACCACGGACATTTCTTAAAAAATTAAAAATTTGTTTTAAAAAAAAACCCCTTTACCGATCATCGCCAAATTCAATACCAACCTTTCTTGAATGATACTTTATCGATTAAAAAAAACAGCCCGATATCTCAATATTTGCGGAAGTTAGAGCAACCGCGGACATCAAATCCGCACATACACACACACATATACGGACATTTTTTTAATGCAATTTTTCGACGTTTTAGAACATTCTAAGCACATTGGCAGCGGCAACTGAAAAAAAATTTTTTTCACAAAAACAAAGCTTTTTCTATGAGAAAGCAAAATCAAAAGTAATTAGTATTAAAAATAATTACATAATATGTATAGCATTTTAAATTTACAACTTATTTAGAGCTTACTTAGAATTGTTACTTTTGTATGTAATGGATTAATTTATTTTTACATTGTCCAACCGTCGAGTTAAGAGTGCAATTTGTGCAGAATATAGATACACGTATCAAAATGTCGCCGTAACATCGCCCAAACCAATTTACGATATAAATGCCAATACGCAATCTCATGCCAAACAATTATATACAAAAGTAACAACAGAAATATAGCTAAAAATTCTGCGGCAAGCGATTCCACCAAAAGAGCGACATGAAGAAGTACACTTATATTTATACCGGTAAATAGGGGAGACGGGGGCTAACTCGACACCGG
Source organism: Leptothorax acervorum (assembly GCA_035220615.1). Lineage (NCBI taxonomy): Eukaryota > Metazoa > Arthropoda > Insecta > Hymenoptera > Formicidae > Leptothorax > Leptothorax acervorum. The sequence continues at coordinate 397,572 of JASTWQ010000075.1, forward strand.
GCCAAACTTGACACTAGGCTTTTTGCTTATTTAAATCTATCTTAGAAACTTGCCTTTCCTATGGTAAATGCGTCTTTATGTGCCAGCGTTGTCAACGGAATTTGGTGACATTCTGAGTTATGATGTAACTTCTAGTGCGACATAAGCGTTTTCAATGGTAAAAAGTAATTTTTCTGATATCTCGAAAATTTCTACTCTTTCATCGAGCTTTACTCTTATGAATCTACCATTAAGTGATTTTGATGGGGAATTCGATGCTCTATACGAGTCCGATAATCGTTCTTGCATATTTTCAAAATTTTTATGTTTTTGGAGTGACAGAAGTAAAAAACGACGTTTGGGGCAAAGTCGACACCACGCCACCGGGGCAAAGTCGATACTAATCTATTTCTATAAAGCGTTGTAAATAAGTCATTTGCTTTTGGCTTGCAGCAAAATAGTTTGTATATACAATAGAAAAAGACCAGTGATAGATAAGGAAATGATGAAAGAAGAGAGAAGCTGTACTTGTCGTAAAAAGGAAAAAATGAAAATCAAACATGCTGCAGAAATATTCGGGGTGTCAAGACAAATTGTCGTTTATTATGGCTCATGACAAATTTGCACGCATAGCCGATCGCGAGTTTACCTGCATTAAGCGGAGTCTACAATGAGAATATAAGGCGTAAAATTTAAGCTTTAAGCCTTAAACCGTAAGAAATTGACAAATCACAGTCGAGTATTCTTCTCATATTCGACTGTGATTTGTCAATTTCTTACGGCTTAAGGTTTAAAACTTAAATTTTACGCCTTAAATTCTCATTGTAGACTCCGCTTTAATTGTTTTTCAGACATGAGTTCAGAAGAAGATAATTGAAAGCAACAATTTTTTTCTCATTATTTCCAATGATTGTTTTGCTTTATTCCGAATTTATGTACTTTCTAAATATACGATATATGACGTATTTCATTTTCAGATAGTAAAAAAATAAATTTTAGATCAAATTGTATCGATTAGACAAAGTGTCGAGTTTGCCACGGCATTTTTCAATTTGAAAATTTGTTTGCGTCACTTTTCCTCTTCTGGGGGCAAAACAAAGCCACATACAACAAAACTTCCTGAAACAATTTTGTACCTAAAGAAACACTCTTTGAATGAGTACCATTGAATTCGCTTGAAAATTTTAATTAGTTGTTGAAAATTGCCTTTGAAAAAATCGTGTCCAGTTAACCCCGGTCTCCCCTAATCTAAAAATTTTTATTTTATAAAAGCGAAATTTGGAAAAATCAATTTTTATCTTTTATTTGACAATTTCTTTCGATAATAAAGTACATCATCTGTCTCATGTAGCTGTAAAAATATTTAAATTTAAATTTAGTGCATTATAATATCTATTACATAAATAATTAAAGTATAGAGCATGAAATCGAAATTTAAAAACTGCACTTGGCATGCCTGATATTAAAAATATTTGTAATAGCTTGTATTTTTAATATCAGACACGCCAAGTGGCATATCTGCGTTTAATTAGACGTTTTTATCCGAGGAAGAACTGTGCAGACACATTATAAAATTCTATATCTTCTTATTAACCATAAGTTACTACCTTTATTTTTTGTCTACATTTGTGATATCTCAGGCAAGCATTAATATCTTTTTACGGCCTTCTTTTTCTAAATTGAAATACCAAAACTTAAGCGAACTACATAAGCTTTATTTTGGAACCATAAATAGGACAAAAGTTATAAAGGCGTAAAGCAAAGCAAAATATTTATATAACCGGAAAAATTATCTATTTGTAAAAAATATGATTACTGATATTTACATTTAAAAAAGCATAAAACGACACAATCATAAAATTAAAATGTTATTGAAAAAAATTTTTTGTTGTAAAATTTAAACAATTTTAATGTAAAACTGCAAGGGGTCAAGTAAATTTTAGAGTTTCTTTGGAAGTTTTGTAGTTTCTTGGATAGAGGAGCGGTTACTCACAAAAATACATATTAATACACTGATTTATTCATGCCATATTAATATATTTTGCAGTCAAATCATTAAAACATACAATAATAAAAAAAATCATCATAAGTATTAATTATTGGTGTACGTACATATATAGTTCGCATAACATCGAGCGATGCTTTTTGCATCGTGGTCTTTTCATTAAGAACAAACAAATTAAATTTTCCTATCATCATAAACAGGACAATATTTGCACCTTAAACGTTTATTTTATCTAATTTGTAAGCAATGGGATCATATATGTATTACCATTTGCTAGCTTTTTTCTTAATAAGTTCTTTCATTTCCTTCCTTAAATCGAAAAATTTAGGTAACCCTTTTAATGACCGCAAGCGTTTTTTTATATGTGGTTTAATTAAACTTTTAATTAATATTTGTAAAAACTTTTTCCTTGACATTTTTGTGTTCTTTTTGTTTAAATCATATAACTTAAAACTATTATAACCGCCTTGATCTAACATAGCATAAAAGAATCTCATCGGCCAACGACGAGACGTTCGTGCAGTAGAGTACTTACGACATTTTTGGTCAAATATCTCAGTGCCTCTTTTAGTAGAATTATTATAAAATTGAATGATATCTACTTCTTTTCCATCAACTACAAGTTCGCATTTAGGTAAAGAAGACAATACCAAAACTGTTTTACTTTGTTCCGGACAAAATGAAGCTAATGTCAAATTATTAGCATAAAGAAAACGTAAATCATTAACTGTAGTAAATGTTTTCATCTTAAATGGTATCTCTTCTTCTTTTGCTTTAATTGTCCCTACCATACTGAGTAAATACTTATCTTTCATGTTTTGCACTAGAGGCACTGAAATGAACCGTTTATGACAAGTAATGTTTCTGTGACTGTCATAGATCGGCTTTGATAACTCATAAACATAATAAGAAGGGTTAGAGTCTATAGGATTTTGATCGTATTTTCCAAGATAAGGAATAGCATTTATCATATAAGATGTTTCTGAGTCGTTCATCATAACAATTTTAAGCCCGCGTTTTTCTAGAGAACGGCTTCCAACAAGAAAAGGACAGTCACCGTGAAAAGTTAGAATCTGCTCGCCTATTGTTACATGTTTACTCGGCGAATAATACTCTTTACAATTCAATATAAATGAATCCCAAAGGTCACGAATTGGTGCTAAATAATCACTTTCGTGACACGTACTTTTCTCACCAAACTGTAAACGTTCTAAAAAAAATTTGAAACGATTTACTGACATGGTTGAGTTATACACAGATTTTGGTACCCATAATTTACGTGGATATTTACGATTATGATTTTTTAATCCGGAATAGTATGTAATTCCTATAAAGGCTTTTAATTCCTCGAGATTCTCAATACGACGATAAAATTGCGTTTTAGTACCTGCTTTTTCTTTTCGTGCAACCTCAGCGTTAGTATGTTTGACAATTTTATTTAGCATTTCATCAGTAAAAAGGAGAGACCATACTTCCATTGGTGTGTGCTTATTCTTCGCATCGCGTCGTACTTTAGGTTTATTATTCGATACTTTGTCTGCTTCTGTTTGTTCTTCTTCCATCGGCGGTTTAACGTACCATTTAAAGTACTTTCCTCTATACACGCCACGTTCCTTCTTGCGTTTCTTCAAGGATTTAGTTCTTCGCGTCGACGAATGCGCTGCTTCTTGTTCCTCATTTTCAACCGGTTGCTCTACGTCCTCTTCGATATCATATGTATCTTCCCCCGAATCGATATCGCTAAATTCCTCAGCATTATCTTCCTCTGCCGAACTATCAACAGGATTTTCAGGCGGAGTTTGCATCAGCTCCTGCAATTGTTTTGTGCCTGTTGTGCGTTCGATGCGGCGTACCATTGCTGCGACTAAAAATTATTGAAGATACTAGTTTATGTTACAAGTATAAATTATTAGTAAAAAATAGAAACATGCTTAATATACCAAAAATATAAAATTACGTTAACAAAATATTGCGCTTTTAAAATGTACTTACTCTCCTAAATTGCGGCACGGTTAGTATGGTCGTGTTTATGAGACCTATAAACACTTTTGTGATGTTTTCCTTTTCGCTACTAAGGACGAATTGGCATGATCGTTATAGCTGTCACTTTGCGAGAGTCAAAACTCGTGTTTTCTCCCCACCACAAGGCAAAGAAATCGTTGTTACCTGTGTACCAACCGATGAAAGCTTCTGCTCGAGTCTCCCGGACACGAGGTTGGTAACTTATGGTTAATTTTAGTCAGATACGTCCAAAATTTCTACGTGAAAATTTATTTTATACTTTTTCAGCCTCCAGCATTATTGCGTCAGGATATTCCTGGAAATTCCTGGAAAATTTAATGAATTGCGATTGAAAGTTAGATCGTTAAAGTAGTATTATACAATAGCTGATGCACTGCTTGGTCAATAAATCAGTGCAAAGTTATATAAATTACTTGACAAAGCTATACAAACTTCTGCGCAAAGACGATATAAAGTGATGTTGAGCGGGTGAGAAAATATACAATTGTTTTAATTAATATTCTTAATTTACAAAAATTAATAATCAAATTATCTACTTCCGTTTTTAACGTTACAACTACTGTCATTGCTTTAAGATATTTGTAGGAGATATTGCAACGTGTAAGTATATCCTTAAAAGAAAGATTGTGAATATAAGTATATATACAGTACCAGTCAGAAGTATTGCACATCGCTTATGGAAAAGGAAGTTGTGACTTTAATGAAGAAAGACGTATATAAATGTTATAAAATTTTATTTTAGTACTGGTATTTATTCTTTGATAGTAATACTTTGAGAAAAAAAGAAAGATCTTATAATGATTTAATTGCGTTGTTTTGTATATTATCGTCAAAAATAATTAGGTATTCATCGTCAATTAAATCGATCATTAAGATCTTTGTTTTTTCTCAAAGTATTCATATCAAAGCATAAAATAATAGTACTAAAATAAAATTTTAACATTTATGTACGTCTTTTTTCATTAAAGTAACGACTTTCCTTTCCATAAGCGATGCAATACTGACCGATACTATACATATATTCACAATCTCCGTTAATTCCACTTTCTTTTAAGGATATATTTGTATGGACCTCTTCTACTTTTTTTATAACAACAAATTGTTTTCTAATTTATAATTGATTTATATAATTAATATAGGTATAAAGAAAAATTAATTAGTTTTCGTATATTTTTACGAATCGTATATTTCGTAGTTTTAAAATACGATTTCTTTTAACTTTTTTGGGGCAAAATATATATACTTTTTGAAGAAAAATAAACAAAAAGGAAACTGGGTTTAATCAACCAAATCTTAAAGAATTATATATGAAATAGGGGTAAAAAAGACTGAAGAATATAATAGAATTAGAAATAGACCGACATCTCAAAATTTGCGGAAGTTAGAACAACCACGAACATTGCTCCAAAAATTCCAAATTTTATTAAAAAAGAACCCCTTTACCGATCATCGCCAAATTCAAACCCAAACTTCCTTAAACAGTACCCTATCGATTAAAAAAAAATTTAACCCAATATTTGCAATTTCTTAAAATTAAATGCGTCTACAAAATGCAATCAAAATTTTTGAAATAATTTTTTAGTCTTTTTTTACAACAAACGATTCCTTTTAATATTCTATCAAGTAGCTCTTTCTGAGAAAACAGATTAAAAAAGAAAATTCTTTCACCGATTTTCGCCAAATTCAATAACAACCATTTTCTTATTTCTATTATATTCTCCAATCTTTTCTACTCCTATTTCATATATAATTCTTTAAGATTTGGTTGATCAGTTCTTGAGTTATACATATATAAGCGGAAAAAATAATGAAGAAACAATGTAAGTTTTTAATTTACATACTTTTTTATTGTATTAGTAATGCTTTTCTAATTCTATTATATTCTTTAGTCTTTTCTACCCCTATTTCATATATAATTCTTTAAGATTTGGTTGATCGGTTCTTGAGTTATATATAAGCGAAAAAAATAATAAAGAAGCAATGTGTAAGTTTTTAATTTACATACTTTTTTATTATATTAGTAATGTTTTTCTAATTCTATTATATTCTTCAGCCTTTTCTACCCCTATTTCAAATATAATTCTTTAAGATTTGGTTGATCAGTTCTTGAGTTATATATAAACGAAAAAAATGATGAAGAAGCAAAATGCAAGTTTTAAATTTACACACTTTTTTATTATATTGGCAATATTTTTCGAATTCTATTATACTCTTCAGTCTTTTCTGCTATTTTATATATAATTCTTTAAGATTTGATTGATCAGTTCTTGAGTTATATATAAGTAAAAAAAATGATGAAGAAGCAATGTGCAAGTTTCTAATTTACACACTTTTTTATTATATTGGCAATTTTTTTCTAGTTCTAGTATATTCTTCAGTCTTTTCTACCCCTATTTCATATATAATTCTTTAAGAAGTTTTTGAGTGAAAGGCATTTAAAATTTCGGGGAATCCGTACTTACATAAAAGCCTTATAAAGCTGAGTCTAATCAACCAAATCTAAAAGAATTATATATGAAATAGGGGTAGAAAAGACTGAAGAATATAATAAAATTAGAAATAGCCCAATATCTCAATATTTGTGGAAATTAGAGGAACTTAAAATTTCGAAGAATTCGTACTTACAAAGAAGCATTATAAAACTGGATCTAATCAACCAAATCTTAAAGTATTATATATAAAATAGAGGTAAAAAAGACTGAAGAATATAATAAAATAGCCCAATACTTCAAAATTTGCAGAAGTTAGAGCAACTACGGGCATTTCTAAAAAAATTTAATATTCTATAAAGAAAGAAGCCCTTCACCGATTATTGCTAAATTTAATACCAACCTTCCGTAAATGATGCTCTATTGATTAAAAAAAAATTCAGCCCAATATCTCAGTATTTGCAAAAATTAGAGCAACCACGGACATTTCTTAAAAAATTAAAAATTTGTTTTAAAAAAAAAACCCCTTTACCGATCATCGCCAAATTCAATACCAACCTTCCTTGAATGATACTTTATCGATTAAAAAAAAAACAGCCCGATATCTCAATATTTGCGGAAGTTAGAGCAACCGCGGACATCAAATCCGCACATACACACACATATACGGACATTTTTTTTAATGCAATTTTTCGACGTTTTAAGACATTCTGAACACATTGGCAGCGGCAACTAAAAAAAAATTTTTTTCACGAAAACAAAGCTTTTTCTATGAGAAAGTAAAATCAAAAGTAATTAGTATTAAATATAATTACATAATATCTATAGCATTTTAAATTTACAACTTATTTAGAGCTTATTTAGAATTGTTATTTTTGTATGTAATGGATTAATTCATTTTTACATTGTCCAACCGTCGAGTTAAAAGTGCAATTTGTGCAGAATATAGATGCACGTATCAAAATGTCGCCGTAACATCGCCCAAACCAATTTGCGATATAAATGCCAATACGAAATCTCATGCCAAAAAGAATAACGCATATCGACAATTACCAGGAGAGGCAGATCAGACAGTTAGGAGGTATTTCGACATAAACGGCCGCGGCGCGTGCCTGATGCGTTACGGAAATATCATAGCCTTCCCCCTTGCACAAAACGACATCCAGTTTCCTACCAGGTGGTCTCCCCCTCCTACACTCTTTCCCTCGCTCGAAGTCTCTGTCATATTGCTTTACGGTTTACGCCATGCGGAACATCGCATGCGGATGCCATATAAAAACGAAGGCAAACCGGCCACGTGACACCGTGGATAATAATAACGTTACGACACCCTATTTAGACTTTCGATAGTTCCCTCCAAAAGAGTCGCTCGATCTACCAACTGCTTTTGTATGCTATCCTGATCGTAGCGTCCCTTTCACCCGTTTAAAGGGCGCGGACGTCGGGACGTCTAGTTTCACCCTTACCCTAAGCGTCAACGAAGGGTTGTTACGTTGCATCGACGCCCGTGAGATAGAGGTGTGATGTTGATGAACGTTCGAAGAAGTAATTTAATTAACGTATTAAAGATGTCGATTTTACACAATGGTATATTAATCTCTTATCTCTTCTTTTTAATTTAAAATGTAAATTTTTAATTTAAATAAATCTAATAATATTTACTTTTTGCCTATAACAAGCGTTCTGTAAACGTAAAATATTTCAATATTTTTAAATAAATGATTAATTAACTAAAAGACTTGCGATATTAAAATTAATGAGTAACAAGGGAAAGTGGGCTTTGAGAGTCAAATGCGATTAATTATGCATAAGTTAACGTTATGTAACATTTAATTAATAATTTAATGCAAATTATAAAGCGTCTTATAATTCATATTAAATTATTAATTAAATTTTACATTATAACGTTTACGCACAGCTAACGCACACGCGTTTGACTTTCAAAGTCCACTTTTTTGGTAATCGTAGTTTTAACATTTTAAATTTCTATAATTAAATTTTTTTTAATATAAATGTAAAAATAATATTATAGTAACATTTGTTTACATTTTAAAAATTAGCTATATTTATATAAACTATTCTCTTTAATTGCATTACTAAATTGATCTCTCTATAAAATTATATAATTAATGAAAAGAGAATGTGTCAAATTGCGAAGAAACTTAAAATATATATACATAATGCTATTCGGTATATCCGCCGATTCTATAGACCAAATATATCATAGTATTAATCTATGCTGATGAACACCGAGGAAAAAGGATGAGCTGCGAAAAGAGAATAGATGGAAGGTCGGAGTTTTAACACTTATTTAAGCAAAAATTTAAATAAAGGCTTAATTCGACTTCAAGTTCATTAAATATGCAACCAGTATCATTGGCCCGCTTGATAAATTTACATGTAATGGATCTCTTTATTCAGGTTCTCGGATTCAATGACACATATATATGGCTTAAGGATGATAATCCGAGCCAGAAGAAAAGGGGAAATATTCGCTTGACGAAGGCCCTTAATGCAAACTCTAAGGTAACACTTTTACACTTTATTTTATGATTTCAAATAACGAATCCTATAGAGAGGATTCTGTATCAAAGCTTTGAAAAATTAATAATTTCTATAAATAATTTTCTTAAGTAAAGGAATTATTAATTAACTGCTGCTTATAAATAAAAATTATATATTAGTAATAAATTTTGCAACAACAAATACAGTTGTATATATATAAATGCAAAATTATGCGAGGTAGATGCAATCTTCTTAACATAATTTGCGTTTTATCGAGGATAGATCATCTGGGCGGATCAACAGAAAACCGTGAAACGACTTAAACGCGATTACATCTCATTAGCTGATTTGGAGTCTGAAAAACCATTAACACGAGAGAAACGTCTACAACTAAACATATACGGAGATGCGTCAAATGCCATTAATAGCGAAAATCATGTTGCTGTCCGTAAACGGATATTCAACGACGAACTTTGGGATCAGGAATGGTATCTGGTAATAATATGTATTTTATAACATTTGTACATTTTCTTGTAATCTTTCAGTAAGTAATGCTCTGATACTAGATTATACAATAGAGATTTGTAACAAAATAGATTTAAGATGAAAATAATTTTAGCAAATTTTCAATTAATGTACAAAAAGTACATATTGCTTGCTATGTATTAATTTATTATTGGTAAACCTAATTCCGAAATTATAAATATTATACACAGATGTAAATTTCAGAATATTTTAAAAATCTAGTTTATTTTGATACGTTTAAACGAGTAAATCCAACGAAAGTCGCTTCGTAAAAGTTATAACCAAAATCCATGCAAAAGAGGAAAAGCTGTAGGTAATATAGTACAAATAAATGCAGTTAATAATTTTGTTTGTTTGTATACTTAATATATTTTATTTAATTCATTATTTACTACAAAATGCGTAATAAAGGTGTAAATCGGTATGTTTCCAATAATGAAATGTTCGTATTATACATTAACTTTGCAGTGACTTATATAGGTATGAGCCTCTTAAAAGCCAAACTGATTAAATTCACTTTTTGTAAATGATTAGTTTATAATTACATCAATTTTCTTTACTTCCTGTTACACGAATTTGAGTAATTTGATTTTTGAGAGACTCATATATCATACTGTGTTTTTCTCACTTTTTATTTTTAACGAATTTTCTTTATCAACCGCCGTAGCAAGACACGAGGACGAATAAAGCTTTGCCGAAGCTCGACTTAAACGTTCTGCCTCTCTATCGACTGGGGATAACTGGCCGAGGAGTAAAGATTGCTGTTCTCGACGATGGTTTAGAATACACTCATGATGACCTGCGGAACAATTATGTATGTAACAGTTGCTTCAAACTTCGTGCTCGCTTCATAGATGACGAAACGAGTAACTTAAGAATTTATTTTAAAACAGAAAAAATATTATTCTGTTCTTATATTTATGTTCTTATATATATATTATTCTTATATTTATGTTATATTTGTATTTGATTATATGCTATCAATATATATTTAGATATTTAGATATATATTATATGCAAATTATACACATATCGTATCTAAAAATAATGTTATATCTTCATATAAATCAATATCATATGTCTTTACAAATTAAAAAAGAATAAAAAATTATTTTTGACAAATAGTGAGAAAATGGTATTATTATAATACATGTATAGATATGTGTTTTACCTTAATTTTATGTATAATTATAACATTTAAAATTAGGATGCGGCCATTAGTTACGACATAAATGAAGGCGATGATGATCCTTTTCCAAGATATGATGTGTCAGGTAATTTCTCTTAAATATTTCTATTCTAAATATGTAGTGTCAAGTATTTATTAATATGATATAATTACAATGTAATAAATGAGTCTCGGATTTAGACAAGATTCGCACAATTAATTCGCACAGTGCACATCAGTCTCAATTTCCTTTCTCTTTTACCGCACAAAGATGACTCTGAACTGACTTTTCCACGTTCGTTATAATTTAATATAATAAATTAAAAATAGTACGTAGACAAGAGACACATAGACAACAGATATCTCTGATTCGACAATTATACATGTAGGTAAAGAGCGGGCATACATTTGCACCCACCCCCTCCCACCTTGGTCTAGAATTAAATATCCTACAAATACATATAATACAATGTATATATGTATTATAATACAATTATATTAATAAAATAAAATTCGTTGAAGTAATACCTTACATATCTATTTTACATGCTTATTATTTAAACTAAATTTAAAATGTTTACGGTAATTCAAATCACGAAAGTGTAATAGCTCGCTTGAAATAGCTTATGAAACATCAAGTAAAACGCATTCAGAACATTTAGTAATGCACTTAAATCAATATACATAAACCGGTTGGTAGCTAAATTAGTTGAAAACTCGCTTGCAGGAAACTTTGCTACTTTAAAGCTTTACAAATTTTGCGCTATCCGTATAAACTAGACTATTTACTTTCTGATCTTAATTTATGTGTAGTTATTATTCACGATTGTTAATTTAACATTGTTTTTCTTATTTTATGTCCTTCCAAACGGTATACTACAATATGGGAGTTTTATTTAAAATTTTTCAGTGTCCCAGGTGCCGGATTCCCTCACAAATTTGAAATGGAACCCCCCCCCCCCCCCCCATATAGGGTAGCACCTTAAATATCTTCGAATCTATAAGGCCCAGAGGAAGATTTGTGTAACCAAAATTGTACAGTACGAAGGGGGCTATCATATAGCGATAATAATTTTTGTCCAGATGGAAGCGCTTCAGATATAAACGTCATCTTCATTTTTTTATTGGATTCGGTATATTTATTTTCCATAATATGATAAAGGAGCTGGAAACAAGTTCAGAACTCATGACACAAGATCATTGAACAAGATTTACAGTAAAGAAAAAATGATAAAAAAATACATTTATACATATATTTAAGGTGCTAATAGTTATTGCCTCACCCTGTATATATACATATACATATATATTACGTAGTATTATAATATTTTTATAAATGTTAAAACACATGATGGAAGTATTTGTAACTCGGTCATTCAAATAATGTAGTACGACGTGAAAGTTCAGTCAATATGGTCTAATAAATAATTCACTCGCTGATAAAAGTGTTAACGTGCCGATATTAATGAAATTCGCGTGAAACCAGATCGAATGGCTAGTCGCTTCGTCCTCAAATCAATCCATTCACAGGTTCACAATCTAATTATTAATTAAATGTAGCTCTACAGGGTAAAATCAATTATGCAAATCGCAAGCGATCTAACTTCGACTACTGCACATTTAAATAAAATAAACGTTGATAATCAATTGCTTAACTGTGTAAAGTGTCATTCAGAAAATATTATTTTATAAAATTCTTTTCTCTCTGGACAAAAATCTCTATATTTCTAAAATTTTTATAAATAAAAAGGGAACACAATAGGTCTAGGATTCTCTCTGCAGAATTTCACTTCTAATGAAATACGCGTGGAAAACGTTTCAATTCTTTTTTACATATATAACTACGTTTGAAGCATGCTGCTTGCATTTTTATCACTGCAGGATATTATATCGCCCGCGTGAAATTACATACGTTGTATTCTGAATTTCAAAGTCGAGTAATGCGGTATATTACGGAGTGAAATCTTGAGACCTCCCACGTAAATGTTCCTATCATTTGATTTCTCTCCTCTTGTGCACGGCGTAGTTTGGCCCGCTTCGCCGACCCGATTGAACATTACTGTTTCACGATCGTATTACAAATTCAACTACTCCCCAGGGATGAACGGTCACGGCACCAGATGCGCCGGCGAGATAGCGATGGAGGCCAACAACCAAAAGTGTGGCGTCGGTGTCGCTTTCGAGGCATCCGTCGGCGGCATCAAGCTCCTCGATGGCCTGGTGAACGATCGTGTGGAAGGTGAAGCTCTGGGATTCAGACCGGGACTTATTGACATCTACACAGCTTCCTGGGGACCGGCGGACGATGGAAAGAGTTTGGAGGCACCTGGTAGACTCGCTGTCGAAGCGCTCGAACGTGGCGTAACAGAAGTCAGTTTGCCACCAAAATTATTCACCAGTAGATATATAATAAACAATACGTGTAAAAATAAATTTTTCTTTAACAAAAGAAAGTTTATAACTGCAAGTAAATTTAGATACGAGGCTCGGAATTGAAACAACAACAGATTATCCTAAAGGCAAAACTATACTTGATCCTATTATCGATGACTTTTAAAAATGCAGCGAAATTTTTGCGATAAACATATTTTATAATTTTTGTCAAATATAATATTTATTTTCTGTTTCTGGTAACATTTATGAACAGAAGGAGACAAGGTTATAAGCTTTGTTATACTGGAAAGTCTCTCTAATACGATTACGAATGGGTTGACTTTACGTCAGAGTGAAGCAGATTTTCTGATCATTTAAACAAGCTTTTAACGCCGACTAAGCTTAACATGGTTAAAGTTTAACTACACTTGTCAGTGTAATTAAACTTTAACCATGTTTTCCACGGTGATACATTACTTGCTGATCATTTTTTCAAACAGTAGAAAATTCTGAACTGCTTTTCTTCTGCGCTTTAATTTTTACTTGCTACAAACTTATCTTTCCACTGGCGCAATTTTTTACAATACTCACGATTTATCTGCGGACTGCGTACTTACTCCACGTGAATGTCCGATAAAGTAAATTATGTTACGTGATAATCAAGTTTATTTCTGATTTAACAAATTTCTGTAGAACACTCGAAAGTTTGACTGAAATTAAGGACGATTAGAAAGGCGTGATGAAAAAAGATTTGAGAATAATTTAATCTCGTAAATGTAATGTGTAAATGTAATGTGAAACTCGAAATTCTTTGCGTGTCTCGACTTTTATCGAGGATTTTGTATCTTTGTAAATCCGTTTTGTACGATTCCAAAAGTGTGTCAGCTTTAATATCGGCGCAGACATTAATCCCGAGGCTTCAAAGAGACGCTAGGAACAGGAAGACACCTCGCGTCTATCTTTATAGAATATAGACTTTAAAGTGCTCTCTTCTCATTTCTTTTCGAGGATTAAATATGGACGAGAAGAGTGTAACAACGACCTGAAAGGAAGGCAGAAAGGCACCTCGATTTACTTGTGCATATTTATAGCGGCATCTTTTATGCAAGAGCATCTTTCTTTCTGCAAATATATAGCATTATTTTCCAAAATGTCGCAGCAATTTTTGAATATACATAATTTCCTTCTTTATTTATCTTTTAGCTCGTTATAATGATATACATATATGCCCGAGTAAATTATTTGCGATTCAATATTTCGACATAACGCATATGACATGAAAGTTTTATCACTTCGTAAATTAATTTTACTTTGACATCGCTTGTGGAAATATTAATACTTGAATATTTGACAGGGTCGTAATGGAAAAGGTAACATTTATGTGTGGGCTTCTGGGAATGGTGGCTCCAAATCGGATGACTGCGGATGTGACGGATACGTTGGGAGCATATACACCGTTGCTGTCGGATCAGCCAGTCAAACCGGACGATTTCCTTGGTATGGGGAGAGGTGTCCTGCTACTCTCGCTACGACGTACAGCAGTGGCGCGTATCATGATCAGATGATAGTAAGTATTTCCCTTGGTGTGTTAATTGAATTAAACGAAGTCAAAAAATTGAATAAAAGATGAGACTGATATTTTCAATTTACAATATTTTATTGATAAAAAAATATAAAGCGTTTACAAAGCGCAATTTTAATATATCAATTACACATGTATGTTTTTTTTTAATTTTCTCTTAAACCTATTTGCAAAGTAAGGAAAGTGTATTATTCTTATCTACAAAAAGTATACTGTTTTTATTATAAATGTAACAGAATTAAAATGTCATAGGCTTTTGCTGATGGTATAGTAATCTCTGATTCAGTGATTTTCTCAATTATCACAATTCGATTTTTTAACATCTTGAAATCGAATGATAAATATCTACGGAGAGGAACGAGATCCATATCACGAAAAGGCGCCGAATAATTTAATAGCTTTTATTTGCACTGCGCAGGCAACAACGGATCTACGAAACACCTGCACGACTAGGCACACGGGTACTTCAGCTTCCGCCCCATTAGCCGCCGGAATATTGGCTCTCGCGCTACAAGCAAAGTACGAACATATCCCATTGAAACTTTTCTTTGAAACCGGGAAACACTAACTTGATTACTAGTACTCAACTACGTTTTATTTTTAGTTGCGTCGCGTCGTCAATGAAAAGGGATACTTTACTTCGGCCTAAACTTTCTTCTCTCGTATTCACGGTATTCGCTCTATTAACTCCACATTTCGCCATTAACTCGGAACTTTATGAACGCAAGAAATTGAAATTGGAATTTTATTACAATACAATAACGTATAATTATGATAATTATAATTATAACAGAATAAACAGAGTATAATTATGACAATTAATGTAGAATAAAGGTGAACGTACATTAAACAAATATGTTGAGATAGTATTAATTTATAACGATATACACATTGAAGACTACTTTTATTGTTTTATCAAAGATTCGCACGTAATAGATAATTTGGATCGTTAAATTATAACGTTATTATTACGAATAAACTTTTTTATCGGCGAGTTAGTTTTAGTCTTTATTAATATTATTTTTATATTTTATAATATAATTCTTTTTGTGTAATCGAATTTCTCATTCTATTCTTGAAATCAAAATATTTCTTCACGGTTTGTCCTTTTCTGTCTTCATCACGTCAAGTATATATGTATACATATGTACGACCGATATATGAATGTGAAATATGCAATATTCGATATACCGAGGGAGTGAAAATGTATTGAGTTTTTAATTTATCCTCGATTAACCTACGATCTAAAAATAAAGACGTTATTTCAGGAATATTACCAATATATTTTAATCGAAGATCGAACTAACGACTTTTCTGTATTTTTATAGCGAGAGCTTAACGTGGAGAGACATTCAGCATCTGATAGCTTGGTCATCCGAATACAGTCCTCTCCGGTAAGCGTCTCCCGAATAGCAATTCAGGCCACGTGTATCTGCAATTGTGCCAGTTTAAATTCTTATTCTCTCATGCTGCGGCAGAATAGATCGCGGCGTCGTTTGCAATATAAAACTGATGTAATTCAGGTGAAATTATTTTTCACGATCTTCCGTTAAAAATTCTCAGTGCAATCAACCGTGATTGACAAGTGAGGTCGAGAGTCCACGAAGCAAAATAATATTGAGTAATAATTGAGCCTCTAATTGAGCCTCTCAGAAGCCAAACTGATCAATCCTGCTTTTTATAAAGTTCTTCTTTTCCAATATTTAATTTTAATATCACAGAGCACATAATTAGATATTAGCTTCATCAATTTTATCTCTTTTTTATTTTATCGAGTTGATCAGTTTTGCTTCTGAGAAACTTAATTATAATTGCCTTTAAACTGCACTTTTTCCGATCTTTTCAAGTACGTTTATAGAAATAACTTGATCCGTTTGAAAAATCCGAAATAATATTTTGACATTTTAAATAGCATCGGCAATATATATTTGTTACATTTTTCACGACATCAAACACATAAGTCGCAACTATGCCATACGTGAAAATTATTTCAAACAATGATGTGTAACTTTTATCGAATAGTTGTCAAAGAAACGAGGTCGCGCATACGATGGAGGAAGAAAAATTGCTCGATCAGCCTACTGGGATACATACGCGGATTGTCATGCATATTTCTATCCGTTATTGCTCGTTCACGTATAATTTATATTCCGTGCTAATTGCGTTCTATTGTCATCTCGTAAATTATAAAAGCGATCATGATAGCTTTCGCAGGAACGTATTCCATTTATATACGTTGATGCGAATTAGTTGTAATCGTATTTGATTCGTATACATAATATTTGGCAACAGAGAATTAGTTGTAATTGTACTTTATTCGTATACATGTGACATTTGACAATTGGTGCTTCGAAATATTTTATTTTTATTCAAAGGATCCCAATATCATAAGCGTCATTATAAAATACTCTTCATAAATCCGTAATTTTTGCTTTAAAGAATTTTAATAATGATGCAAATATCATTTTTCTTCCATTATTATAGAAATTTTAACGAGAGAAAAGAAGTCTGAGAAAGAACAATTTTTCTACGTCCGCTTACGGCAACTTCTTTCCCAGAGAATATGAGAGCTTTTAATATATTTGCATAAATTTTCCAGCGAAAATCCGGGCTGGTTTAAAAACGCGGCTGGATTTTGGTTCAACTCACGCTTCGGTTTCGGACTTATGAACGCGTACGCGCTGGTGACGGCGAGTTATAACTGGACAACAGTGCCGGAGAAGACTATTTGCAAAGTGGATAACGCGTACATGTGAGTAAATTAGCTCAGCGGATTTAGAGAGCGGTGGCTTAATTGCACGATACGCGAACGTCGTACTAAACGAGCAGCACAGGTCGTACGAATAAAATTGATTAAATGCTTCTGCTCTTGCTTGCAGAAGCAAATATATTTGCCCGGCGTTTAGCGTAATTTATATTTAAATTATTAGAGCGGCAGAGCGTCCAATCTACTTTTTCTTCTTTTTTCTATTTTATTTCGATTGCTCAAAACCGCGTAATCGCAAGATTAGATTATTCTAATTTAAATAAGACATTAACGCAGGTTGATGATGATATATCATTAATGTGGATCGGACATTTACAATGTGCTACATATTTACGCGGTGGATTATTAAATTTTATTTCATGTGATCTATATAAGTACTAAAAGAATAACGATTTTTCGCTGCACCGTTCTATAATCCCCGAATGTCGTAATCGAATGCGGCGACCTCCTTTTTCGGAGAGGCATTTGCGGATGCTCGAAGAAGCGCGAGATAAGAAGCGCATCGTTAAATTCAACAAGAATTTAACGACGCGATCAACAAGATCGTAAAGGTCTTCATTTGTTACGTTACGACAGTGCGCAGAGAAAATGGGAGCATCTTGTGTGGAGGATTTTATTCGAAAAATACGTTTCTGAAAGGGCAATTTGTTTAACAACCGGAACTCTCCGTACTTAGATCGCTAAATGCAAATGTGCATGATAATTTCAAATAGCCATGACCGTACGTGTAACCGAGAACAGACGCTAATCTCGTTACAAGACGTCCTCTCAACCCATGTAATTCAAATACACGTGAATCTGCATACTTTGAGGATTTACCTTGTTTTATGTCCGCGTTGTTACTTTCACGCCAAGCCATTTGCGATTACTCTCATAATCCCACTGTGAGTGATGGGATAGTCACGAAGGTAGGCTTCATTAATTCGGGCTTTTTACGTTGCGCTCTACAGTCTACAGTATTATCACACTCTTACCTATAATTTCAAAATTATTTCTCCTTATAATTACGACAATTACGTAATATCATACGTTAAAATATAGATATATAGATGTTTCAAATGCCGAAGAAACGATTTATAATCATATTAGTCATGTATGTGTGTATGTATACAGGGTGTACCGGGATTTACTCGACAAACTGCGGGATCATATTCTACAAGTAAAAATAAAAAAAAATGTTATATGAAGTTTGGCTATAAATGCTTTATTACAAAGTTATAAACAAATATTGAAAAAGAACATAAAATATAGGTAATAACGGATTTTCCATTGTGCAGAATATGAATGAAACGATTGAGTAACGCATTTAAAAATGTCCGCATCCTTGCGTGACAATACAAGCTTGACATCGATGTAATACGGAAATTATTACAGTATTCTGAGAATTTCGTTGCATCTCAGTAATTGAGTTATTAATTCGTTGCATTAAATTTTCACGCGAATTCACTTCTGCACTGTACTGTACCTAAACCTTATTTTTCGAAGTTCCGAATAAGTAAAAATTAAAAGGCCAGAGAACCGTTGTTATCTATTTCATGTTTCGTTTCAATATTTATTTATAACTTTGTAATAAGGAATTTCTAGATAAACTTGATTTTGTATTTTTTTCTTACATATCTTTTTCTCATTCTTACTTGTAGAATATGCTTCCGCAATTTGTCAGGTAAAACCTGGGATACCCTGTATATATAATATGTATTTTGCATTTTTTAAATAGAAACTGTTTGAAAGAGTTTCTGCAAATTTCAGTTGTACATGAAAACTCCCAGGTAGGGAGCTATACCTCGTGCGACCTGTCAATATTTCAAGAATATTCAAACGGCTCCGGCGTTTTGCGAAATGCTTGTTTTCAAAACTTCACTTGCTTACACATAAATATGCAATGTTTTTCGTCGCAGCGCCGATATCAGACTGATTTATGGAAATTCAAAGAAACTGCAATTCAATGCCGGTAACGTTTGTCGGACATCGGGGAACGAAATACTTTCTTTGGAGCACGTGGAAGTCGAGGCGAATCTCAAGTACTCTCGTCGCGGCGCGCTGCAAATGCATCTGACTGCGCCTTCAGGTATTACATTTTTGACTTTTCAACCATTTATCATATCCACAAAGTTTCCTCTACGTGTCTTGGCTGATAAATAAAGTTCATGTATATGCGCAACGAGATCGGGAAATAGCACTTTTTTCCTCGTTTCTAAACTTCTGACCTATAGAAAAAGAGATAAAAGTGTGACTGGTACTTTTAATAAAACTTGTGCAACAAATGGATCGCATTAGTCTCTTGAGTCAGTTTATGCTTTATTTTAAATGCACGAATGCACCTCTGGAAACGTCAATCTTCATTTGTATCCGGCTTACAGAAGTGAAAAGAACGGAAACACGTGGGAATGAGAATGGGCACCGTCATGAGAATGGTTGAGAATGGACCATTTTACGTTCTTAGCTAGGAAAATGAGACTTCTAAAAATACCATGCAAGGAAAGTCCTCTGTAATTATATCGAGGCTAAAGTCTCCGAGAATATTCTCAGAGGCTAAATGTAAATACATTTAACTACATTCATAGAAACTTCGCAATTGTCAACTGAATTTATCGAGTTCTATTCACTGTTTCATTGGAGTTTATGAAAAATGGAAAAATTAACAAATGCGAATGAAAGAAATATAAAAATACGAAGAATAAAACATAATTAATATACACCCTATTATTCGTACATCATATAACTAAATTATATTATGCTAGTTTTTCAGAATTACGTAACATCTAAAATAAAAAAGAAAACATTTTGATTTGCTTTGCAAAGAAAAAATAAAATATAAGCTTTGGATTTCTTTATACGTATCTTAATATGTACTTTCATTGCATCGTATATTTATCGTAGAATCAAACATCCATCTGTGTCTTTTGAAAATTTATTATTTAAAACACTTTTATTTAGCTAGGAACTGGAACTTTAGTTACTTTAAAATACTTTAATTTAGCTATAAGAAGTTGGAACTTTAAACGATATTTTAAATAACATTAAATATTTTATTATTAATTCAAAAAGTAAAGCACCAAGATGATTAAAAGAAAAAGCACTAAAAATAAAATCTATATCATATTATTAAAAAGTCAAATAAGTTATATTTTTTAAACAAATTTCTCTGAATTTATGGAATGAATAGATATTAAGCAATTTCAATATTATCAATCAAGAGTATTGCATAATTTGATATAACACAGCTCTGTTAAGGAAAGGTGACGAATAACGAACGGATAATTTCAACGGAATTAATACCACCATTAATATTGCAAGTCACGTTTCTGTGTCGCATAGCAAATGCAGTTAACAGCACAAATACGTTCTTACTTCAATTTATAGCTGGAAATTCAATTTGATGCTACTTCGATGCGGCCTGTTTATTCGAAGAGGGACAGAATTGGATATATATAGAAATAGGATTTATTCGTTCAATAAAGATTGCCGCGTTTAGTAACATACGTTACTATATAAACTTTATAAATGTATAATAAATGTCAGAAAGGAACTCTATAACTTCGTGTCAAATAGAACGGTGCTTCAGACGTCGACATGAACGAATAGATAGCAATCATCGCGTTGGCCAATGCGTTATTTAATTCCATACACGGTTACCGATTGACGTTGTTATCGACAGACGACGTCACTCGCATCGGAATACCGAAAGAAATCCGAAATGTATTGAAATGCAAGAAAATACAGATGAGTAAAAACATCCAGACACATCTAATGCAACAATATCGTAACTGTGGGATATAATCCTTTTTTTATTTTTATATTCACAGATTTTACTGGCAATATTTTAGCGAGAGCACTCTCCATTTCAAACAAAATTAATATCATATTTCATTTTTTATGAATACGAAGGGGAAGGAAGTTATTTTAAACGTGAGGCTTTTAATAGCAATTATTTTGTTCAATTTCAAGAAAAAAGTTTTTTGAACAATTCGTTTATATATGTATACTTTATTAAGAACTTTTAATTTTTTGTTTAATCTTTCTAAAAAAACATTTAATATTATTCAATTACTATTATTTATAAAAAAATATCTACAGTCTAATAAAACAGTCTAATTTTTGTTATATTTCATATTTTTATCATTATTTCTAATGTCAGTAAATTATAAAATATAAAATTTTATTTTGAATTTATTTCTATTTCCTGTGAGAAAGAGATAAAAAATACTTAACTAATAATATTTATATTTTATTTGTTGCAAAAAATAGTACAATTTTTCTATTTATTAAATAAATCAAGAGATGTTTGTAATTAAGATTTATTGTAATAAAGTAATTTAAGATTCCGTGAAAGTTTAATTTAAAAGAGAGAGAGAAAAAGATGCTATTTCCTTTTACTTTACAAGATCTTTAACTATAAGGTCGTATTATTCAAAATTACAAGCTTACTACACATGCGAGAAAAAATCGATGATGATCGTATGCAACTTCAGTAATTAATATCCATGGAACCGATCGTATTTAATTAGGTATTTTAAACTAGTCAGAATGTATATATGCGCGTGCTTCTAATAACTCCAATTTATCTTGACGTTTTCACATTAACGTGTTCTTACTTTCTTGTAACGTAGCACAAAAAAACACCTTAAGAAAATATTTATCACAACATTCTTAAAACTGCGTCTGTGTATTTATGTATACACAAATTTTACTTATGCAAACCATGTACTTCGTTTCTTAGGTACCTTAGTCCGGATTCTAAGTCCAAGGAAGCTGGATAATTCTGACGCTGGTTTTACGAAGTGGAAATTCATGTCGGTCGCGACGTGGGGCGAGGATCCTCGAGGAACGTGGACCTTGTATATACTTGACGAAGTAAGACTTTGAAAATATCTTATCGCAGATTCTGCTGTTATCGATGTATCAGCATGTTGTGAGAGATCTCCAAGTATATGTAAACCTCTTTATTATTTCTAAGGAAATGTTACGCAATGATATGTTGTACCACGCAATGAAAACAGAACATAAATTCGATCGTAATATGAAATGTAGCTATATTCCTTTCGTGAAGTAAAAATTTCCATAAGTAAACTTTATGTTACCGTAAAAGCATTTTATATTAAAAATACAAATACACTAGACATTACTCGGTATGATGTATTGCTCAGAACATGGTAATAGTAAATACGTCAATTCAGGGAAGAGTATCTTGATTGGGCAC
The DNA here is from genome assembly GCA_035220615.1 of Leptothorax acervorum. Lineage (NCBI taxonomy): Eukaryota > Metazoa > Arthropoda > Insecta > Hymenoptera > Formicidae > Leptothorax > Leptothorax acervorum. The sequence goes on from JASTWQ010000075.1 coordinate 420,127, forward strand.
ATAAGGTAAAGAGGGTTCACTCCCTTTTCCATCAAACATCTTAAATTATAGCCCATGGATTTCAAAGGTCTATATACCACGTACGAATATATCTGTATGAATAAATTTACATATCTATATAATATCTACATATAAATAAAAATATTGTAAACTTTCAAGGCACTCTTTTTCAAAACGATATGCCGAGACCCACGGTTCCATCGGGCGATTACATGGGTCACCAAAATGTTTAATGCGACTGATTGATCGAATATTGATCGGTTGAAATTACCTCTCCGCATATCGGCATCTGTCATGTCATACGATATATTTGATCGTGTATATTTACGCGCTTTCAGATAGGCCCGGAGCGGAATAATGGCACAATTGGGGTATTTACATTAATTTTGCACGGTACCGGGCAAATTCCAGTTTACCGCAGGAACGGACCGCGAATCTACAACGAGGACTACAATCGAATACGCAAAACCGTAAGTAAATACCACATAATTCGTTTGTTCATTATATATTTTACTAATATCGCCTTTTTCAGTACGGCATGGTGGAATCGAACTCAGTAAATTCCGACGAAGATGAATACGAGCAAAATATATCATCGCCAGAAATTAATGCCATTTTGTACAAGCGGTGGTTGAGAAAGCTATTGTTAAAGAGATTATGATAGTCAACTTTCTAGTTGTATCATTGAATATTAAATTATTGAAACAATTAGAAACACTCGAATAATTACCACGATCCGCCAACACGTTCACATTTACGTTAACATTCACGCAGGCTTACGTCACACTTCTGAAATAGACTATTAGAAATGGTAGTATTCTTCATTAATTACATCGAGCTTCCGTTCTGAGAATACGACACAATATAATAATGGCAAATTTATGGAGAATTTATCAGCATGCATTAACAAATGCTAAATAATGGATTGTGATATCTTTGTAATGATGGTAACATAATTAAATGTTTCCTGTGAATATGCCGGCGGGAGTTGTTCTTTGTAACATATCCTGTGTGTATGCCGTATGGGTATAATTCGAGATACGTAATTTACCTTTAATTCGTTGTACAACGTCGAGCGTATCTCTCCTATCCCTTTGTGCGCAGCTGTCTGGACCATTTAACAACTGACATTTGCGGTAATAAACATTGCTGAAATTCGAGACGGTACGGAACTAGATAATAGCCCTTGCCTCTGTGCGTACAGAGAACAGTGTAAATCATGAGTTACAGACGGACGTAACTGAAGTGGACTTGCAAATGACGACCATTAACTCCTTCGCAATTGCATGCGGCTAACAATAAGATTCAGGGACGAGCTTCAAACAATATAGCATAATTATGCATATACTTATATCATTATGCCAATTAAGATTTCATTAGCGAATTATTTTTAGCTTTGATACATAAACGCTTCATATACTTTCAATTTTCAATCCTCTTTCTCGAAAAACAAGATCTCCGAGAAATCAGGGCTTGCACGACATATAGTTAAAGGTTTTAATATTTTCTATAAAATATAAACAGATAAACATACTTATTGTAAAATTTCTGTCGATTCAAATTTTCCAGGAAATTTCCTTTTCGAGAATATTCGCTTTAGATATGCAGGCTCTTTTATGCACCATTCTAGGAATCTACATATATTCGGTTTTGCAATCGTGAAATGTCGTATAGATCCAAAGATACATGCGAACGTTCCCTTTTACCCGTACCAGCGATTACCATAGAGGAAGAGAAAGAAAAACATTTGAATTTACAATCCGAATCATCTTTACAACAAATGATATTTGCACTCTACTTCGAACATTTAAATTCATTAACATATGCAAAATTAAATGGTAAGTATAATTTTATCCTTCGTTACATTTTACAAAGATTATAATTTACAACAAGTAAAAACATTAAATTTTTGTTTTGTAATAAAGTAAGATATTGCAATAAAACGTTGATAATATAATAAAATATTCAATATATGTTAAGACCGTTAAGATATAAATCAATACAAAGGAAATAGCCATACGGCCCAAGCTTGGATCTTAGACAGCTCAGTATTATTTTCAATATGTATTTAATACGCATATTTTCCAACATATTAAACTGCGCGCCGATTATTTGTCAAACTTAAAACACAGCTATTGTTGGAACATTAGAAATTCAATCGGCGCGCAGTTTAATATGTTGGAAAATGCGCGTATTAAATACATATTGAAAATAATATTGAGCTGCCTAAGATCCAAGCTTGGACCGTATGGCTATTTCCTTTGTATTGATAATAAAATATTACTAATGTAAATAAAAGATTTCATTATTACAATATTTTTTAAACAAAAATAAAGATTAATTGTTAAAATATAAAAATATTAAACAACATATGTTTATAATATATTTGTAATACTGCAATTATACATAAAAAGTTTTACGTGTTTGACAAATTAAATTATTTTTTTTATTTTATAAACTACAAGTAGATATGTAATTTTCAGTTTTATGGAAAATATTGAATATTATATTGTTTCAAAATAAGCTTGATTAATTTAAAAGTAATAAAATATAAATTCAATATTCGATACTGTATTCAATTAGGTATTCTTTAAATTAGTAATCTACATAATTCGCAAAAAATGTTCTGATCTATGTAGAAACAGCTTTTTCAAGCTAATACTACCGCTGCTGTATACCTGCACGTTTCGACTATAAATCATTTGCTGTACGAGCCTGCAAGAATTGAACTTACACAAGCTTCCGGGCATACGATGATATATAACTTCACAAGCACGAGCAAAATATTGCACACACAAAACTATTTATCGTAACTAAGACATATCAGAATCCTTTACTCTTTCCGATATAGTATAACTTTAGAATCGCACAATTATATTATTTATTTCTTTTAAACATTAAACCTGGAGCAACATTTGAAATGGATGAATTTCTTCTGGTACGTAGTTTACCGCTGCTCATTTAGAAAATTAGTTTTACGCTGAATTAATTTGACGCTGAGAAGTTGGCCTAAAGTAATTTCGCGAGGAAGATGATCCTTCCGCGTCGCTCTAATGTCATGTACTGAAATTACACAGTAATGTTCTAGCTAGCATAATTTATGAAAGAGAACCGCAATGGCAAAATTAGATAGCTTTATTATTGGTAAAATCAAATGATACCACAATTTCAATTTATTAATACGCTTACAAATAAATTACAATTTATTAATACGCTTACGTGAATGAAGTGGCAAATAATAATCCTCAAAATATACGATTAATATAATAAGTAACGTAGACAGTTAGTTAATTTCATATTATTTGTAAATTCTTATTTCTTCTTAGTTATGTTTTAAAAACGTCATTGTTTAAAAAAAAACGTCAAAATAATACTTTTCCAGGTGTGTAAACTACTAAAATTGTTTTATAAATTAAATTTCAAATTCGGCGACAGAAGATTCCTCGTTATTTTCGTGTAACAGTAGTTTTAAAAATTATTTACTAAAACATTTTTCAATAAATTTTTAGGAATTATGAAAGATAATGAAATCTTTCTATAATATAATTTTAAATTTGATATTCTGCATAGCTTCGAGAATATTAATTCTTCTCTACAAACTAACTGGAAAACCACTTATATAGGTGGTAAATTGCGCGTGAATTGGAAAGATAAGATCTGAATTACATTGGAGAGACGAAATCTAAATTATATGATCTAAGGCTAAGATAAGCCCGAAGTAAAACAAAATTAAATTTTCGAACATCCAGAGACACGCGATGTAGCAAATTACGATATATTCTCGGAGAGTCTTACTATTTTAATATCCTTTAAACCTCCAATAACGAAATTAATTAAAGCTATTTGCTTAATTTATCTCTTCAAATATTCCATATTTTATTTTTGCTAATAACAAAAAATGTTTACTCTATATAGTCTCATATATTGGAACTAATTTCTGCTTTATATCTCCTTGTATACACGTCCGCGCATAAAACTTGTATGTAGTTTATCCACCAGGGGATTGCAAGTTTGATGTACTTTTTATTACAGGTAGCGCTTCCATTTTTTAAACTTTAAATAGATTCATGAGACCAGATACATGGTAAAAAATTGCACTATATGTTTCAACGCATATGTATTACTTCCTGAAAGTTTACCTGCTGAAATAACGCGTTTAAATCACTATATGGAAAAATTTCGATAGAAAATCTGAAAGAAATCGTACTACTTTCATGTATCGGGATCTTTCTATAAATAACAGCTTTTATTCTGCAGTCCGACATTAAAAATGCTATTCTGAAACACTCATTCTTAGATAATTGAATAATTATAATAACTTCATTTTATCTATTGCGTAAGACCTTTCTTGCGAGATGATGTTTAACTTACATCCTTAGAACATATATACCTGGAAGGGGAATCGCCTATGCCGCCTGTGGGCCGGAAGTGTCTCCAACATCTGTGCGAGAGAGAAAGGTATACCTAGGATGATTGTCCTCTATGCGCATGCGTCGAGATTGTTTCTCTCTCTTTCTATAGTTTCTCTCTCTGTAATTTCTCTCTTTTTCTCTCTATAGCGTCTGTCACTTTCGGCGCATGCGCACAAAGGACAATCATCCCATGTATACCTTTCTCTCTCGCACAGATGTTGGAGACACATTCAGTTCCAGGTATATATGTTCTAACTAAGGTCGCATCTCAGTCTTTTGGAGTTTGTTTCGTGAAGACACGTCGCGACGCGCAAATGTAGTTTATGCAGTTTTCTCTGCGTTACTTCCGTTACATTTATTAAACGTTAAATTCCATTCAACTCGCGTTCTTTCATTTTTTCATTTCGCGCGTGCCACGTTTTCTTCGGCAGCAAATACAGCCGTTACTTTGTATCGGTCGTTTAAATTACGCATATCAGTTATGAACAAAGACTCCTGTAGATAATTACATACTTATTCAAATAAGGTAGGTACTCCGGCTCGTAATTTCTAATTGGAATTAAACAAGCGAATGGATTCTCTCCACCATAAAAATAATTTACCTATCTACCCAGGATTGCGTTTATTTCGTCTATCTTCTGCTGAAATTACATTAGCATGAAACACGTTAAGACGAATGGACAATTTTGTTTCGCTAGCACCTGTATGGACGCAGCCCACGTTTCGCCTTCGGACCCAAATTCATCCTCGTGAATGAAGGTAATTAAGTTTAGTCCAACAACCAAGTCCGGTTTTACGAATAACGGGCTACGTACAATAGTTCTCGTATAACACATCGTAAAACTCAAACATCAAACATTTCTTCTCTCGCAACCTACATTTATCGCAAATGTGTGACGGATTAAATTGACGTTTTAATCCAGACCCTATCATTATAACTACCACTGACATCACGTTCTTTATTAAACGCGGAAAAACTTCCCACCTTATCCAGGTGACTTCTTCGGCATGAGTCGCACCTACAACATGAATGACTAGATTTTTGCTTCTTGCTTCATAGTTTAATAATCGCATAGCATGAAGCAACGTCAAGGGATGAGACAAATAATATGAGTGTCTGGCTGTCAAGATATTGTGTAACATCTCCGAATCAGTCTGACTATCCCCAAAAGCGTTTATAAAGTCTTTCATTTTCTGAAACGTACTCGTATCGGAAACGTGTTGCAAGTAAGAACTCAGGTTCACAGGACTCCCTTCCCTTCTCATAAATAATAAATCTGAACGAAAACGTAGTTCCAAGGGAGCGAAGATGTTTCTGTGCTCAATGCCGTCTTTGTGATTTTTACAAAAGCTGGCAGCGCACTTCTGACAATCTTCCAACGACTGATCCTTCCGTTCGTAACAAACTAGGCACTCCCTTTGAAGACAGAGCATTTGGTGCTCTTCGGTTCTCAGACGACGTCCCAGCTTGTTCGACACTAACATCATAAAGTTTACCTTCTTTCGCCAGTGTGCTCCAAAGTTACATCCAAGGATGATATAGTTGCAAGGAAATCATCTATACTGTGGTTTTGCAGCACGTCCTGTATGGCTTTGCACAAAGGTCTGTGCTGCTTCTAGTGTCGCTTCTGATGTCACAATAGGCGATCATCCTGCAGCCATCACATCTCTTCAAATGGACACCGTCGCCAAACCGCTTGCAAACGTGACACATGGTCGCGTAGAAAAACTCGTCATAATTATTAAATTGACATCTCGCTTCTAATTCCATGACTTTTGCTCCGCTAGTCTCGTAATATCAAAGTCTGCTTCAGTGTAAAAGACTATAATATATACATACCAGTGTTTTGAAAGTTGTGACTTTGTGCCACAGGATACGTCGAGAGCGTTAAGCAGAATAATATATGACAAAATTAGCAGAATAATTATCATTCGATGCGAACAAATAGAAAGGATACTGTTTACGCTGGCGTTACTAAGTAAAGGATTCATGTGCACCTCGCGTACATCCACAACCGCCTGTTTCGTAATGCGATAGTACTCGAGCACCAAGCTTTTCCAGGCCGCTACCTGCTTACCTCTATAAATACGCTTTCGCATGTAACCTAATATGTACATACCTTCCTAATCTGCGACAGGCGGGCTTTCGTCAAAACGCATTTTACTAAGAAACAATTATTGAATTTTGTTAATCTTAGCACACGTACATATGCTGTTATTAGTAACGTTTATAATAATTTCGTTGGAATACACGCTCTTCAAAACGATACTTATACTCACATAAAGAACGGCGGGAATGCGTGGGAATGCGGGAAACGTCGTCGTCCTTCAAAATGCTTAGAACATAGAACAATATCTGGAAGGGGAATCGCCTATGCCGCCTCAGAGCCTACATTCCCTTTCCAGGTATATGTATATATATTACTAAGCTTAAAGGCGTGATGAGTTTGATCGAAAACCAGAAAAAAACACTGAATAATATACGCAATCATTCTGCAAACATGCAAAGCGATCGATTGCTACGTAATATTATTTATTTGCACCACGTTATTTTGCCAAAGTTTCGGTTATAGCGATATCCAATACATCGCAATACGATCAACCCCGTAAAGCCACGTACGCATAGGCGATGCGACATAAATTAGCGACGATGTAATTATATTTCGCGCATTGATTGGGCACGAATAAAAATTATTGACGCCTACACATATTGTTCCAAAAAAAGGTCTCCTTGACCTTTCTCAACAAACGAGTTTCAGTGGACGACTTTCAGTGTATTTTGTAAAATCGGAGGGCTATGCATCTACCAGAGGACGCACGATGTTTAGTGACAGCTTAATAGTGCCGAAATAGTACGAATATAAAGATTTAGGCGACAAAAATACACATCGGTATACATTGGAGTTATTTTATCTTTTTTTTTCTATATAAAAATCCGGGACTTTTTTTTTATCGAAAATTGGTATATTTTTATGTTCTATCTTTTCGTATTTCATGTTTATATAGTTTTCGATTCTATGAGGAATCAAAATTATTTTAAGATTGCGCTTAATTTATTAACAGCAATTATTCTAATTAAGAAAATTGTCTTAATATGCTTTGACAAAACTTTATAATTATGGATGTATTCGATCTGATCGCGAAATATTTAGCAGCAGAATTTATATTTTCCTATTGATTTAACAATTTAGTGCGTCTACTAGAAATCTTTAAAATACATGTCTATAGACTCTATATAGAGTATTATACCTTTCATGGCACGATTATCATTTGTATAATTTAATTTTTTTTAATTATTGGACGGATTTATTATAAAAAGTAGCCAGTTTTGTTACAACACGCACAAAGCAGAAAATATTTAAATATAATTTTAAATAATAAAAAATTTTAAAAATAGAGATATTTAAAGAAAAATTAATATTACTATTAAAAAGTGGTATATGTAATTGTAATATTGTCAGTATATTATTTAAGTTGCAAAAAATACAAAACTTCTTAAATCAAGCCAGTTGCACTTTTGTTCGCTATATGATGCTTATCATGGTCGAACAATAAAGAATAGAAAAGAATTGCTACGATTTCAAGGCGATTTCAAGCTGTATCCAAACGGACAAGTACGAATACATGCCAATTATAATAAGTGAGGGACTATAATAGTGGTTCAACCCTCCACATGGCTGCGCTACCGTCGACCTAATAACGGGGGTGCCTCGCGGGCGAACGGGGGATGATTCGGCCAGTAGCATGCCGCCTCTCGTAGCGTGAATATCGGGCGAGCTCTCGTCGCGGGGGAATCGTGGCGGAAGAACGCGGCACACATTGCTCACACCTGACTTTTTAACCTCATTGTACCAGTGATCGAAGATCGAAAGAAGGGTGGTGTTCTGTCGCTTGGTCATTTCAGGGAAACGAAACGACACGTAAGTGCGCATTTAACACATCTCTGCAAATTTGAAATTAAAAATATATTTAAAGGTTGCATGGCGGAAATGGATAAACTTCACTTTAATTAACGCATATACACGAGAGCTGTGTAATAAAAATTAATGATGGTGCGTGTATAAATAAATGATGAAAGTTTCGCAGTAAAATCATTAAGACTAATGAAAAGGTCTCGTTACTCGTGGTAAACTCCGAATAATAAAAGCTAAATGAAACCGAGTCCCGTTATTAATATTTTATTCTTGCTTTGATGGATACAAATATAATTTTATGTCAAGTACCATGTTAATTGCAGGAACCGAGATGTTAGAATACATTTTACACAATTTTATCGTAGGATATTTTTTACATGTATATTTTAGAAAAAACCGTGACGGAAAAATTAATGTGTTTTTGTACGTTGCCGGATTACCTTTGCAAATATAATCGTGACCCAATTGAATTCTAATGAAGGAAAAAGGTCGCGAAGATTGCTGACACGACCTGCGTCGTACAACCCTACCTACTCTCTCATTCGGCATCCATTTCTCATGTGTAGTCTCGCAGGGGAGGCATTCGCGTTCAAAACGAGCTAATTGATCATTAGAAACGCATACCATTTACAACTCCGCTCATGGCAATTTAACGGATTCTTTAGCAAATTACGCTTCACGGGACTCCACGAACTAGTTAGAACCTATTTTCCGCGCCTCAAACTCGTGTCCGATTCACTGCCATTCTACGCATCATTAGAGATTTCAAAAAATTTTAGATATTGTAGGAAATAAGAGACTCACTCTCTTAGGGCCGGTTGTTCCAACCTGTTGGTAAACTAACTAATAGTTAAATTATATGTCAATCTTTGTCTAATTCGAAGGAAAAACAAAGACGCATATATATGATTTAACTGTTAGTTAGTTTACCAACGGGTTGGAACACTCGGGTTCTAACACAATTTATTTTTATACATGAGTGAAATATTCTTGTAAATGTTATTTCGTTATTTGATTCTTTCTTTAATTCGTTTTTTCAGCAAAGATTTTGCTACATTAATACCCTTTAAAAATACTTTTCTAAAACTAATCGTAAGTCAATCAATTTCATTTTAGCAAAATCGTGATTTAAAACTATCAAATTGTTTAATGTGATGAATCAATAGATTATGAAAAAAATAAATTTCTATTAAGAAAAGATAGATTTTGAATTAATCAAGAAATACCGCAAATTTTGAGCTTTATTGTGAGATTTTTTTTATTATTCGATTCTATCGTATTCTTTCGCTCTACATACGTCAACCTCATTACGTTACGAAGTACAGCTTTCCCATTGCTGTGTAACAGAATGATGAGAGAGGAGTAACGAACTTTAAAATTAAAGTCCCTTAAGAGATTTATAAAAGCCACTCGTTGGCCAATTGGAAGTTGCAGCTATTGTTATAACGCTAACGGAAGCATATTCATAAAGTCGGAACATCAAAGTTTTTACAAAAGCATAAACTATGATTTCAGAGGATTAATTCTAGTATAATACTATTGGGATTGAAAATGTAGGTACTGCGTCACAGAAAAGATTTAAAAAAAAAACATTCTGCTTTTTTTAATGTAAAACCGGGATTGCCCCATAAATCTTACAAATATGAAGAAAAAATAAAAAAAATATGACGTTCATATTTTAACGTGGCTTATCAATTTTAATAAATTCTTACTTTTCGAATAGAATAATCAAAGTGATATGAGATAATAATTAGGGCATTTTCAACATCTCCATTTCTACTCTCCATATAATAACTCGCCATCTAAAACGGTATTTTGTTATTAACACAGCCAATTTATGAATCTATCGATTAATCACAATAATAACTTTGTCTTTTGCGAGGAAAAATATTTTTAATAAAACGATTAAAAGTTGGATATTTTCTTTATATAATTATCGGGTCGAAGATTAGCGTAATAACAAAAGAGAACATTGCAATAAAGCAAGCCAATAAATTAATTATGTATGTACACGCAACGGCAGGAATGCCTGGACATTTGATATACGATAGAACATTTGTCATATGTCAAATGTCCAGGCATTCCTGCCGGTGATCTTACGTTATCAAATTACCCCAGTAGGTACTACATTTAATATTTCATATAAAAGTTAAATTTAAGAGAATACATAAAATTTACATAGAAACAGTGTAACATCAAGAAAAAACTGCGCGAATATAAAAGAAACCCATGTAATACGACTCGTTTCCAAATGTAACGAAAAAGTCTCGCGTTCAAGCCGGTCCCACGATTTTCCAGGTCAGCTCTGGCTTGGTGTGACAATAGCTGGAACCAGCGGTGGAGAACGAAACTTACCTGGGCGAGCCAGCCAGGTGATATTTTTCGCGAAATTCAGAGTTGGGTGCATGCGCGTGACGCTAACAAGCGAGGATAATACCCGGCAGCTAACGCTAAAATAATTTAAGCGTTGCGCGCGCGAATGTATGTATCTCATTCGTGCACCCTGCTCGCATACGTGTACACACGATACATGGATGATTTGCCGCGAGACTGATCGACATTCGTGTTTCGCCCAACGCTCGTCGTTTTACATCGATAATCGACGGATATGCGAAAACACGCAACGAGGAATTGAAACTGACAGCGACGTAAACAAGAAGGAAATTAACAGCTGCATTACGCACCCTACCGTACCCTCGTTAACAAATCAACGTGAACTGAAATATTCGAGACGATTAAGGGATTATCGCCGCAAATTATTTTGCCCGCATTATTTTTTATGGGTGCCTAGAGTTTGGAGAGATTCTCTTATAATAAAAATAAAACTTATATTGTCTATACGTCTATATTGTACAAAGGCACATACGAAGAATAAATTTTAATATTATCCTACGGTAGAGATTGTTTGATATTTCTGCAAGCTTCGAACGAGAGGGACTCCCTGTTGCGCCGTAAATATTAAAACGCTCAGGGACGCTTCCCTCCTCTCTATCCAAATTTGTTCTTCAGTCAACATCTTTGTGCAAACAAAATATTGAAAATTTTTTCAATTACTGATATTTGGTTCAATCTGTGGAATATTATTTAAAGAAATGATTTTTCATTGTTTACTTACACTGAACTTTATTGTGCAGTAAAACAGCATGCATTATTTAGTCGTTTACCTTGGCATATCGACTGCGTTCAATAGAGAATTGCGCAATCGCTAAATAACAATCCCGAGCGTTTGACACTTACCTTCAGGTCCAGCAAATTAGACTCAAATATCTATACCGCAAACCGATACTCAACAATTTTCTCTGCTTAACGCACTCATTAACAGCTCATTATTTCTTACAGTAAAATGACACTTACCGTTCTCTTCATGCTACTTCCAAGTAAATATAATATCGGGTGTTCTAAATTGGATTAAATTATATTATCTAAATAAATAGATACTAAAAGGCGGTATTTAAAATTCAAGTTTTTAAGCGCTTAAATCGCAACACTATACATACTTGTTTAACTTTGCAGATTGAACATTAATTAATAAAATTAATTAATAACATTATTTTTACAAAACTGTTTAAAAAATAAATAAGTCTCAAAAATCGCATCTAACAAATTTTTAATAATCGAATGTAACTTTTACTAAGTTTTTTAAAGTGTTTTAATTTAATGCTGGCGATCTCTCTCGAGTATCATTAGAGAAACATGTTACATTATGTATAGTGTAGGGGAAGAGGATATAGCGTACCCTAGTTCCCGACTTTCTTCGGTAAAGCCTTAAAAGATAGTTGAGATATAGCTATGGGATCACGTACGATCTAAGAAATTCTGAACTCAATTTTAAATTTCACATTTCGATTACTACACTTCTATAACGTAATTATTTCTTTAACAAAGTTAATAACTGCCTTTTTGTCTTTCAGCTAATAAACGATTAAAGTTCAATCAAAGGAAAGTGTAATTCGTTCGCGAATTCCGCATAACTTTCTGTATACTTTATGAGCGATAGTAACTGGAGGCTGCACGCTGGAAATTTTAGATACTTGATATATGTTTGTGCCGATGTTCAGGCGCTTGGTAGGTCCGTAGAAAGTTCCGTTCGACAGAAAGCTTGAATTATCGAGAAAGCGTGAACAAGTTCCTACTTCCTAAGCCCCGCTTGGTAAACTATGCTGCCGTCATAAGACAGACGACTTAAGTGTCAGGTAATTACACTCGCGGAAGCTTGAAAGTGATTATTTAGCCAGATCGTCTTTCACGCGAGGCGACGCGACGGCGAGGTGATCAAGTGACTTAAGAATTTATTCGCAATTAATCTAGCCACTTTCTGTTTTGGAGAAATCTTTTATTCCCTTCTTATTAGAATCTTTAAATCTACTTGCACGCAAAGTTTTTGTTTTTCTATCTCTTTTTTTGTACTATGATCTCGCGTGATGCTCGTCGATACGATCGCGGTTAGCATTCAGTAAGTACGATAACTGTAGTACTTCAAGATTATATCACACATATTTTTTAATCCTTAATTATTTGCGCAATGTTTGATATACCGGAGAAGAAAGTATTGAAACTGTAAATCGAATTTATATTAAAATATCAATAATTCCCTCTATAATAGATAAGTGTACTCATTTATTTATTGAGTACAAATTTAATTCTTAAAACAAAATATTCCCACTTGACTAAAATTTTGTTTTAGATAAACAGAGAATAACTTTATTAACTAATCTACAAATTCCTAACATAAATTAATAAATATTTATTGCATAAACTTTGTAGCATGATTTATCGTTGAGTTTCGGTTTAGTTCAAAAGTTAAATCATGCACTTATGCATAGGTGCTTGTGTAATTATGCGTGTGTAATTATTTACTAATATTATTACCTTTATCTATTCACAAAATTAATGAAGACACCTCGGGTTCGTGACACGAGAAATACGAGTTAATTATCGTTATCATGGACCGACTGATTGTATCGCGCTTATTTTTAGCGTGACTGCGATAACCGTGTACACGTCAGGGCGCTAGTTTAATGAAGTCCTGGACGATTCTTTCCCCTGAGTGATACGAGCATTCTATTTTTCTTCGATCCGGCCGAGCTCGTTCCTCTTTTAAGCGAGACTTGTGAGGAAAAGAGCAAATACGCGCGCCTCGTAAAAGCGAGCATTCGTCATTCATTCGGAGCACGAATTTTCATCGATCATCCGGCAACTGAGTGATAGAGCAAACGTGCGGTCAGACATCAGTATAATTTCATAATAGAGAAACGTGCGCTTAATATTTCTACTACGTAGTAAGTTTCCATTGTTATAATTGCACGAGGACTAAGTATGTGCCGTATGCAAGATTTGAAATGTGTTTATATATGATGATTTTTAAGTTTATCTTCAATTCGCGAGCTTTTATTCACCATATAAAACTTTTCTCTCCTCGCTACGTAAATAGAATCGTATACAAAATTAAGGACGTGGAAAAATATGAAGTTCATAGCTTATATAACGTTTGTTATTTAAAAAGAATCAACTTTACCGACTTGTTCTGATGCAGACGTGTGCACATTGTTAATCAAAATTGTAGAAATAAACTCTAGGTTGAAAAATAAAAGAGTATTATTTTCTGTCAATATTTATAAAATAACATTCCCAAAAAATTAAAGTTACAATTTCAGAGTGTAATATATTTTTATATTTTTGTGAATATTTCTACACTTACAAATATTCCAATCTGTATCGCAATACGTAATGACAAAATGTTATCATTTGCACGATTATTATATATATTATATATGCTATTAATTTCTCTACCATAAAGTCTATTTTAAAACCAAAACTCACTCGATTTTATAAAACTAAACTGTGAAAAATTATAAATTAAAGAAATCTTTTAAATATACTGATATTGTGTAGATTTAAAAGCAATTTCAATTTCTTTTCCCTTCGCCGTGTATTAGAAATATAATTTTATACGTAATTTTAATTTTGTACGCTGATATCTTTTGCTTTTGAAACTCTGTTAGCGTGCTTCATTATTTCATAAAAATTGTAACGATTGCATGCATATAATATCACAATTGACCTACTAATAGAGAAGTAATGTGCGTTTCATTTGATCGGATTATATTCGTCGATTCATATAAAACGTCATCCGCTTGTGCTCGATCAAAGCTGCTCGATTAAGTGCAACGAATTATACGAGGGAAATTCGAGTCGAGCACATTCTTCCATCAGTACGGGATCAAGTATCATTTTGATGTTTATTGCATTACTCAGATATGTCAAACCGAGCGAAATTTGTGTAAATCGGAACACGCTTGTTTCTCTTGCATCACAGTCCTATTAATGTTGCTCTCATATTACTTTTAGATTATATTAAATGTTTAATTATTGTAGATATGCAGATTTCGATTTTTACAGTGGTTTTTTATGCTTCTCTTACAAAATTATAAAATAAAAAATAAACATATTAATACTGAGCTGATTAAAACTCTCTTCAAATCTATGATTTTGATAAAATTTAAAATTATTTACATTTTTAACTTATAATCTTTTTAATAAAAAAAATTTCAATATTTTAATTTTATTGTTATCACTATACTTGATTTGATTTCTGCATTTTAACTTTAAATATTGTATAATTTCTCAAAGTGTACAACGTTTACTAACGTAATAAATTAATTTTGTGGACATCTTTCTCTCTTCTATTGCTCATATACATCATCTTCAATTTCGGCTGTGCGTCCATTATATCTGGCCGTGACATTCGAGTTCCATTCGAGAGATCAGTATACGGTCGCATTGCACAACACCAAAACCTTACCGCATGTGTTGGCAGTGGGTTATACTGAGAGAACAATGGTACACCTCCAAACGTTCCTCGAAATCCAATTGTGCATCTGTCATCGGCCGCGTACTAAATGCTCTTCGATCGCAGTACCACGAAACCGTATAATATTAAGTACACTGATAAAATGACCAATTCTTGGAAAATGTATGTTTTATGCAAAGTTACTGTAGAATAAAAGTTACCTGCTAAATTATTTTGTTGATATTAAAGTGGAACAGTTCTCTTTTACGAAACAGTTGCTTTAATTCTCCTTCGCGTCTTAAGACTTCTTTTAGAATATATTTCAAATAAAATGCTCAGAGTGACAGTGGAATAAGTTCATAATTTATAAAATCTGCTTTGAACGCAACTTTGTAGTCGAAGTGGATCTTGCAAATTAGTATTCTAGACTATTTTATCTCTGAATATTAAAAGATCATCTAATTCTCATCAAATACGCAATCAAAATTTTGATCCTTGTAAAGTTAAAAATTATCACATTACAATATTAAGATTATTGTATAATATTGATAAAATCACGCAAAAGCAACACGACTTTACTGGGATAACTGATGTTAATATATCGGTGCAACCCCACGTAAAATTTTATCCTATGTATTTTTTCTCTCAAGCGAAAAAATTTCTCAACCGCGTGCATCTCATTACTACAAAAAATATTTCTTCACTAGCACAATGCATGTCTCATAAAACAAAATGCATAAATGCAACAGCGAGATTTTAGACTGAACGTTAACAGAAAAAGAACAAAGACGTCAGGAAGAGTTTCAGGAAGAACCGAAGAAATGTGAAATTCTCTTTAGAGAGAACCCGGCATCTTGTCGCTGCCCGCTTTAACTCTTTAGAGAGAGAAATGTCGACTTATACACCTGCGTGACGGTAAAATATGAAAAATGGTGGCGGCTGAAGATAATATATTTCAAAGTAACGCCTCTCTCTCTCGACGATAGAGATTTATGACTATATTTGTTGAATGCTCGCTTGCTGCTCCCTTTAGTAATTTAATAACTGCACTTATTCCGTCTACAAGATGCTAATGCGACCAAGTTGCGAATAATAAAGCGTCTGGCATTGCATTTCAAAGATGCTATTTGTGAAAAATAAAATTCCTTGGAAATAATATCACTTGCATTCCGCGTACATCTAATTCGTTATTTTATAGGCTTATCTATTAACAACTTTCTCTCATACATGCCTATAAACCAAGTAAACGATTAGTGCTAACATTTCTATGGTTGGTGCAAGAAAAATCAAACTTTAATTTACAGGTGTCTTTATCATCACTACTATATTTATCCTTTAAAATATTTATTTTAATTGTTAATAATCATGTATCACATTTTGACACTGTCACAAAGTTTGTTATTTTGGAATTCTACTTTTTGGCTGATGATAAAGGGGTCGTTATGTTATGCAGTTAAATAATATTTTCAATCTAAAGCACGAATAATAAAACATTGTAATCCGAGAAGCTTCAGTGACAGTAATTTATGTGTGACGCTTTGTTTAACACATTGCGCGCGAATCGCACATTTACTTTTCCATATATACGGATGGATGCACGTTGCGGATGATCAGGAAACGGAAACATTGTCTTTGATATTACATTATTAACGAAACAACACGCTACTAGCTGAAAAGGCACTCTGATCGTATATAACCATGAAATGTACAACAGCACGCGATGTATCGGATAATGGAACTAATCTCTGCTTCGAAACAATAAAATAAATACAAAATTGTGGTATTATATAACAAATATATGATAGCAAGAGAAATATAATCTTCATTTATCTCATTATAAAATAAATCTTTTAAATTATATATAATATAATGCTAAAATTTATTATAATGCTAATGTCCAAAGTACATTCTTGCATATAACAGTTTATAAATAATTATACGTATTACAAAATTTAACAGAGAGACAGGAAGAGTCGGGAAGAGTTAATATAATTTTCCGCGTTATGTGCATATTATACATTTAGATTAATTTCATGAATATAATATACAAAGTCATTATATATATGCCATTGTAATATTTACGATATTTTTAGCATTTTAGATCTGTTTGTATACTAATGACAATAGCTGAGATGTATCGAGTTACTTTGTAACAGTGAGAAACGGAAGTATTCGAGAAGTCATACAAGATTAAACGAATGCAAAACTTCCACAAGTTCAGCAATATCGAATTATGCAGGATTTCAGCGATAAACTCCGACGGCGCAGCACCTTGGCTCGACAGTAAAGTCAAGCATAATCAATCATTAAAAACAGATGGCAGTCGTAACTTGCAATGCTAATGAATGTCTTATGGATAAAATTAAGCGCATTTTCCCAAGCGACAGACGTACAATGAGATATATATTCTGCAGCTCGGAAACATCAGTAATCCGTCGGCACGCTTTCCTGCTATCTCTCTCAAGCATATTCTTCGTTGAATTAGAGAATTAGACAGAAGGATATTGTATTATAATAATTTTAATATTATATTATATATATTTGTAATATTATATTATAATATTAATATTAAATTGTTTTCCGCGAAGGATGTTTTCGTTCAATATCATGTCAACAGAGACGTGCGCAAAGATTCTGCGCACATTACGATCATGTCGACACATATCTCATTAAATATCTCTCTTCCAGAATAAAGTTTGAAAGACGAATATTAATTATATATAGAGGGAAATAGTTGCTATATATATCAAAGATAACACGAGTTCCTGTTAACAATTTGCGATCTCTGTCCGACGGAAACGCTTGATATAATTTCTAGTTCCGTTTAAACGTGATTATTGAAGTTCCGTGAAGGTTTCTTGAAGATTTGATTCAGCTATGAAATACCGCTAAATTATGAGACATTGCCGCAAGTGCCGCTACAGGTATAACGGAAACCATGCGGTAACTTAATCAACGAAATTAATGTGTAACATTAATTGCCGCATATTCGAACGAGCGACGCCGATTTACAGTAAATATTATATATCTAACTCGCTCCAGAAATTCGCATCTCGAATAGCAAGGTAAAAAATATAATACATTAAAAACTCGCAATGCGTGATATCTTAATTTTCTTTCAAATAAATATGTTCAAAAATAAAAAAAATTATACGATTTCAGGAAATAAGAAATGTGATAATTTCTTATTACCGGCATATACGAGCGCGTATTAGAAAAATTAATATTTTCTCCGATGCATCTCATTGACTGGTCCCTGAAATAATGTGTATGGTATCAATTTAAACGCGCAGAAATTTAATGTGTGCAAAACCAACAATACTAGCGCATTTGTAAAGTTAACGTTTCTTTACTTATAATATCTATATTTATTCACAAAACAGCACGCCCAGAAATGAGATAAAGCAGAGGATAGAGAGATTAAACAAAGCGGAGATGCCTCGCAAGAGAAAGGGGTAGGGAAGCTTTTCTTGTTACAGTGTAGCTGACTAATGTAGAGAAAATTTAGACATTTCTGCCATTGCGATTGCACCTCTCTCTTTCTCTCACTCTCTCACTCTCTACGTAATATATTCTGGTTCTGCGGTGATAAAACACACATTACTGTATAACAAACTTCGAGAAAATTCGCAGTCGAATAAACATGCGTGATGTAACTGCGTTTAAACGAATGTCGAATTACGAACGTGGTTGTTTGTAATTCACTGTGGAATATGAAAGCGTCAAAATCAGAACTAAAAAACCGAGATAATGGAACAATTTCACAACTACTGATTAATTCTAACGTTGCTAAAGCAATGACAGCACATCTTTAATGATATAAGTATTTTCGTATTAGGGGATGTAATTAGCGGAGTAATGGATTTTGTTTCGCTTCGTATTTAGTGTTAATCGAGTAGCGCAAATTATATTATTGAGAAGCAACATATAAAATGCCTTAATATTCGGAAACGTGTTATAATTCGTAATACTGGCTAATTTGAAATATTAAAATTTATGTAAATACATGGAATCTAGTGTCACAGTGGTGTCTCTGATATAATTCGAAATCTGTGAGTGAATTTATTATCATCCATGAATTATATATATTGTATACTCCGCTAACCAACTTCCGCACATATATTATTCGTCCTAACCGTATTGTGACCGCACGAACAGCAAATTGTAATAACAGATTTCACCGCAATAAAACGGGAAAATTCAAAACACGACAGATTGAAATGCAGAACGAGAAAACTCGTGATTAATTCATTCATTGATATATGTATATATATTCAGCCGGCTACAAGCTGTAATTGCATAAGATATATGCAAGTTTTAATAGACAGTAATTCCCATTTCACATAACAAGAGTACTCAGAATATTTCTGATAATTGGTATAATAAATTAACACCTGCAACACTGATAAGCGAACAGCAAATAAACTGTCACCGTATTTTCAACTTAAGTTTCAAATAAATCAGAGAAAATAGAAGCCATCTATACATCTGCCACATAATAATTAAATCATAACTTCAAAAAACATTTTTAATTGTATTTTTCTTCAATTCAAATATAACACTAAATTTACATAATCCAAATATATCGTTACACTTCTCGTTTGACTTCTTTTTTTATTTGAAGCTTACTGTGCTTCAGTAACTCACTCTAGCAATTTTGATGTATTTGAACTCGTAGTTTAATCCACAACTTCCACACTGATCGTACACTTCGCCACTTATCATCGCTTGACTTTTCAGGTCGTTGATAATTAGCAGTAGAGCTGCGACCCAGGTGCATTAACCCAGCCGCACAACGACTGGGAAGCCACGACGCCGATGACAATGCTAGGCTCAGAACAACGGCAGTGAAAGATGGTGGACAAGGAAGGGTTGAGAATAACGAAGGCGAAGGCCCCACTACCACCGCTGAATCTCAGCGAGGCGATCGAGGATGAAGTGCTGAACCAAAAGACTGCTAGAAGTGAGTAAAGTACCGCATCTGCCTCACACAAAATGTGCTACGAAGCGTGCGAAGATTTAAAGCTGTCTCGGCAATCCCAAGCAAAATGTGAATATATGAGAAGGATGTGGAAGCGAAATTCACGTTCTCCATTTTCCAAGATTTACGGTAAAGCCAGAAAAACCACTCATACGTTTGAGGCACCGAATTGCCTGGATTTCTTTTAACCGATTGGTTTTTTCGCAATTTCCGCTTTCTTCAGATCGAACAAATTTTTCGTTTTCACGGTGTAATAATTTATGATCGTCCCCTATATCAAGAGGGCATTATTATGAATAAAGTCTTACAATAGAACTCTGTTATGCAGAACTGATAATAGCATAATATTGTACGAAAACTTTAATCACTTCTTATTATCTTGCATAAACAGACGAGAGGAAGATAATTTCTTTAAAGCAACTAACCGTGTATACTTTTTGCCAGGCTTGGTCTCTTTATTAAAAAAGAAAAACACGAGAGGGAAAGGGAGAAATTAATAATTACGTGTAATTAAAAATTTTTTTGTGTATTTTTCTATTTTGCTTTGTAAACCGTGCAGTCTATTAACATGCAGTTGCGTGGAAGTAAAAAGGTATTCAATTTGCATTGAACATTCGCGAAATCAGCCATTCAACTAATTAATAACACACTGTGCACACTCGCGTATTTCATCCCCTACTGCCTTCCGTTCTTTCGCCTCAATTGCACACACACGATCGATTTTCCGTGCGGACCGAATTTATAAAAAAACAGTGTGCAGCGGTAACGACAGCACGTGTGCGTTGCGACGTGACTGTCAGAAGTTAAAATAAAAAGCCCGTAACGCGCACGCGAATTAATTGAATCCGTACTATTTCACGTTTCTCGTTCGAGATCCTACTGTCGCGAAAACCATTACGAAGTAATAGAAAAATTAATCCGTGTATATCCATGTTGTATTGAAAATATATGATTTATATTTTGCAAAAACCAGATATATAAAAACTAGATGTTAAATATAAAAGAATTAGAAAATTAATACATGTAACATACATATTATACAGGGTGTATTAGACCTAACGTAACACACGTTAATGGCAGATTTCTGAGATCGTTTGGAGACAAAAATCCTAATGCCAAAATGTCGAGGCTGCTACAGTGTTTAAACGGGAAAGGTTCAAAGTTTACTAGTGTGCTTGTTAAAATTTTACGCACTCAGACACGTTGCATGTCAAAACAGCTCTCCCACACTTTACTCAACTCAATAGAAATATTTGAAATTATTATTCACTTTATATTTCTTTGTACACTGTTCGCAAGACCGACGAATATCGGGATGACAATTTGGCAGCCTCGACATTTTGGCATTAAGATTTTTGTCTCCAAATAATCTCAAAAATTTTCCATTAACGGATGATACGTTAGGTCTGGTACACCCTATATAGATGAAAAAATGTTTTCACGTATTTTGTAAAACAAAAAAAATCAAAAAGATCAAAAAACGTTACGCTAGCAAAATGATTTGACATATTTCGATACAGAAAATGTAAATAAAGTCAAAGTCATTTTGTAATGCATATAGTTTCATCTCAAAAATTGATTTAATGATATCGCAAAGCAACTGATATATTTTAATTAAAGAGAAAAATGACATTTTACGGCCCGGGGACTGGATCTTGATAGCCTAATAATAATATTGCGTGAATTTTGTATACTTTTTTCAAACTTATCACTAAACTGCGCGCCGATTTTTTGTAGCCGGTCTTTAAACCCTCTCCATATCTAAATCGATAATCGATATAAATTTTGATGCTAATAAGCATCCTCATTAAGTCACTGTAAAGAATTTATTGTAAATGTAGAGAGGTCCAGGTTCGCGAACCCTAGCTGAGGTGATATTTTTCGCAGAATTTATTGCGAATGTAGGGAGGTCCAGATTTGAACTCTGGCTGGGGTAATATTTTTCGCAATAAATTCTATACAGCGATTTAATAAGGCTATCAAAATTTAAATTGATTATCGATTTAGTTATGGGAATTTACTGTTTCAACTAGAAGCAGTGTTTTATGTATATCACTTATTAGTTTAGTGTTATTTGTTTTGTATAATATTTATATCCTTAGAGAAGTTTATTTATAGACTAGGAGATTGTGGGATAACAGTCGATTTTGCTTAGTGTGGGAGAGATTCACTTTTGACTTCTTCGGGAGAAGGTCTCGAGCATTTGACGAGAAAAGACGCAACTTTACGATGAGTAGAACATTGTTCACTCCTACATTTCATTTTTTAATTATATAAATACGTATACACATATATACACATTTATATATGACATGATTAAAAATAAAACATGTGATAGACGTTTCAATATTATGATAGTAATTAAACTGTTATAGTCGTGTACATTACTAAATTGTTGTGAACAAAGATATTAGTTTTATGTTGTGATTTAAAGTAGGAAAAATACAGTAATTATGTAAAATATTGCAGCTATAGATTATCCTTGTACGAAAAAGTTGATATTTAACTAGTAGGATATCATTACATTATGTATGATATAAAAGCATAACGAATAATTATTTATTAATTATTTTGTGGTGGCCGCGTGTGCCCCCATCAAGATGGCACCACACTCATTCTTTGTTGCGAGAGCCTGGCCGCGCCGACTAAAATATATAAACAAATTCGGCAACAAAACTCATTGCCAAAATTTGCTCATCTCCAGAGAACTATAATTTTCCTGCGAAACTTGCAGAGACAGCTCATGCAGGCACTAGGGCCAAAGGCACTGCAAGATATTTTTCCTACTTTAAATCACAACATAAAAATCAGCACTGTCTGGTAGAATGATAGAATACGTGAGCGCGTGACTCACTGACGTATGGCCGGCTAAAGAACGGCACTGATTGGATTGACTTTACTCGATAATTACCGTTTCATTAAGCATTATAGAAAAAAATGGCTCAGGACCTTTCGACTCAGTTTTTAAGGAATAGCGTTACGTAGTAAGTGCACGATCTTATTTAAGAAACTCCCGTTATCAATAATAATAAGTGAAACAGAACCGTTATGATATACAATTAATTAGAGAAAAATCTGCCATTTTGCGGTTCGGGGATTGGAGCTTGGTAGCCTAATAATAATATTGTGTGAATTTTGTACACTTTTTCTAAACTGATTGTGAGTGAACTGCGCGCCGATTTTTTGTCGGTCTTAAGGATGTTCGGGCGGTACAGGTATATTTTCCCTGTCAAAAGTTAAATTGCTTATGTACAATCAATTTCAAAAGTTAAATCACTTTTTGAATTTGACAACATTGCGTGGCATTTTCGATAGTGTGCGTGTATCTCATAGTCTCCTCGTCTGCAATTGAGCGTATTTAAGTACGTATTGAGCGTATATATGTATTGAGCGTACTTTTCGGCTAATCTAACCAAACCGAGAAATTTTTCGGAAACATTATTAAATAAAAAAAAACGAGTCTCCTAATGAAGTTAAAAATTGGTGTGGATAATTATATAGTCTTACTCGTTCTGCTTGCAAAATTTCATATTTTTTTCATCATTTTTCGTTGAAATACAATAACTTTTTTTTATTTGCCCTTAGACTACGTGTGATTTTATTATTTAATTTCTCAACAACAAGCTTCCTAAACAGCCTGAAACTTTAACAGAATTTTTTTTATGATGAAATCTACTGAATTCATTTGGATTCAAAGAGGTTTTCATCAATTTAGTCGTAATGCCCGAACATCCTTAAAACATAGCTCCTAGTTGGAACGGTAAACTCCCTAAATCGATATCTAAATTGATAATCAATTTCAATTTTGATAAGCATCCTCATTAAATCGCTGTAAAGAATTTATTGCGAAAAATATCATCCCAGCCAGAGTTCGAACCTGGACCTCTCAACATTTACAACAAATTCTTTACAGTAACTTAATGATGAGGACGCTTATTAGCATCAATTGTACGGCTTCCTCATACGGCTTATAAAAATGATATATAGGGTAATTGATATATCAATTACACTATATATCAATTACATATACAGATCCCTGCAGATAGGTAAATGTTGGTCTTAAACCACCACCGTTTTTTGGTCAGTTGAGTCGCTTAATTTTCTTTGTTGGTTATTTACTGGCGAAGAAAAAGCTCTGTCATTAGAGAAGAAATAATTACACAAACTTCAATTTTGACCCTCAGATCTCAATAATCGTTTCTTAAAAATTTTAGTGTGCTGAAACCGAATCCGTCGCCCGAATTGCTCTATCACGTCAGGTTTCGGAGATATTTGTACTTAAAAGTGCCAAAAGATCATATTTCGGCTTTTTTAGGTTGAAATAATTATAAAATTATATAATATTTTTTTACCAATCTTCAGGGTATAACGTATGGTTTTTATAGATTTTCTATAAATGATCTCATATTCTCATGTGATTTCTCTCTCGATTTCGAAGTCGCACGTGCGGTGCAAAATGTATTAAAGATTCGAATGCAGTAATCCGCAAATATTACGGGCATCCATGAGAATCCCATCCTCGTCGCCAATTCATTATGTATGCCGGAGCACAATTAATCGAACTCACTTAGTATTGCTGAGATCAGAAATATATATATTTTACTTATAATGAAATATAACTCTTAGCTGCAGTAAGCCAGACTGCAAACCGTCCGCCCGTTCTTTCGCCTTGCGTTGATCATGCACGTATCCCGCCGGCTTACGCTTAGTCTAACTTTTCCTAAGTTTATGCTCAAGACTAGTCGCCTCTATAGTACGGTACTCACGAGCATCCGCTAATCGTTGTATCGTGAACGCGAGCGCAATTTAAAGCTAACACACTTAACATCTACTAATCGTACAGCTCTATCTTTTTTATTCCATCACTAACTCTGAACTTATACTAAAACACACACACAACGCGCATACACATGACAATTTAAAATAGCGAAGTCAGATAGACATATCTACAGTAAAAATTAAAATCAGTTAAATATTTAAAATACTCTTTTATAAAATTATACTTTTCAATTTATATGTTTCGATTTATATGTTCTTTTCTTTTTAAGCGCGAGACCGCTCCATGTATCTTTACTCGAACCGTCCAGTTGAGTGGAGACATACAATCATCAGATCTCAATAACGGCTGGACCGATCGACTTTTTATTAAGCTCAATCGATTGTTTGCGATTATTTTACATAAGAAAAGCGTCTTTGTTTTTTCTCTCTATTCTGTACAAATAGATATATTGTAATATATCTGTTTAAATTGGGCAATTTATTTTAATGTTATTTCTAAATAACATTTTGCAAAAAATACCTCCAAATTTCACTACGACGCAGAATTATATATCGATCAATATCGACTGTCATGTCACAGTAACTCTGTTCTCTGTAGATTTTATTTTAAAGAAGGTAAAAGAAAGCGTCAAGTACACGCTTTCCTATACAAAAGATTTAATATCAAAAGCTAGCACCAATTTGTAGTTGTCACAATACATAATTATAGATAATACTTACTTATGTGTGTGACTTATAATATTATAAAGAAATCTAATGTATAAAATGGTACAGGTAATAATATAAATAATATTTTGTTACATGATTATTCTTTATAGTTTTGACTAGCAAGCTTAATTTTAAAAAGTTTCAATATTGTACGATACATATAATTGCGCTATTCTGTCGCGGATTTCGTTGCAAATTTTAAATTGACTAAAGAAGTCTTAAACCAAACTAACGTACAAAAACTTGACGCGTTCAGGTCGAATTAAAACATACATGTTCGTATATTGTTATGTACTTGTATGTTTTAATACTGTATTATAATATATACATATATTAAATTTAAAAAATGAGATGTAGGAGTAAACAATGTTTCACTCTTCATAGAGTTGCATCTTTTCTCATCAAATGTTCGAGACCTTCTCCCGAAGAAGTCAAAAGTTAGGTAGTCTCTCTCACACCAAGCAAAATCGACTGTTATCCCACAATCTCTTTCTCTGTATACATACACACATTTTAGAAGAACATCTTTTCTATACTACATTTTATAACTTTTTTCTACGTTGTCATTTCCTCAGTCCTTAAGAATGATCTTCTCCTACACGAGGCTGTGATAAAGAACGAAGCGGACACCGTTCGCAAAGTACTTAAGGAGACTGTCGACGTAGATTCCAGAAATAATGTAAGTCAATAAAGGTACCGCAAAAACAAAAATACATAATAAGACGCCATTCGTCATTCAGTTCGTCGACTCTTGACAAAATTTAAATTTAATATTATTATAAGTAACAAACGCTTTTAATATTTGTTATTAAAATCTTTGTATGTTAGTACGGTCGTGCTCCGATTCATTGGGCAGCGTCTAGAGGAAACACAGAAATTATTGAAATGCTGATACAAGCTAAATGCGATATCGAGGCAAAAGATAAGGTATGACACTTATTCCTTCTTCTTTTTTTAATTATAATCTGTTAAAGAGAGAGGTTAATTAAAAAATAACTGTAAATTGCTCTTGCAAAAACTCTTGCACGTTAAAAACAAATAGCGTCTCTAGATTTTAATATCGTCGAGTGCTTTCACATATAGGAAATTAATGTAAACGTAGCGATTGATAAATGGTTACTTTATTACGAAACATTAAATATGTTTTTGGTGTGACACTTCTTTCGGAATTTAATCTAGCCGACGACCGACTTGATGAAATTCCTCGTCGAACATTAATTTCCCAAGCTGTGGGCATTAATTTCATTTCTCTTTCAAGTATGGAATGCGACCCTTACATATGGCCGCCCAACACGGGCACCGAGACGCAGTGAAGATGCTGATAAATGCCGGAGCAAATGTGTCCGCAATTAACAAGGTATGCCTTTAACAATCGCTTAACAATCGCTTCATTAAAAATAATTTCAGGTAAAAATAGTTTCAAGCTATTTCTTCGTAATACGACTTTGACGTACGACTTCGTTAATGTCAAGGACTCGTTGAGAAAGTTAAGCACATAGGAAAGTTGCGCGGAATATTGCGATAATAATCACGCGAAGAAAATTTTATTCAAATAACGAGAAAACTTTATGCAAATAACGCAAAAATTTTATCCGACGTAAAGAGTGACTGTAAAAAGGACGGGTTTTTCGCCCCTTTTGCCGCCCTCGATTTCGGGATCGATTCATACGCAAATCAACTCCTTATGATAAGATATTAATAGAAAAAAAGTTTCAACTTGAGGTGATATTTAGTTTTAGAGATATGAGAGTTCAAAGTTATACTATATACGGGCGTTCCATTTAACTTGATTCTGCCTAATATCTTGGGATATAAGTATCCATATAAGCATTGGAAAGAAATGTTTCAGAAAGGTCCTGAATATTTTCGAAAGGGATATATAATTGTACCGATTCCCCCGAAGGAATCAGGTACCTGCCACGTCCATGCCGTTGATTCTGGGTAACGCAGAGAGCAGGAAACACACACCCATCCAGAGGCTCAAAAAAATGATAGAAAGAACAATTTGTACCCTATTGGATTCAACATTTCACATGTTTTAATTATGAGTCCAGATTCATAATTAGTGACCAAACCACTTTACGATACTTGTTAGTATTGGTCTGTATAACATAATTCAGAAACAGCATATTCCGAAATAAGTTAGTTTTTTTAGAACTTTGACCTCTCATATTTCCAAAACTAGATGTCACCTCAAGTTGAAACTTTTTCTCTATTAATATCTTACCATAAGGAACTGATTTGCATATGATTCGATCCCAAAATCGAGGGCCGCAAAAGGGGCGATTTTTACAGTCACTCTTTACGGAACACATTGTATATACAAGATCAAATTGTACGTTTAATTAGAGTTTATTTTTCACAAATATCATAGTAAAAGAAAAATACTGAAACAGAAATCTCGTGGAGATTGTGAAAAAAAAAGTGAAATAAGTCAACCGAGAAACCGCGGCGAAGTTGAAATCAATAACGTGTCAATATTGGTATTGGCATCGGTCCTAAATAATAGGCGTACGCTTTCATTCTGCCCCTTCGGCACGTCAAACAGAATTTTATCACGCGCGTGTAGATACGAAGAGAGTGAGAGAATAAAGAATTCGTGATGTGCGCGCGAAGGCAACAGCGATTCTTCCTTTGCGGATTGAAATTACGAGAAGCATTGCGGTGTAAAGGTAGCGAATTCACAAAAGTCCTCCCTTTGCAACGGATATAAACAACAGATTTCTTTTTTGTTATTAGAAACAGCACACTCTCCTAATGTGCGGTGCTCGCGGCAGCAACGTAGCCGTGGTGGAATACCTCGCGGAAGCAGTGGAATCGTTAAACGGCGAGGCCACCGACTGCACCGGGGCGACTGCCCTTCATCATGCAGCC
Organism: Leptothorax acervorum; assembly: GCA_035220615.1. Lineage (NCBI taxonomy): Eukaryota > Metazoa > Arthropoda > Insecta > Hymenoptera > Formicidae > Leptothorax > Leptothorax acervorum. The sequence continues at coordinate 448,585 of JASTWQ010000075.1, forward strand.
ATCACCGGACATCCCGCGGTAATAACAGCGCTTGCAAATATCCCGCGGATCGTGCTGGACGCCACGGACAAGGTAAGCGGAAATATCCTCTCATTTCAGTATGTCACTTCAATTTTTTTACTACATATGAATGCGCCAGTATGTTCACATTTTGCAGACAAAATAATTTAGAACCAGTTTTTCAATAGGCGCTTAACTTTAATCTTAGTCTCACTCTTCGTCTTTTTGTAACTATCTCCCTTAGAAAAAAAACGAACAGTGAGTTTAGCTAAACTTCAGTTTAAACGACCATTGAAAAACTGGCTCTTAGAGTTGTAAGACAGTATTTCAATTTTCTAACAAAAGATTATTTTATTTTGTTGGTTTCTGCAGAAACCGCAATAAGACAAGCTTTCAAAAATTTGAATGCAACATAAAGGTATAAAGATAAAGGAAACAGGTTTTGTTCGAAAATAATATACGGATTCTACGCGACGTCAAAGAAGCTCAAGAAGTCGCTACCTCGACAGTTATATTGTCAATAAAAAACATGATAGAGAAAGATATACAATGTATTAAAATATTGATGGTTTGAATTAAATTTAATCGTAATCATCAAAGCCAAGATACTTTCCATGATTTTTATAAAAGTTAAGCCAATAAATAAATAAGATGACAAACAATGACAAATTTATTGTCTCGTTTAAATTGGAGATCGACAAGATTGGACCTATGTATCAATGTGCGCATCGCGTGCATACCAAAATGGACCAATATATACGTTCTCGTGCGATACGGGCGTGCTCCGACCTCGCAGTTTCTCGAATTTCACGTTGCAATGAGATATTCCACACCCAGAAATCTGATTCCCACCGAATTTCGCCCCGATTCAATATATATATATTTCGGTATATACATATATCTCGAGGGATACCCGTCCATCCGTCCATCCATTAACATCTTGGTTGCCGGAACTTCGCTCGCGAAAGTTCTCTCTCACGTAACAACACCATGCACCACCAGTCAAAAGTGCTTCCGCGTAAATTCCGCATACGAAATTCATTCGCGCGATCGCAATTGTATACACAATTCGCCTCTTATAAATTATTAATTAGTTATCTCTTTATTCAGAAAATATTTGCATACATGAATTATGCACAATTTTATGCATCCCGTCCTTCGCTTGAAAATCACAAACTAATTGCCTGCAACAATATTTTGAAACATAATTTCGCCTTTAAAAGCTGTAATTATTTGTAAAATAATGCAAAAGACAGTGCATTTAATGTAAATGCGACGCTTTTGACCTAATTATGATTGTCCGTGATGCACGCGGGTTGAAAGTAAGATGATATGTTTGTTCGATTTGGCGCGAGTGACGGTCAATTAGCACTCAATACAGCGTCCAATTAGCCGCAACGTTTAAGCAAATAAAAATTTATTATCGTCGAGCCAATAATAATACGATGTATCCAGCAGGGATCGTATATAAAGCGGATTTAGGAGAGGAAAATATCCGCTGGAATCAGTTATCTCCCGGCAACGCAGTTCCCCGATAAATCATTCGTGCGATCAATCCTCGAGTGCGTCTCTCTCTCTCTCCCTCTCTCTCTCTATCTCTTCTCGCTATTTCCGGTAGATGCGGGTCTCCTACTCTCCTATGGCTTTTATTCATATGCCGCAGCGCCGATAAGCATCTGTCTACAATCCGGGATCAGTTTTGACGTGTGACGCGGGCACTCCCTGGGACATCTCAAGCTGCTTCCCGATATCCCGAGAATACTATATACACTTGTTACCATCCCTACGAGCACGTTTAGAACATGCTTAAGAGCCCTGTTGAGCCCTGGCTCTTTTGAACATCGGGGATGTGTGATGTATAAGAGATATACATACAAATCAGAAAACGTAGCTCGATAAAAGTAAAACGAGGAGAAGATACAATTCTTTCGAAATATTTCGTTCGGATATAATAAGGATTAACGATCGAAGTCGAATCGTAGCAGATTTGATATATTATATTAAATTTTATTATATTATTACTTACTTGTTTTTGCTGTTATAAATTATATTATCGCGATATATTAAACTTTCTCTCGCACGCAGAAATATAATAAGTTTCTCTACTTCACGCGGGTAATGACAAAATTAAATATCACACCTCCGAGAAACAGCGAAAACGCATCAAAAATTGCACGAGAATAATAGCACGGAGACTCGGCCATGGAGCAGTACGGTATCGATCGCGGGGCGAATGAAGACACAAAAGGGGATATTTATAATTTATCGACAGGAACAATCGACCGCGCGTCCGTTTAACGCGCGGCGGTAAGAGGAACCGCTCGGATTTCCGCATGTGTAGTCGTATATGTATATCGAGTATATACGCCAGGTAGGTCAGAGCGCGAGCGCATCTCCCTCTCTTCCTCTCTTGATTTAAATCCTGGGAAAGTGGGTCTCTCTCCCCGGTGTCGACTGCCATAGTGTTGGTCTCCTTATCGAGAGGCAAGCGTAATCCCCCCGAGGAGAGCCCCCGCGACTGTGAAACTCGACCAACCGTCGGCTTGAGTACATTTTACGGGAGCCTTTTTGTAAACAGACTCTCACTTCTCCGTATCCTGGATACTCGTTGCTTTCTCATTCAATTTACTCGCGTATCCCTTCTCGATTCTCCTCGCACGCGGAATTCTAATTTCCCTGAGATAGGCTAGGCACGCGGCGCGGGCGTTCCGCTCCGTCTTTACATTCCGCACGGCTTGCCCCGTGTCGGTTAATCATTCTTGGGCAATCAGTCACTTCCGCCCCTTCGGAAATATCGATTTCATGCCAATTAAGAAAGGCCATAGAATTTACTGGTATAATTAGGAATAAATATAATCGCGTATCAATATTTTCTAATCTCTTGATAATTTTTTATATTTATTAAGTTACTTCCAACCCTTCAAAAATATCTACTTGATGCCGATTTAAAAAAAAAACCGATTAATAAAAGCTGTAAGACCTATTGAAATAATAATGGATTAAAATAATCGAATATCAATTTTCTAATAATGCAATTAATATTTAATTAAATATCTATAATTTTGTAATATCTATTAAGTTACTTTCCCCCTTGAAAATATCTATTTTATTAAGGAATACCATGATAGATATCTATTGGGATAATTATGGATATAAAGATATGGATATATCAATATTTTCTAATAATGCCAATTTGGCTGTTGTAATGTGAAATTTACATGAGTTTCGATGACCTGGTGCAACCATATTACATTTGGCTGTTGTAATGTGAAATTTACATGAGTTTCGATGACCTGGTGCAACCGTATTACATTTGGCTGTTGTAATGTGAAATAATCGCCAAATTTCCATAATTTCGTGATATCTATTAAATAGGGGTGTTTCTTTATCACTTTTACTAATTTTTTTATCAAATTGGTCAGATTGAAAGATATTCCAATGTAACATTTATTCAATATTAAATAATCATAATTTGCAATATTAATATATTTGATAATCTGTTATGTGTAGTAACAGAAAATATCGGAAATGGATTTCATACGAATTTATATACCTATGTTTCAATGATACGATATTCAGCAATTCCATTGTAAGCATTGTAATGCCGATAGCACCGCTACAGGCTAAAACTTCCGCTAAAAGTTTCTTTAAATCAAAGAGTTCCCTTAGTTCTTTTCTCTGCTATAAGATTGATAGGCTAACTCTGATGACGTGAATTTGTGTTGAGCTGTTGAGTTCACTTCCGATGTTGCATGATGTTAGATCATAAGTGTAACGAAAATGTAATGGATACTCTGACAAAGAAAAATGAGAGAAACATTCTTAGAGCTAAAACTATTATATCCAGAAGTTTCAAACAGCTGTTTTTAATATCCTGTCACTGTCCAAAGTTTGTACAACGTATAATAATCAATATGGCTCAGGGTATTTGCGAAAAAAATATTTCTTTTAAAATCTACACGATTTTCATTCGTTGAATAAACGTTCTGCAAAACAAGAGAAACATAGAATAACATTTTTTCTATCACCCGCTGCAAAAAGTATGAAGAATATGTTATATATGGGTATAAATACAGGTGACCCTCGAATAACACGTACTTGAATTGTTTGCACGGAGTCTCAAATAACACGGTGAAAAATGGTGACAAGCCTACGTTTTCAAAGTTTTTTTAGATAATCCTTTGAAACCAAATGCTCAATTTTATATGGATCTGGAGTCTTGAATTGCACGGTTTTCAATAACACAAAACAGCACGAAACGTGATCTCCAAAACTTTATGATTCCTAAATCTCGAATAACACAGTTTTTAATAACACAATTAAACGTGTTATTCGAGTTACCTACCTGTATTGTATTTTCTTTTACGCAAATATTATTGTTCGAATGAAAACTTGTAATTTTTAGGAAATTCTTTTCATTTGGTTTTGAAAATGATTAATGCATATGTGTCAGTGATAGATCATAAGAGCAACCTATATCGGAAAAGTATGGGAAAATTATGATAGTCGCGATATTTTCTTATAATCAATATATATATCGAAGTCACTCGAGCGCTGATTAAACTTCTCCCAAATCTGGATTTATTTCCAGAAAGGACAAACGGCGTTGCACTGTGCTTGCGCCGAGGAGCACTTGAACGCGGTTGAGGCCCTTATAGGATTAGGAGCGAACGTAGACGCCCAGGATAACGATGGCAATACCCCACTTCACGTAGCTACCAGAACGAGACACACAGGGATCGCGCAATTATTATTAAAGGCTGGAGCGAACACCGAGCTAATCGACGCGGTAAATGGAATAGTTGAGCGATCACTTAATTCCTTTGTTGCATATAGTGTCCTTATTTGAGGACACCTATTTTTTCGCAATTTTTCTATGATTTTTACGTATTTCATAATTGTTTTGTGTAATATATTTAATATCGTTATGTTCCTAAGACTTGTATGTGTAAACAACATAAATATATAATTATTTTTCCGTTTTTTGGCTCTACCACGGATAATTTCTAAATTCATTTATTTCTTCTAAAATAAAATTTTATTACAAGCGAAACCTGATACTTTGCAAGATACTTTTGTAACAATTTTGAAAAATTAATTTATATTTAATTTATATTTGTGGTATATTTATATTTTTTTTATTTATATTACACTTTTTCGTTAAAAAGTAGCAAAAATTTCTTCGATATTGGATCCGTTATTTTTTATTTTCAAATTTTGACTGTAAATTTAAAATAAGTCTAAAAAACTTACGTTTAAAATTTGACGTATAAAACGTAAATAAGGTCCACGCTTATTATATAGTTAATTTTTTTTTAATTTGACTGCCACATTGAATTTATTTTGATTTATTAAATTTCGATTTCAGATTTGCAATATTTTACTAAAAACCCCTATATACTAAAATTCAGCAAAATATGTTCAACAGAAAAATTTGTGCAACAAAGGGTTATAAAAAGAGAACGACTAGATAAACGAAATTACACGTATAAACCTATATTTTTAACGATTAAACATTTATATTAATTTTTTTAAATAGCTGAAAAAATTTAGAATAACTTCTATAACAAATTTTCATATTTTTCTCAGCGATAGCTTCTTCATATTCGGTTGGATGAATAGGCATAATTCGTAGAAACGAAGTTTCATTGTATAACGACGGATCATTATTTTGTATCGCATATCGCATATTTCATATCACGGATCATTATTTCGTATGATTAATCTGTATCAACTATCTCCAGGAGGGTTTCACTCCCCTTCACGTCGCCGCAAGCCAGGGATGTAAAGGAATACTCGACTCCATGATTCAGCACGGGGCCGATCTTAACAAGCAGTGTAAGGTACAGATACATACACATATACCTCGGTATTTCCAAATATAATCCGAAGCCGAGACTGTGGTTGCATGTATATAACGATGGCCAGCAATATATTGTCGATGCATTATTGCGCACAGAAATATCTCGACGTTCGATCGCAGGCACGCAATTGTGATGCGATGAATAATAGATATTAATGATAAAAAAGAAAAAGGGACGCGAAAAAATTTTCACTGGGAAAAAAAGTACGAGCGGATTATATGAATTTTCTCCATTATCTGTTGCAGAACGGTAATACACCTTTGCATCTGGCCTGCCAAAACAACGAAGTAGAAACGGTAGAGATATTAATTAACAAAGGCGTCGATCTCAATTGTTTGAATTCGGTATGTAAAACGTGGAATACATTTTGTGCACTCCTAACAATCATTGTATTATTAATGCCATGAGAAATAAGGTTGCATAAACTTATTTCACACTTCGCAAGCAATATTTTGCGCGATAAATATTACACTTGCTAATCTCCATACTGAAAATGAAATTTTTACAGTCACATTCGATATCGATATCGGAAAACTTGCAATAGAATTGTTTAATTTTTTTTTCTGTTTCCTATCGATTTGCTTCAGAGGCTTCAATCGTCCATACATATCGCGGCCGAGATGGGACATACGGATATCTGCGAATTACTTCTTGCAGCAGGCGCGAATATCGAGCAGAAAGAACAGGTAAAGTATTGTACCGTATAGTTTAGAGAATTAGGTATTATCGTGTTATCCTTTGACGATATAATTAACTAAATCCGTTTGTATTCCAATCATATTATCGACGGTTGACTACATCATTTATGGACATTGTCTCGTTATTGAATAAATTGCTATGCCATGAATTTAGAGTTTGAACTAGGGTAGAATTATAATCGAGCACAAATTATTCAATAATCAATTTAATAATTATTCATTAAACTTTACTTATAAATTATTTACTAAATCCGCTTGACAAGTTAAATCTTAATTTTTATGATCTCAAAAGAAGGTTCCAAAGACGTAAGAACTAATTAAAAAGAGAATCTAATTAAATCTTCGTAAATCAAAAGAAACGCTGAAATATTGTTATAAACTAAAAGCTAACTCTTAAATACTGTTTGTACATTGTTACATTCTTTGATAATATCCCTTAATTAACAGATTCTGCTTTAATAGTGACCTCCTACGTTGTAATGCTTTAAATTCGATCAAGATAATGTTATCGTTTATTAGCAATCATTGTTCCATGAACAAATAAAGCTATAATAATCTTGACAATAGTAATGAAAGTAGTAGTAAAAATGTTGATAAAATTAATGAAAGTACTTATACTCGCAAAATAAAAAACTAGAAACTTGATGAGAATTCCCACGTACGGTCGTCGTTTATTAAAGCATTAATTTTAACATTAATGCAAAATAACAAAACTTTAATGAATAAGTAACACATTAACTTCGCCAGTGATTATTAACCAAATTGAGAATTTTAATCGACGTAACTGGCAATCACGATATACGCGTTTTTAAGATTTAAAATTTATTATAAACTAATAAATTTTTCAAATCTTTTTCGTGTATTTCCAAGTACACGAATTTCCAACCTACTAAACTGCGTGCCAACCGATTTGTCAGACTTTAAAACACAGTATCGTTGGAGAATTAAAAATCCCCTACCCCCCCTGATTGAAAGAAATTATTGCGTCAAGTCATTGAAAACTTTAACTCAAGTCATTAAAAACTTTAATGACTTGAGTTTTCTCAATATTTTGTTTCTTACAACTTTTTTTTGTAGAAGCGCTGCAAAAGGATAAGAGTGCTATAAATAAGATTCAATCTCTCACGACACAGCTCCAATAATATAACATCCCACTCTTAATTAACACATTGGGCGAAGAGTCTGTCGCGCGTGCACGGCACGGGGGAGGGGGAGGAGGTGGATTATGTCGACAATGTGACACGTGCAACGGGAAATTGACTCGCGCTATTTGCAGAAAGCCTCCGAACGCCTTATTCCCTGATCCAGCGCGCTGCGGTTAACGCGATATGGGTGCACCAGATTGACGGCAACCGTCGCAAATTCGATAATAAAGTTAAACCGAAGTTTATCCTTACGTTTGCAGAGCGGCCGAACGCCACTTTACATCGCAGCGAGGGGCAGTTTCACGGCCATCGTCGACATGATCATCAAGACCGCCAGATTGGATTATCCGACCCCGGTAGGTACACATCCGTCGTAGTTATAAGAATTTCGTTTAACGTCGAGATCGCCTGTCCTTTCACTTTGCGTCTGGTAGACGCTGCTTTTTGACTTGCGACTCATTCTAGCTTAACGCTTAAGTGTCTTTTAAGCTACTTTTACAAACCTTGAATTTATTTCGGTAATGTTAAAAAAAAAATACGCAATATGAAATGTGAACAGTATCTCGCATATTTCAATCGCAAAACATTTCAATCTTTAATTTAAATTTGTTTAGCTTGTTTGTGGCGCTCTTTATTTTTTTATTGTATTATTGTATCCGCTCACAAAAATATTATATTGCTCCAAATATTATGTTTCAATAAAAAGCACGAATTCGATGCGAGTTTAAATTTTGAAACAAAACAAATACGCGTCTTATTGTTAGTCACTACATGCTCTATTTGTTATTCCACGCATTAAAATCAGATAATAAAAATAAAAAAATTGGATTTTAGGAAATCTCGAATTCTGACAAGGAGGTCCGAGAGCTGACTCCGGCGCGAAGATGGTGGAGGGAAGGATCGCGCGGTGGCAGCATCTCCAGCAACAACGGCCGCCTCACCGAGCAAGTTCGATCCGTTTTATGGAAATTGGCCTACAAGCAACTGGCGCCTGGAGACTGGAAAAAATTGGCCTTTCACTGGGCCTTCACCCCCGAGCAGATCAGAGCTATCGAGCATCAGTATACGGGTAAATCGATATTATGTATCGTTATATAGACTCTCATCGTAATTATTCTTTGAGACATATCGATCGATATGATAATTATTTATCATACATCTGTGATTTTCATGCATATTGATGCATATTTTACACCATTAGTTTTGAAGTGTTAATTAAAATTCACATTTAAAAATTTTAGAACTCAGTTAAAAATGGAAAAAATAATCACGAATTCATTTGGAAACTTAGATTTGCCTCAATCCATCGAGATACAAAAGTAAATATAAGTTACTCGCGAAATAGTGATTCGGAAAATAATAATAAACATATATTATACATTGTATCATAACCCAGGTATCAAAATGACGTATTAATAACTTCTTAATGATGTCTCTAACGTCAATAAGACGTTTTTAGACGTCATCCTGCTACCTGTGAACGTATGATAAAATGACTAACGTAAAATTAATTACGGATTATATTATACGTGTGGATTTGTACCTCGATGTTCCTATAGTGCATCTAGAGCAGCCTTATGAAAAGGACGATAAAGCCTCAATTGTAGGTCCCTCGAGTTACAAGGAGCACGGATTTCGAATGTTAATGATCTGGGCCTCCGGATTGAATCCAGACATACCATTGATAAAAGAGCTCTGTGAAGCTTTATCAGCGGTGGACAAGAAAGCAGTTGCTGGTACATATATAAATTCATTTTATTATTATTGTTATCCGATTGTTATCTCAACAAACGCCTTACCGTGCACAATATCCCTTATTCACCCTTATCCACGAGGATAACAATGGGTTACAGGGCAATTTACGTTTATAGAGATAATAATAATATACGTAATATGTCTTAAGGTTGAATTTCATATTGAATAGATTTTCTTGCAAAGAGATTCTATTTGCTCTCACCCATTTTGCAGATTCCATTCGCAAACAGGCGGAGCAGGGAGACGACGGTAAGGCGAAATCGAAAGGGCAACGATGTCACAAATGTACCATCGCGTAAATACTTACAAGTGCCAAGCTCACACGTTAATTTTACACATGTAATGAAAATGTAACGAATGGATATTGTAATTTATGACATAATAGCTGTTCTTGTTAAAAGCTTACTTGCAATGTAATGAGGAGAGTTCAACGAACTTGGCGAACGCCATTAATGAAGAATTTATGAGAAAGAAAAAGAAAAAAAGTATATACAATGTTGTATAAATGCCTTTTGTACGATACGTAATGTTACGCAAATTCTTAGGACCCGAGTAATGAATATACGATTATAATTTATGGCAAAGCTATAGCTGTCACTATCATTTAAATAAAAGAATAAGAATTTCTTTATAAAATATCAGGAATGTGGTTCGACGAGAGTTTACATCAATAGCAAATTTTTTAGTCAAAATTTAACGTTTGAACTTAACTCAAAGTAAGACTCGTCGTAAATAAAATTAATCTGTCGGTGTTATTGTATAAAAAATCACGATTTAAAAATTCGAAAAAAATTCATAATAAATTATTAATAAATTTTTTTACCAGGACGATTGCATAATCTTATTTTATTGTATTCTATAAAAGTTAATGGAAGATTATAATTACATATACAGTAGCTTCAATCACTTTAGAGTGTCACTCACTTTAAAAAAGTCTATGGACCCGTTATATCGTTTACATGACGCGACAACAGTGAAGAAGATATCTGACAAATGATATATGTGCAAAAAGAGGGATACTTAAAATGGAGTATTTGAACAATTATACGTACGAAACCAAGCCGTCCTAAGCTAATCTTAATTCAGACGGACTATCACGTTTCCGTTTTACCTTCGCGATTCTTTTATAGAGAAGCGCCTCCGTAATTCGTAGAAATAAAAGTACCAGTTAGTAGGTACACAGAAGTCATGGTGGAAGAATACAAGGTGTGCTCATACTCAAGACAATGAGTACATATATATGTTTAATAAAAATGTGTAAAAACGATTCTCGAAAGAAATAAAAAATATTTAGTTTTTTCGGTTTCCAAATAAGTGAAACACTAATGATACAACGCCGAATTTAAACTGCCGCGGCAAGATGGGGATATCTGGCATCGTTCTGAAATTTGCTGTTATGCGTATGAGCGCACCTTGTATTCTTCCACCATGACAGAAGCCATCGAAAAAACGGTACAATTGTAAAATCAAAGTAACAATCGAATGTAGAGACTCTTCCGAATAATATTAATAACGCATAGAGTAAGTGTGAGAGTAAATTTTGCAGGGCTTTCGATGTGATAACAGTTTCTTAGATTAGGCCTCGAATAAAGAATATATATAATGTAAAATCCATAGCGACTATCGCACGGTTCTCGAGAGAGACAATCTACATATCTGAAACTTACAAATTTAGATCTAACTACGAACGATAACATTGTACGCGCGTAACTTCATCTTGTATTTCGCAAAATTATATAAATTAAAAATTATGAAGTTTTTGATTACACGAAATCAAATACGTAATAATAAATTTGTAAGCGAAAAGCAAGTCATTTCTTCTCTATCATATTTAGCTTACATAATTTTATAACGTTGATGAACCACGTGATTTAAAAAATATCAAGTAATAATTAAGTGCAAAAATACATTTTTTCTGCATCTTTATCTATACTTTCAATTCTTTCATAAAACTAAAACAATTATTTATTATAAGAATGCGATAATATGAAATATAGATGAGTAAATACTTACCGCATGTGGATTTAAAAAAAATCATGGACTTCCGAAGCTGCTTTCTGAAAGTACGATTTTACAACAATGTACATATCTCGTCTTGATGTAATAAATCGTTGTATTCTGTATATCATCGTATATGTTATTGCTGCAAACATTACAACCGACCTTCAAGGTTGGGGGTTGGGCAGTAGGCTGACAACCTACTCCTAGAAAACAAAATCTTGTTTCAAAATCTCAAAAATTCTGAGGAGACCGTGAGGTCCTTGGACTGTAGCGCCATTGATTGATTGAATAAGTTGTATTGATAAGTTCAAATTTTCAGGAAAGAACGCATCAACAGCTTTCACTCCCAAAATTACAAACAGGAAACCTGAAGTGCTGAAAGGAAAAAAGATCAAGGTAGGACGTCGAGCGGGATGAAGTCATAGGATGATTCGTAAATAACTGATACTCCATACATTTCTATTAAAATGTGAACGTTTATTAATCCGTATGGAATATCAATTATACTCTATGCTATAAAAGAATGCATTTGTTGCTAGCTTCTTGGTTCGCAGTATGTAACAAAATACTATAAACATTAATATAGTATTAGAGTGGCGAATAGTAGAAATGGAGATGGTGCCATCAACAACAGTCGTATCGCGACGGATTATTCTATAAATCTTTAGTTAATATTATTATTAGACGTTACACGACTGTATCCTAATGCGTGTCTTCCTTCGTTGTCACAAATCTTCAGGATCTCTATTCAAAATTCATCGCGGAGGTGCGTGTACCGGAACGCAGGTGCATCACGAAATATAAGTCGGATGCGGCGCATCTCGTAGGACGCGCGCTCGGGCCTATATTCCTCATCCCCTATTTTACAGTCGAGTTACATTTCACAGTTGTACATGCATATAAATGTATCTCCGTATCTAAAACACTACTCTTATCCCTTAGACCACTATCGCAATTTTAGTAAATACATTTGGCGTTTTGACCTTATGCTATTTTTCTTTTTGTTGCAGGGTAATCGCGTGCTCGCTCCATTCGTTATGACGGGCCTTTTGCAAACAGACCTTGAAATAACGATGAGAGAGCTATGAAGACAAATGCAAATATATATATTTTCAAATTGAAATGCACAGATTAATTTAATTTTTCCGGATTTCCGTATACGGTACGCGCTCTGCCTTTTGAAGACAATCGATTCTAAACAAATAAATAATTTGGTAATATCCATTACGCAAATCAATGCATTATTGCATTCTCGTTAATAACGTCGCAGACGACAGTGTTAATTTCTCTACGTAAATATAATTTTGATCTAACTGAGAGAATCGGAAAAAGGTATTTCCTCGGATGCTGAGACTTTTAAAGCGAGACAAACCGTGAAAAGTAGAAAAGGAAACAAATATCGAGAAGATCGTGTCGAATGATTGGGTCGTTATCTGTGCTCGCAGTGCGTTAAACTTCACGCGCGCTTTTAACTCTTTTTTTTTTTTTTTTTTTTTACCTCAAGTCCACAAGCCTCACGTCATCCAGTCAGTAAAATGAACAGGACGTCTAGCAAATAAACTTCCTACGGCAGAAATCGAAAAAAAGAAGGTATTAGGTTTCTATATTCTAACGCTGTCGTCGCGCGCGCGACAATTATAATTGGAAAGAAACTATGGAACACGAAAAAGGGGGGAGAAAGCGACAATTTGATCGCCCGCAAACGAAAGTGAAAGAACTCGGAAGAGGCTTAAACACGGTAGGATGAACGCTGAGAATAAACCTTAATTACTGGAGCCCTCGAGTCGATCTCTCGAGTTGCACAGCACGTAAATAATAAAAAAAAAACGGTATTGTCTTCTACGGTACAGCCGTCGCATATTCCTTGTAACACGACCGTCGATGGTTGGTTTGTTATCCGTCCGATTGTTTCCTCATTGTTTTACGACACTTCTCAATTAAGGGGACGCAAGGATAAGGATGTGTTACTTTACTATTTCTTACACTAGTCGACACTCGTTCGCGGTACAATTCTAACTTGTGTTATACCAATCCGTGATCGTGCATTGACGTTAATATACATTCATAAGCTATTTTTAGCTTGCTCTTCGCATGCATCTTCCAAAATCAGATGCCGAGCTCGCTGTCTGTCGCTTAATCCGGACATGCAGGGCGTGCGCGCGTTTCGAAATATGTATAGTGAAAAAGAAATGGCAAACCGCACAAGTCAATCGCTGTAAGAGTTTTTTGTACGTTTAAACCTGCCAAAAATTTATTAATGACAGATCATTGATAAGTTCTCACGAGTTATTAACACATGTATCGAAAATGTCTAGATTTAAATTTTATTCTACTGGGACAAATTGAACTTTTTGTAGAAAAGTTATCGTCACTATATCCATATATATCATTGTACATATTAATATATATATATATAATATTATACGTATATTATATATATATATAACTTTTTTATAGTTATCCAATATATAAAATTATAAATTTTAAGAAATTAATCAATAGCAATTATAATGTTTAATATCGATTGTAAAAACCGTGCATTCTCTTGACTTCGTTCAGAAGCTCGAACGATGCGTTTTAGGTGCGCGAGATGTATTCAGGACGAAAAGTCAAGTGATCTAAAATCGATTTTAACTTCAATCGGGAGTTTGCTACACGTACATAAAAGTATCTCGACGTACGAGCCTCGCGAGTGGCACCAATCAATGAAGTGTCGTTATTAGATCTTTATAAAATCTTAAATCTACTTGACACCGCTCGATCCGCTGTAACGGATGTGTCATCGATCCGATTTTTCGTCACAAGTTTTCCGCAAGTTTTCTCTCTTTCTCAGTTGAATACACCTGTACAAGCCGACGTGGGGTAAATTTGCGGCAAATAACATTGCGCCTTCCTTCCTCGATTGTTCGCACACGTGTTTCTCGCACGTCCCACGAAGTACCATACGCCGATCTCTTTTTCTTCGCGAGTTTCTCCAATGCAGACTTAAAAGTAGAATAGGGTGTGTGTATTCTATTACCGGTACAAACTATTTCTGCAGTAGTAAGTATGCATACGAATGTGTACGTTAGCAACAAAGAGGGGAAGAAGGGATCTCGGAACCAAAGCCGAGACCGGTTCTGTCTTTATTCCTTCTAGCGGCGATAAGGATGATAATTGTTGGTGCTCGACGATCCTGTGGATCCTGTGTAACCCCTTTGGGGCCCACCGCCGCTGTAGTTGTCGGTTCCTGGCGCAGCAGGAACGCTCGACGATCCATATCTGGCGCTGGCGCCTGTGTAGAATCGCATAAAAGAACATAGTACTGCGTGCCAGGACGTGGCAAGAGGACGTAATCGGAGAGGGTGGTAACAGAGCAGTGGCTCGCGTTATTCTACAATAACTCAAGAGACTGATCCTCGATAGGAGACCTGATCGTGAAAAGCTGAAGGAAGCTTAACTCTTTGCAACCCGAATCACGAATGGTAAGAAATATATGAAATTTTGATGATGCGATACTTCTACTATTGCGTGTCCTTCGTCGATATGCATTGGCCGCCAACATAAATCTGATATATAAATTTGAGCATTAATAAATAATTTATTAATGTTTCCGTGTATTTAGATAGGTATTTATTACAGCAAGTTCAAATGATTAGATGCATTCATAATGTTTGTGTTAATTCAAAGTTGTTAAAAGTATCCTTTATTGAGGAATATTGTAGCATCTTGGAGATAAGGTAATATTTTTAACGTGATATAGGACTGCAAAGAATTAAGATTGTCGGGATTAGCCGAAAAAAGAAGTTAGAACGGAAAACAGAGACTAACCAAGGTAATCGTCTAAAGTTTTTATACACTCCAAAAATCGATAATGAACATTTGAGATGAAATAATTACCAATTCGATAATAAAATAATAATTACAACTTATATTTTTTATTATTAATAATAGCACATTGCGATCATAAAAATAGCTTTGGTTGAATTAATTTTAAAAATCAATATTACTGAAAAATCAGAAAAATGAATAAAAGTAAAGTTAATTAGATAACTTTACAAATAATTAAAAAATACAATCCACGATATATTATAAGCAAAAATAAACACTTTATATGAGAAATTTACACTGTGTAAATTCATATTTAATAATTGTGCAAGTTAAAGCTTCAGATTTCCAATCATAATTAATAAAGATTTTATTTTTTTTAAAGAAATATGTCTATTAAAACAGAATTGATTAAAAAAAGATAACAAATAGTAGGAAATGCAGAAAACTAATATTGTCTTCATTTAAATCGCTTGAATTTATAAATAATTAATCAATTCTTCTGCAATAATATATGTATTAGATATATACAGAGACAAATAGTAATGTGAGAAAGTAAAATAATATAAGAACAAAGAAGAAAAGGAAAGATACTTGGAGCGAGCAAAAGTGAAATCCGGAGGAAGCAGTTTAAAGGTGTAGGATCAGAGAATATATGTCTCGCTTCTAAAACGATCTGAGGCGCAGAATGGATAGACGGATGAACAAATAAATGAATGGATGAATGGACGGATGGACGGATAAATAGATGGATAGATGAATAAATGAATAGATGGATGGATGAATAGATGAGTAGATGAATAGATGAGTGGATGAATGGATGAATGGATGGATGGATGGATGGATGGATGTATGGACGGATGGAGTTTTGCGAGGAGTAATTTGAAAACTCGAGAGCAAACGGGCTAAATTAATATCACCGACCTACAGATCTCGAAAGAGGTTACACACATCTTCTTTCCGTATCCGAGAGATCCGAGCGTGCATCATAGGGCGGCTTTTAGGACCTCCGGACGAGTTTCTGATCGCGACGAGTTCGTGACTAATTTGCAAAAAAGGGACGCCTGAAAAACGGGGTCAATTCGTTCGCACCGACCCTACCGATCCGTTCACGGCAGGTATAAAACCCGGAGCGTCATCACGATTTATCGATTCCCCTTCAACGCTTTCCAATTCAATCTTATGTTTATCAATCTTTAACGTTTTTGCGTTGAAAAAAAATATCGAGTCCAAAAAAATGTTACTTTCTGAAACTAATCCAGCAATATGAAACAAATAATTAACAGCCAATTTAATTATTATATACATTAATAGTTTAGAATTGTGATGTTCTATTCCACTTTTGTCCAACTAGAAGATAAAGATTTTAAATAATATGTAAAAAAGCAATAAAAGTAAGTGTAATAAATTAAATTTTCTCGAAGACCGTAACAGACATCGTGTATAGTCGGTATTTCGTAGCATTTACAATTGAAAAGCGTTAAATGGATCGTTTATCGTTTAATGGCTTATACTTTTAACGTTTAATTACTTTTAATTACTAACGTTTAACAACTTAAGACAATTATAGAAATATCGTCACGATTAAAGATAAACACATGTATATCCATAAAAAAGCGGGACACACCTTAAGACTTACTACAAAGTTATTACACTCTAGAGGATTAAGCGATAAAATTTAATGTTAGCTTAATAATGAAAATCGTACAGCTAACATATGTGACGGTGGCTTAGTTAATCTTACTGTATAAACCGAGCACACTTACTTCTGGCTAATTTAATTAATTAATCCTTACTCGGTAATCTTACTGCGCGCCATCTCGATTGCTGGAGAAACGAGCTCAAAGTCACCGCTATAAAATTAACAAATTGTAATATATAATCAAAACTAGGAAGAGATATACAACCGGCACGTGGTACGCGCATGGGGGAGACTCCGGCCGGAAGTTGTGCGCGTCCATTCCTGCACCCATTCTCTCGCATTCTCTTTCGCTTTCTTGCCACTCGCACTCTTCCCCTTTCCCGTTTACTCGCGCACTTATGAAAACCTGTTTCTCTCTCGGCCGTTCGGACGACGTCGACGGTCTTTTTTTTTTTTTCTTTTAGCGCCTATAAGGATGGTAATTCGTATGTTGGATCAAGGAGAACCGTTGGGGACCAGGGGCTGCGTCTCCGTTGGGAATGAAGGTCGGACTTCCGGTTTCGACGTTTTTGAATTTGGGGATCGGGAGGACGTCTGTGAGGAAAAAAAGGTAGGGAAAGATCGTTAGAGCTCGTTTCATCTCTGGGAACGCACTTTTCTCCCTCGAGTGCCACTCCGTTAGAGGAAGCTCTCGAGCGAGTTTCGTGCAACGGTCGAGGATATAGTACAAAATGACAGAAAAGGGATAGAGGATTAGAGGGATAGAGAGGAGAGAAAGAGGTGGATATAGAGGTTCGAGCGTTTCTTTTTTCTCTTCGAGGATGGTCTTACTTCAAGTGGCTGAACGGTCTTATGAAGCTCCTAATTTAACCCTTTAACCGAGTTTTCGTTTTCATAACATTAACGCTGTAATTATATATTCTATGTTCATTGCAGCCTAATAAATCTAAGTCTTATCTAAAATTATTATTTACGTATACGATAATATG
Source organism: Leptothorax acervorum (assembly GCA_035220615.1). Classification (NCBI taxonomy): domain Eukaryota; kingdom Metazoa; phylum Arthropoda; class Insecta; order Hymenoptera; family Formicidae; genus Leptothorax; species Leptothorax acervorum. Next base: position 466,486 of record JASTWQ010000075.1, read on the forward strand.
ATATACGAATTCAAAAAAACATCCGCGCGTACATTATTATAATACACAAATCGTCTCTATTATCAAATAACTTATAAATTAGAAATCGTATTATCTAAAAATTTTTCCTGAGTTTATTTAATTGAAAATTATATATGTATTTTCGTGCCGTTTTGATATCGATGCACTTTTGGACGATTATTTCGTCATCTATTATGTATATATATCTATATCTACATACGTGTATTATATCTATTATATTAATATATGAAACTATATTACGTATGTTACTATCTTTAACGTATAAAAATTATACGCATATTAAAATTACGGACGCCAGAGAAATATTTTAACTGCCTGCCCGGTTAATGGGTTAAGTGTACTTAGAGATTAAGCTTCGATTTATGAACATGTCAACACTAATGATTCAAAAATCTCTATTAAATGATACAAATCTCTATTACGGAATCAGGAAAGTAAAAAAAAAAACTAAAAAAAAAAGCTTTTAAAGTAAACCTGTATTCAATTTGCACGTATAGCTTTACGAATCAAATCACTTTTAAGTAAACATACGAAAGTGCTGACATGTCTAATACCAGGCCAACTCGAAACTGAGACTTTCCCGTTGTAACGTGAAAGAAATTCGTTATAAAAAAGAAACAGAGATTATTTCCAATGCAATAGCCCCGTTTTCAATATAATAATTATTTTACAAAACGACACGCCTCAGATTCGAGAGAACATGGCGGGATATGTATGTTGGGACGCGCATAAAACACTGCACTAATTAAAAGCTTGTTTCCACCGTTTCCGATACGTTTCTGAATGTCTGCGGCAATGGAAATCCAAAGAATCCGCGTTCGATCAATATTTTTTAACAGTGGACCACCTCTGTAATTTCGTTCTCGTTAATGACAGCGGTACCGTGCATACGTAAAATTGTCAATATATGGATTCAATAAATTTTTTTCCACATAAAGAGCACGCGTCAATTTGGACGTCAAAAAAATTCTTGTTCCACGTATAAATATAAATATATGCATGATATATTATAGTTTTCTAATAAAATATCCTTCGTACGTTGATGCAAGTCGTATTTCGATTATGCGCGCACATATGATCGCGTATGCACGGTGGAAATCGCAATGCGTGAGGCAATTGCAAAACAGAAGCGGCAAAAAGAAAGTATAGAAGGTCATCTAAAACGCATACCGGATGGACCGGTGTCGATGGCACTAATCCGAGGGATCGAAAGGGGATCGATCGACGGACAGGTGCGTCATCGCAATAAAAGTTCTATATATATAAGAAAACACATGTAAATATCTCTCTTCTCTCGCGCACTCGCATGCTCGCTGTCATTCATACCATGTATCATATACAAATTATATATATATTAAATTATATATATATAAATTGTTCTTCTTTTAAAAGAAAATTCTTTAAAACGAGAGGTATTCAAACTGATCACTGCAGGCACTCATATACAGCATCCCGCGAATAATAACTCTAAATATGCTAATACGATCGTCACTAGGATTAAATTTTAATTTATGCTGTGCAGTGTTTTAAGTCTCTCAACCACATAAAATAATTACACATAACTATGTAAGGTGCGAACTAATTTAAGTGAAGGGATCGAGATTAGTTCGATTGACAAGATGGAAATTTTTTTTCATCAATATTATTTTCTATTTAATCATAATTTCTCATAATCTATACCAGTGTGTATTTTTACGAATAATGATCCATTTTTTCTCTATATTATATCATCATAGTAATCAGCATATCAACTTATCATCATTATATCATTATATATATATGTGTTGTATATAGATTTATGTATAATATATATAATATTATATATAGTCTCATTATGATCGTTATTAATATTATTAATATATCTTAAGTATCAATTAATCAATTAATCCAGCACTAGAAACACCGTTAAGCATATTAATATATATATATATATTTTTATATATATATGTGTATGTGTGTTCAATGAATAATAATAATAGCAGTAAGAATAATCATAGTAATAATAATAATAGTATAAGTAGTAATTGTAATAGTAATAATAGTGGTAGTAGTAATTATAGTAATAATAGTAGCAATAGTACAGTAACTATCATAATAGTACTGTTATTTTATGTGTCGTCGAGAGTGGGGGGAGGGAGTAAGGGCGTATGGTGTATGACGTACTCGTATGGGCTAAATAACATGACGAAAGCAATCTGTGTACGCATGTGTGTGCGTGTGTATGTATTCATACACGCTTACCGACAGAAATTAAGTAGCAAAGTAATTACTCCCAAATTGTTACATACATCTCATTTGTTCATACGTCGATGTAATCGATTGCACCAAGTACGGGAAATACATTTCGCAGAGCAAATATATGGCTTTTGTGTTTGGTGCAATCAATTACATATCTATATATATGGATAAGTATTAAAATATATTAAACAATTCGCGAGTAATTTATTTGTTTCTTGACGTTTATCGGCAAGCGCAAGTGTCGAAAGCAAAAAGGAACAAATCGAGAAGAAATCAGCGGAACGAGTCGACGTCGATCCCTTCTATTTGGACCACCCTATCTTTACCGTTTTCTACCACATCGAATTGATTGATGTCCTTCCTTCGAAGACACGTCAAGGATTCTTCCGAAAAAAAAAACGAACAGACACGTTTTTTCTAGCACACATCTTTTTCCCGCGACTGCGGACAACTATATGTGTTCTTCGATTCATTATCCTTCGTTTACTGCCTGCATATTTAGCGACCTTCAATCCTTCCGAATTTCCTTATCGATCCTTCTACCTCTGAACCCCTGATCCTATGCCAGTTATCTGTGGGATTCACTTTCAAAGTTCCTGTTACATACTAATTTCGACGTCCAACTTCTGAACAATGTGAACATCCCTTCTCATCGCTTCAAACTTTTGCTCACATCTGAGATTTATATCGAAGGTACGATTCACTTAATATAAATCTGCTGCCGATACTTTTCTTATATATTCATATCTAGTTTCAGATTCATGCTATACGTAACGTCACCGTCGTATCAATGTAACATCAGATATTCTATGAATTTCAAATGGAATTGAAATTCATAGAATATCAGTTTACACTAGCCATTATAGAACCAGATTATCGCCGACATTTAACGTCAGACGCTCTCAAAGAAAATATTTAATAAGTCGGAACGTGATATTCTTATTCCGTATAACGTAAAATAAAAAAACATTTTAATGTCAAAACACAACACATCACGCAAATCAACAGGATCGTCTTTATTTAAAGATTACATATTTTTCTGATAGTCTCTTAGTACAGAAACAAATACAATTTTTTAGATTTATTTTATTCAGAAAATTTTGTTTGAAGCAAAATAGCACTTTTTGCTGGAAGCACATTAAAACGGTCAGCAACACGCATTGGCTTGCAGTAATTACTTAAGAATTAAATTTTAACATTCCATCAATTATATGACTGGGCTAAAAAATCTATACCTATTCATTTTGTCCTCTATAAGAACCAAAAACACGAGAAACTAGTTTTAAAAAACGTTTAAAATAAGCTAGAGTTGCTAAAAAGAATTCAATTCCTATATAAAAATCGTAATCACATATAAAAATATATTCCAATGCACATGGTTCTCATATGTAATAGAAAAATTATATAAAAATATATAGCTTATTAAATTTGTTACTTTTCACTATATTGATTCAGTAGCAATATTTACAAGTCAGAATTCATATTAATATAGTTTCCACCAAGTAAGTGAAATTATCAAGAACGCAACAGATGTTTCATCGAGAAATGATCATTCTGGCATTAAATGGCTCTACGACAAACAGTTTGGCGGCATACGGTTCAACGTTACGTACAGTTTGAATCTTAATTTATAATGCAGCTTAATTAAACTTTCGGCACGTGCTTTCGTTAATCCCGAAGGAACGCCTCGACCGACTTCAGTCCCATCACACCACGCAAACCACAACGTCAATTGCAGAGCTCCGCTATTCGCGTGAAACAAACGCAGAAATTCGCGTCACGTCAAATCAATCTGATACGTGTACCGAAAACGCCATTCGTGCCTCCCTTTCATTTGTCGTTCGCCCACGCCAATCTCCCGTGGTCTCTCCCCCACCCATCGTGTTGGAGATAACATCGCTAAAAATAGATAACGATCGTTAATTATTTTCTTTTTTTTAACTACTTTCGTAATTTTCACTCGTCGATTCATCTCTGCCACCTCCTCCGTTCCCTCCCTTCCTTTCGCACGCATGGGACACCAACACGTCCCGACGAGTTCTGTCGATTTTTTGACGATCGTTTCTTGTCGCATTTTGATAATTAACATTACGCACGTGCCCTACGAACCTACAAAACGCTCCGTCGACGTTAAGGATACGTCGCGAAAAGAAAAACGGAGACACAAGAGCACGATCGCAAGAGAAGTGCAATGACCGCGAGTCTCCTTCCGTTTGATTTGTGATCACGCGATTTCCTCTTCATTTCTCCCTCCCGTTTTCCCTCATTTTCTTTTCTTTTTGCACGCGGGTTCGTTCGGGGATCGGAGGGTGGTCTCCCTTCCGACAAACGGCAGGTTCGAGGGGGGGGGGGGGGGGGGGCGTCGATTTGGAAATATTGCGCCGGCACTTTTCATCACATCTTCGTTTTAATAAACACTAATGGTTTTTAGCTATGCTTTTTTATTTTTCCTTTAATGCAAGTACTCCCTACATGCTATAGTGCAGCTTAATAAACTTTACTCTGTTTCGCGCGTGGTTTTTTACTTAGTAAGATTTGGCAAATCTTAAACCCCTGATTCGACGTGCGATGGTCGCGCGCCAACTTGTACCCCGTACGATCTATAATGCTCCTGTATTACTAAAATGTATCTGTGAACGTCTCTCTAAATATGTGTATGTATGTGTGTCTGCCTTTTAGTTGTTAACGTCGGATATTTACGCCTACATGCTCACTCGTCGTCCCCTGATCGCTCACAATCACGCAACCCCTTTCGCTCGTTCTTCCTTTTAAGCACGATCCTTTCACACCGTCCTGCCCCCGTTGAGGAATCGAATCTATTCGTCTTTTTTTTTACCAAAATCTCTCATACTCTTCCCATCTTCTGTAGTCTTGTTTCTCCTAATTATTCTCTTCACTTTCTTAAATAATATCGATATCACAACGACCAAAAGCTTGCGCATAACAGACATCAATTCCTGATTCTCTCTACTCAGAAAAATTTACTTAATTTTCAAGCAATACTAAAATTGGTAATATCAAATTTCAATAAATTAATCGATCTACTAACAATAAGTGATTTTTTAATGAACTTTTGTGCATATATCAGACCGGAAAAAAAAAACACGAATGTACTCAAATCCTCCTTTAATCCATCGTTCATTATCAGTCGCTCGATCACCTGTCCTATCAATTCATTATCATACAATTTTGTCAATCACTCGATATCACTCTCTCGCTTCATGCGCACGTCCATTCGCTTCAGTCACGTACGTTTTGTCCTGCCTGTGATTTATCATATCCCATTTTACTTTCTCCCATCTCGTCTTGCTTTCTAACAAAAGAATTAAATTACAACGACTTATATAATCAACGACTTAGATACGCTTTCCTTTTTCTTTTTACTTAAGAATTACGGAATAATTATGATTCTCACGAGAACACAATAGTTGGCATTTGTGGTTTCATTAAAAATATTTCACTTTTCCTATTTTAATACTTGTCTACAACGGCCTTATTTCGAGAGTTACGAGTTTAATTAATTAATTAGACAATAATCGATACCTTAATTATTGATCCTATGCACCGTACCCTCCCTCGTCCCCGCCCGTCGAAAGAAGCGGGGCGACGGGTCTATATATATAATATGTGTTTATGATAATTAAAACGAGTCAAGTGAGTTTCATTAATTACTTTTTTTCCTCTCTGCGTTAAGGTACTCTGAGATAATTGTTAATTTATAATACATTTGTACACAACTTATCTCTTAATCAATAATTATATCGATTTATACCGCTACGACGTCTTGCCCAAGTTTTTCACATTCATTCGTCTTTCACCCCGTTCGCGCCTTTTGCCGTCGCACCCTCCAAAAAGGGGCACACGACGACCGTATCGTCGCGATTTTAAGACACGTTTAAAAAGAGTCCGCTATAATGTCATCGAAGCACGAAGTAAACGTTCGTACCGATGTGGTAAAAGAGAACGAAAATAAGCCGTCGACTTTGTTTCGCGCGTTGTTAGAACAATTCATTTTTAGGATTTACTTCAATAATTGCGAATCTTAATCTCTGTTTGTTCAGACATCACCGGCTAAATGTTTATAGAATCGTTCGCAACGTGATATCAGGAACCGCGCTCGAGATAGAACGAAATCGAGTTAATAAAAAAAACAAATTGCTGATTTCGGGCAAACGAAAATTTCCTTCGCATTTATCTTCCCTTCCCGTAAACTATCTCGCGTTAAGAAAAGGAGATCTGTGTGTAGCACTTTCGGTGTGTACTTTCTATCCTCGTATTATTTTAATGCGATTTCGGCCTTACCCAGCTAAACCTTACGACTTTTCGTAACAGCTATATCATCCTTAGGCGGAGGTAACGAGTTTATTAAACAACTTTTTTTTCTTGTCCATTTATCGAGTAAACTAGACCGTAAGACGTTAGAGATAGCCCATTAACTATTAGTAACAATAAACGCGAACAGTCGTTTGACCTTACAGCCAGCCTTCCTAATTAACTCTACTCCGAGGATGTGATTTAATTAATTCCCAGTCTTTTTCCAGGTCGTCTTATATATGTCTATTTATCTACCTAACCAAGTCCAGGTTTTTTTTTTTTTGCCGCGCCCGTTTCATCTCACATGCACACCGACACCCACGCAGCATTCGGCCGCACAGGATTCTTACAGGACCACCAATTAAGCTCTCACTCTCGCATCTCGTCGATTTTAATTAACGTTAAACATGCTCGCCTTACTAATCTAAGCTACGCTCTTTCTCACACGCGCCTTATTATTCCGTAGCCTCGAGAAGCTGTCGATATAGTACTTTATCAAGAAAATAGTAAAGCCATGGCTGATGACAATTAATTAATTAATTACAAATAGAAATTAATAACAACAGTAGTTTTCGCATCTATTTATCTCTCTCTCTCTCTCGCTTCCTTCTGCGATCTTTCGTTTTATAAGTGGTACTAACGCGTTAATAGTTAATAGTTAATTAGTGATAATTGTAGCAGTACTTTGACACTTCTTTTATCTTTTAATAAGGTTTTGTTTTTCCGCTTTTTATCCTAAGCCTAAGTGTCACGGCAATATTTCCAAATCGGGCTGAAGCGCGCGCGAATACGCGTGCACGCGAATCGCAAAGAGAAACAGCAGACGCGCGATTGTTATTTTCCCTTTTTTTTATTCAGCTCGATAAAATAGGTACGCTAACTACTCGTTTATGTCGTATTATGCTTCGCGACGACCCTTCTCTCGGCTGCCCCTGTCTGAAGTCCGATGGTGCCATCAGACACGAAAAGAGCCGTCGCTGTCGTATCTCCACGGAGGGCAGTGGTCGGTTGAACGTATTTCGCTCGACGAAATGATATGAAGACAAAAATAATTGTAGCGTATGCCGACGAGACGCGAAAATTAAAAGCGATAGTTTCGGCCTCACGAGCAAAATCGATCTAGCCTCTCGTCCGTTCCGAAATTCCGAAATGAGCGAAACGTGAATTCAATCTCGATTCAATGTCGCGTCGTAGTCGATTAATTGAATCCCAGGATTGGAAATGCAAACCGTTTTGATATCAACCCTAAACTATTTTCTTGATTGAATAAATTTTTTCGAGCGGCTTCTCTGGCGAGCAAAATTTGAGCCGGTATAGGATGAAAGCGAAAAATGTTTATTCGAATCTATACCCGTGCGATCCATATTCAGATCAATCAAATTAAACGCAATATTGCAATATTTTCCAACGATAGAGTTATAATAATCTCCATTTTCTTGCAATTCCCACGATAATCAGTAAATTGCCGCAATTTTTCAACGTTTATGCAATTACTGCTATTTTCGTCGTTAAAAGTAATGTCCAGCAATTTCCAAATCGCTCTGATTTACGACTCTGATTTTACGATCCTATTCGCCAGATGCCGAGTCAAATTGAACGAACGAAAAGAAGTTAAAGTATTACGATATCTGAAAATGCGTTCAAACCACCAGCCCATCCCAGATTTGTCTATCAATATTAACACAGTGACCTCCATTGTGTTTTGCTACATTTCTGATGGACTTAGGAAACCTTGCGCACACAAGTATAATGTGGCTGAACATCAAACATTAAATATTACTCGTTAAAATATAAACAGTTATCTAGTTGGTACATGCGCATACAGTACTCGTAAATACTATTTGAACTCGGTGTAGTTCGGCTGTATATTTGCCGTTGTTTGCTTACAATTAGTAAATGATGTAAACGTGATACTCTAATCGACAAAGTTCTCCAAGCGCTCGCTTGTACCTACATAAATCTTTTCACGTGTATGCGCTGCTTTAAAAGCGTCTACGATGTATATATGTATGTTTGATTTCTTGTGTGTCACATTTGCGTCGCGTCTGAATCACAAGCATTAGAGAACTCTCGTTAAATGCAAAAGGTTCGACATATTAGCGAGCTAGGGTTGAGTGGTCGGCAACTGTATAAATTTTGCGGCCGAAATTAACAAATGATCAAATGCATTTTTAAAAGGGTAAGTCAATTTATTTATAAATAAATATAACGAGCAGAAGCTTCGAAAAATTACATGTTATCTCACTGAAACAACTCATTGATTAAAAATCAATGCAGGTAAGGCCAGTACGATGTTCGCGGGCGATCCTTTATTCAAAAAATTGAACTTTCGAAGCGTTCGAAACGTCAAAAGAGTTAAAAACTAACGCTCTAACTTCGACCAATGCAGATCAACTTTAATCTCGGTTTATACTTACTCTTTATTTTATCTTTTTCTAGTCCTAAGAATTATAGCGTTTTTTTACTGGAAAAACTAGTGCAACACTGGCGCACACTGAGTGCAATTTTATTATTGTAATATAAAAATCAGTTCATATATTTTCAGTGTTTAATGTGCTACTGGCAAAAATTTGTCAAATTAAACACAGTAGAACATTAAACACTGAAAATATGTGAACTGATTCTTCTATTAGGTACAACAATAAAATTGCACTCAATGTGCACCAGTGTTGCACTAGTTTTCCCAGTAGAAAACGCTATTAGAAAAAGATTAGAAAAGTATGTTAAATCGCACTGAAAAATTTATTATTTGCAAGAAAATTGATTTCTATTTTAGTTTCCTTAATTCAAAGAAATATTAGGTAGATTTGAGAAAATTTACTTCTAAAAAAGGCGTGCAAAGTCGAATCTCCAATATATCGTGCGTGCAAAGTTGATACTCGAATCTATCAAAGTATTGTTGCCTCTTTTCCGCGATACCGATTGGTTGTTTCATTGCGCTTACTTCGTAAGCGGCTGCCATTGTATATTTTGACAGTTGTGTGTTAATAGTGTTGAGTGCTATAGTAACAGTATAACTTTAAGGCTAAATAGGGCGCGCGCGAAGCACGCGTCTGTGATGTCTAGTATTTTAAATTCAGAAAAATGTTTTCTCAAATCTACCTAATACATCTTTGAATTAAGAAAACTAAATTTCTAGAAATCAATTTTCTTGCAAATAATAAATCTTTTTTCAGTGCGAGATAAAAGTTAACCCTCCGTAGTCATCTCGGGTCAATTTGACCCGAGCCTCAACTTTGCTCGTAAATATCTTGCACGTAATTTGAAAATTGACGGGCATGAGGCCCTGTAGCTGTAGTTCAGAATATCAACTATAGCTTGGGATGCTTCCCGCGCACTGCGCAAGACGCAGTAGCCGTTGAGCCTCGTTGCAGTTCGGTGTCGGGTCAGTCTGACCCATGTGTGACTTACGTGTCGGTACGCTGCGTACCAAAATTCGGAAGGGCATAAGGCTCATATTGCATGAAAAGTTTACAGCAACCGAAGAAGCAAGACCAGAATTGAGCAAAAGAACGAGATGCTCCCTGTGCCCGACTAAAAAAGATAAAGAAACAAGAAATCAGTGCCCCAGTTGTTCGCGCCCCATGTGCGACGACCATCGGGCATATATTTGCACTGAATGTGCCGGACAAGACTAAAATCATTAATTTATAAATAAATGTGACTTTTTAAATTTTCTATAAAAAATTAATTTATTTGTAATTTTTCAACGAAAATTGTCGATTTTCTTTACTCAAAAAACCACCTCCGTCACCTAGCGAAATAAATACCTTTTTTAAATGGTACACTAATATACAAATTTTTTCTTCATTTAGCTCTGTTTCAAGAACATAATTGTAAATTTTTAGCAAAAAATATTAAAAATTAAAAAAGTAGTGAATTTTTTCGTAAAACTCAGTTTTTTCAAAAACACAAATTTTTCGCGAATTTTTTTAATATGTTAACAATTCCTGAGGCACTACTTTTTTTATAGCAATCAATTTAGCAATATCGCAAGTACATTCGAGAATTTTTTCAACACGATCGGTGGATAAATGGTCAAATGGCGAACGATCAAAGTTCGTCTCGGGTCAAAATGACCCAGAGTGACTTCCTTGTTTGAAAAAATAGGTGTGACTACGGAGGGTTAATCTGCATTGATAGAAATAGACATAAACGTTCCGAAAATTTAATTATTTTAATAAAAGAATCGCTTAGGCCCACGAACATTTATGCTCTAGCCTTACTTACACTTACATGAGAGCACAAATGTGCAATATTTTCATTCCGTTTGAAAGTTCTTCTGTCCGAAACTTTATTATCGTCCAAATTCCGTTTTTGTCATCTCGTCGGTCAAAACTTCGTTACGTGTCTTTACGTATCCCTGACTTTGTCCAAATCTGTGATAACTGGTCAACGCGATTCTCGAACCTATTGGGCCAGACATAACTTTGCCATTGTGCACCTATATAATTAAATAAAACAGAAAAAAAATTTTTTTTTTTTAAATGTGGAAAAATGTCATAAAATAAATAAATATATAACAATGTTTGCTTTATAAACCGCCGCTGTTTAAAGATTTATCGGTTGCCAGACCACTGTATGATGATAGAGGATGCACTCCTGTTCACACGCATGATGAATGATCGCGATTGGTCATTTAATTAGCCATTAGTGGTAATTCCTTAATTAAGTTCCCATAACGATCTATTTACTGATTGAACGTACCATCTAATATTAACCATGACGTTTTTATGAGAAAGATAAACTATTGATTCACACAGGTTCACGTTATCCTCTCCCTTCAAGCTGCGAAATGCATTATTATCTCGTCGCGCACTTTTTGACGTAGATACTTATACGCGGTAGAATGAAATTTACAAGTATCGTATATCTCTATCGAGTATAAGTTTGTATAGTAACCAAAGTCTAATTAAATATAAATCCAACAATTACAAAACCCTCGCCGCGCAGTCAGTTCTTTCGTCGGTTAGTTAAGTTACGAATTACAACTAGTTTTACGCTTTACATCGATCTATTGGCAATGTTATACATAAGCATACATGTGCCAGGCATTAATTACTTATTTCATCCAAACGGAATCGAATATTGTGTTACACGTGATACTCCCACTCGGCCCCGTGATATCTCTAAGAGTTACCGTTAATTAACTAGTATACTTAAACAAGAAAGTGTTTCTTTTCGGGTCCCAAGTGACTTAGAGACTGGCTTACTTAAGGAGAACGGATTAACTGCGTGTCACTAAGACTTTCCGACTGGTTTTTTTTTTTTTTTTTTCTTTAAAGGAGTTTTACTTTCGAGTTTCGCTTAGAATACACCCTGACAGATCGATTGGGATATACCGATCCCCTCTCTCGGGATCGGTTTACGTGACGCGGCCGCAAATGTGACGTGCCAAGTAATACCGCGAGATGCCAAAACAAATTGTGTCCTTGCGACAGACATAATGGCAATCCCCGATTGTTCCTTCCAAGTTTTTTCATTTGTCGCCGTTCGTTCTGCTATCCCGAACCTCCAGTAGTCTCAGTTGCAAGAAATATCTTGAACGCGGATCTGCAGAAACGGGCCCCAAAAAATTGGCGCAGCCCGGAAAATTTGCGTAATAAAGTAACATCAATGCTGAACTGAACTATAGGATCCGTTTGCATAGGTATTGATGAAGGTAACTGTAAAAATGACATAATTCCATAGAATCGAATTGCTGTAGATAGCCCCAAAAGAGATGAAAGATAAGATCCAACTTCCCTAAAAAAAAATTCGATAATTCTTACGAATATTCTTCTGCACTTTATCCTACGCATATTCACCAAAGTACTCGAGATACACGCGTCTATTTTGTATTTTCACGATTAAGCAAGAATAACTTCGTGCCTAAGATTAAGCAAGTTGAAAGCTTCAGTCTCGATTTGTGCATGCTATGTCGATCCGAATCGATCGAATAACATCGTCGAATAAGAATCTAAGCCTTATTTTTACAACGGTTGACGAAAAATATCCTTGCAACCAACATTACTCCGTCAACAGCGTCGATAACGCGCCTATTTTCCACCAAACAAAAAGGGAAAAAAGGTGGTGTATGTATCTGGTGTAGTAGTTGTATTTATCTATAGTATAGATTTTATATATATATATGTACGCACGTTTGTGTGTTGTGTGTGTGGCATATATTTACGTACGTGTCGGACATACGCGTGCACGAATGACCGTGCATACAAAATGTACATACCTTTAAAAAAATACTTATGAAACCCCTATACGATATACGCATATATTTTTAAAGGTATACATTTATACGAGCAGACATACGAGTGCGTGTACATACACATATGTCGTAATGAATATATATATAGATACATGATAGAAGTATAGCGTGTAAACAGTGTTCTTTCAACATATGCTTTATGTTGGTTATTCAGCAATCATTAATCATTATTAATATAGGAGCTACAAAAGAAATTATGCTCTCAAATATCGTTCACTTGCCTTTTTAAACTTAACTCTCTCTCTCTCTCTCTCTCGCGCTCTCTTTCTCTCTCTCTCTCTTTCTCTCTCTCTCACTTTCTCACATTTACCTGTCTCTCTCCAAAAGAAAACCTCCTACACCCTTCCTTCCTCTCTGTTTTTCAATTCTATATCGTATCTTTTGGCTTTTTCTTGCGAGAAAGAATTCAAATAGAGATCATGCGCCTCGGCCTGGAACGTACACCTCTGTGCTGTCCAAAAGATGTCCGACTTCAAATCTCATGATTGCTTATTTTTCATTTCCTATTTTTCTCTATTTCACCATTTTTATCTATAGAGTTGCTATATTTTCAAACCGCCTTTTTTGTAAAAAAAAAAACAGACTTTATTTAATATAATTATGTAACATAATATATTTATTTAATATAATGGTTAAAACTTTCAGAATACTTAAATACTTTTCATTCAACAATTCTTGTTTAAAAAAAATAAAATAAATAAAGATATGTAAACTTTACATATTGTTTACAAAATTTCTTTATAGTCATCAAAAAAACGTAAAAAAAAAGAAAAACAAGGTAAACTTTTAAGTAATAACCTATTTTCTTTTTTAATAAATATCTTCTTTTTAATAAATTTTGTTTCAATAACTTTCAAGAATAAATTTTGTGTACGTTCTTTTAAATAATAATTTTAATTAAAGCTCAAGATAACCGCAACTCCACGACTAATTTGGTGACTTTCGATACAATTTACTCTTATTTGATTTTATATCACAGTTAATATGTTTTTAAAGACTCATAATTGCATATCATAAATATAGAAAGTAATTCAACTGGGCTTATCTGTCTCTTATCTTACAATAATTATTCAACGTGAGAATCAATAGTATCAGGTCTGCATCTATCATCCATTAATGGTGAGAAATGGTTATCAATAGAAGAGATAGTTCATTGAACATTATTGTAAGATAAAAGCTTGTCAAAATAGCAGTCTATCTGCAACAGATAAAATTAAATGAAACGTTTCGTGTAGGCATGCTCGTCGCAGGCATAGACCTTTCATGCGCAAAATGTCCTTAGAAGCTTACTGCTTCTACTCCGGAATTCGTCAGATATACCAAGTTTCCTTCGTTTTGTTGTAACGGATATTCTAGATTGGATCGAGCACAATTGAATAGAATATTTCGTCGTGATATCAAAGCGGAAAGTCGAACATCCTCTTTCAGCACAGGGAGACATTAAATTCGGGGCACTGGGAGTAAGACGGATGGAAAGCGCGCGAGCGTAAAGATCATTTAACAAATATATTCTTATTATTCAGACGGGCATTACGCGTCCGCCACGTATTTTTTTTTTTTTTTATTTTTCAGAAAATCGCATATCGCATATGCAAATAGCCAAATGCGCATGCAGCACACTTGTGATACTACTAAAACTTACTACCGTAGATTTATCTCATTTATTCTCTATTTTATTTCTATTCATGATTAGCTCGTAAGGGGATACGACCTTACCAATACAATGCTAAAAGTTTACAAGTATACAGGTCATGTTATTACAGTTAATAATTTCATTTATTATCGTTACAATCATTACCAACTTTACGTCTATTACCTTATTACTTCACACTAAAATATGATAAAAGTAGATCAATCGATTCTCTCATCGTACCGTGTGCGAGATATTATTTTAAAGCATCCCAACGACTGTAGGAATTCCATTCTACTAAAATCGAAATAACCATATTCGACCGTTCTCGAGCGAAATAAATAGCGGCGGTATTCCCCCTTCTCGCGTCAAAAAAATTAAAAACACACCCTCTTCGTATATATTGTTTTATCCTTTTCTTTTTGTATTAGTGGCTCTCAAAGCAATCTAATAAGATCTGAGAATCATTAGTTACATTCTCTCGATCACGTGCCTCGAGATTCGATGATCAAAATAATTATACGTTTTATAGGACTTTATTTATTCGTTTCATCTTCTAGCTAACTTGCCCAATTCGCTAATGCACTCGTGGTTTTTGTTAAAAGTCGCTGATCACTCTCCCGATACACTCATTTCTTCTCAGTACTGTGTATTTTCGGATCATTGGATTGTGTGCGTGGATGTGTAAGAATCGTGGATAGTATATCTGTCTTGCGTGTGATTTATCCCGCTAAGGCGGGGGTCTCGATTTTTTTTCCCTTCTCATTCTCTCCTCTCGTAACGATTGAAACATCAGAGAAGAGAAGCCCGCTGCACAAACCTTAACATAAACATATTTTAGAATTTCCCTTATATAAAACTCACTTGTTTAAATCTCTACATTGTTTTCGCATTTACTATATACGTTTAAGACAATAATTACCTTGTCCTATCAGACTCGCAGGAGAGAAAATCACTTTGTAATTATAATTTAATGCCTTAACTGCTTCTATGTAAACGTAATTTAGAATATATCTCGTGTGTGTATAACACATTTGTCTCTTATATTAATCAGCTTTGTCCCATTTGAAATTATTTTTTTTTTTTTTTTTTTACTGCCTTATACTCGCGCCCACACGTGCGAGCGATTATCACACTACCTGAGTACAATATATACCGGCGGCCTCTTCTTTATTATCTGACCTCACGCATTGTCTTAATATAGCTAAAGAAAAAGCAGGCTAATGAAGGGTTTGGTCTATCGAGATTTTCGAGGGGAATCGTACGTCGATATTTGTTAGTGGTTTTTTCGCGAAAATTACGTTACTTGTCGATCAATATTCAATTATCCGAAACGAAGCAAGATCGATTTGACAAAGAGCAGACTCAGGCAGTGACAAAACGATACCTTATCGCCGAGAATATATTCTTCTCCGATTAATTTGACACGTTATCGCGGTTGCACTATATGATGTTCGTTTCTTGATAGATCTCACGGTTTATCGGCAGATAAATGCCCACCCTGTCTATATCGGTCTTACCTATCTGCTATATAGAACGACGCGATTCCGTTGGAGAGATTATGGTGCAATGTGGTAATAAAAATAATAATAAAGAAGAGGAACTGCGCGATGTTCGCAATTTTTTTTTTAACATTAACAATCGCTTGATGAAAATGCAATAGCCAATGATTACACATTGTCGTGTGTGGTACAAACTAAGACATATATATTAATAATTAAAAACGGCAGGAGAAACTCATGTATATCAATAGAAAGTGTTTTTCAACGATAGATTACGATACGAGTAATAAGTAGTTAAGTGTAATATTTAATTATACGACCAGTCTTTAGTGTGCGGGACGCTAAAACGTGCGCTTAACGTTAAAACAGACATTTCGCGACGCGTCCCCGGAATTATTTATACATTTAAGGACATTTCTTTAAATATCGAAATACTTAACTTGCCTGGCAAAAAACCTAACTCGCATGCTACATCGCTTGTAGGATGAACAAAGATGAACCCACATATTATCTAATTAAGTTAATAGAGAAAAAAACAACGACTTAACTTAGTGGCTGTAATATTTATAGTTTCCTTCTTTATACTGTCTATTAACTGTACGTTAAAAAAAAATAGTTTAACACAAAATCGTCTAAATGCATGAAAAACGGAGAGAGGAATTTACAGATACATTGTGTGTGTGTGTGTGGGGGGGGGGGGGGGTATCTGTGTGAGAAAAGATTGTAAAATTTTTTATTTTCAATCTAAGAAACGGGATAGATGACAAGCGCGGGTAAAAGTCACCATAATTTATAAATTGTAAAAACTGGTACGATGATTGATCTGCCATTAATAACGTAAAAACAGTAAAATTGCTAAAATTTGTGCACTTTTTTGAAAGCATACGGAACAACGCAAAGAAATAAAAAACTAAATTAAAACCTAAAAAAGGTTCTAACAGTCAAACGAATTTCTAACTACATTTTTTATAAGCGACCCAAATAGATAATATTTTTGATTCAACAATATTCAATAATTTCATTTTAAAAAAACCGTTTTATTTTTAAGAAAAATGTCTCAAAAATATATACAACACTTACAATTAGTTCGCTCTCCCCGTTTCTCAAAATCGTGATTATTACATAGAATAAGAAACCTAACGGTCTTTAGCAGATGTCCAATACAAAGATATCTTTTTTAGACGCGTTTAATGTCCAATATAGAACAGAAATGAGGGGGGTGCCTCGGTCTACTTAAATACAGATGACGGATTATCGAAAGTATCGCAATAAAGGCGTTTCAATACTGAACTTAGGGCTTCCTTACAGGATACTCGGCATATAAAGTGCCTTCCTTTAAAACGAAATAAATACGAGCGATTCAGAGCAGTAAGAATACATGAACATAAGACAGGGAGGAAAAAAAGAGCTCAAAGAAACAATAATTAAAAAAAAAAAGAGAACAACAACAACCCTGAGAGCAAGCCGTACAGTTCGCGAAAACCGCGAATGAGGCAGGTAGTAACAACGGCTAGAATCAAAGTATATCTTCCCTATATGCTATCTATTACATTAATTAGATGCGTCATTTCTGTATTTAAAAATACTAATAATATTGCGTTGAATATAAATATATTATCTGTTATATAATTAGTAATCATCAATAATATTCGAATAGTCCCGCTCTAAAGCCCTCTTCGTCCTGCCTTCTTTTTGTGTGTTTTAAAAATTTCATTTGCGCCACCGCTTCCGCTTCCTTCTCTCAACTATATCACCGTCTCATAATCTAAAATATTTGTATGTACAGTTGCGGCAAAGGCAGTCATTAACTCTTTGTAATCCTTTCTTTTTTTTCCCTCCCCCGTCTGCACGCTAGTATTTAAATTTACTTTTATCCGTCTGAGACTCGTTAATATAATAAATTAATTAGCTCGTTTATACCGATCCTCATACCAAATGTATCGATTATATTTAAGTGTCCTGTACAAATCAAATGTAATAACCGCATTTCCTTAACACCTCGCATACACTTAAGACTTTAAAATTCACGCTTTAACTTTAGTTAAAAATCGATAATATAGTAAGAAATACAATATTAGTAGTAATAATTATAATTGATATACTATAAAGGTTCTTATTCCGCATCGTTATTTATCGGTATTATTCTATAAAATAAGTTGTAAAAAACAGCCGTAGATAAAACACGTCGCTATTATTTGCCGCTCCCTCCTTTGCAAGTTAGGTATTAAATAACGCGTTATTTATTTAGAACAACCATAGTGTTTTTCATCACTTTTTCATCTATATATTTTTCCCTTACAAATTTATCGCTTGAATGTTTGATAATATGTTAACTATTTAACCCTTTAGTTGCAAACGCTGTATATGTATATATACATACTATTTTTTTTCAGGATTAAAAACTAAGATTGAAAATTAAGATTTGCTGCAAATAACAGTTTAAGTTAATTATCATTAAAACTCTTTCTTCTTACTAAAATTTATGATATCGTTATATTGTATATAATATATATTAAATTTTATTTAGAATATAGGACTTAAAATATAATAAATTTATATATCACAATTAGATACATTATTTATACATTTAAGAACATTTCTTTAAATATCGAAATACTTAACTTGCCTGACAAAAAACCTAACTCGCATGCTACGCATTCGCTTGCGCTTGCGCAATCACAATTATAATGTATTTTAATTTTATTTATTAAGAATTTTAGAATAGCCGCAGCTAAAGGGTTAATTAGTTTACTTCTTTTGCGCGTTTAGAGGTAAAAGTGTGTGTGTGTCTGTGTGTGAATACGTGTTCATGAGTGTATACGTTTATCTGTACGTGTTTCCTTTGCATTACCATAATAATTAGGATGTAAAATTGGTTGTTTGATTGAGCTCTCTAGTCGCATTTTTGTTTCGTTATGTGTTTAGTTAAGTGTGTTATTGCGTTGATCCCAAAAGTTCACACGAGTCGCGTTTGTTAACATTGCACTCGTTTTTATTCTTCATCCGATTGGCGTGTACAACACCGCGCTTTTTCTCCGCGATAAATTTTGTCGCAGACGAAAAAGAAGTTACTATATAAGATTTCTAACAAAATGCAAAGTGGTTCTAAATTCAAAATCGATACGTCGATCAATATACCCGGTACTGAATACCATCGTAAAAGAAAAAAAAGAAAAGATTGGCTTATTCTACAGCTTTGAATGCAACGCGATTCAACACTTTATTGTCAGGATGCGTAACAAGCACTAATGACATGAACAGCAAAACGGAAAGAATATGAAGAAAAATAAAATTAGCAGTCGATCATTTTGCACTTAAGATACAATGAAGCCTTACACTGTCGTTCGATGGACAAGGAAAAAAAAATATGGGCAATAGTAAATTACGTTATATGAGATCACATTTATAACGCTTAACGAAATTGCTGGATTCTGTAACCGTAATCTATTAATTACACCTTTATGTGTGGTATAAGGTCTATCTTGGTGAATTATACATTAGCATGAATACTCGCCATTCTCATCGATAAAGTAAGACACAACGCGACCCGCTCGGTAATTAAACATGAGCATTTGGAGAGCACTCTTCCGAAATATTCCTCGTTTAGATCTATGGTAAATCCTACAGAGTAAATACAATTAAGTCATATATTTAATCAGGTAAACTTTTCAGGTCGATATCCCCCACCGAGATATATCCACACGATTATACAATATACCCCTCCCTCCACCTTATCTATCAATGATCTCGTTCTACTGATCTAAAATTTAAACACTTATAAGCATCATCGCATATTTCATAATTATCGTCGACAGTAATAATAGTGTAATAGTAATAGTGCAGTTGTAGTACTTGCAGTAGTAGCAGTAGCAAGAGTAAACAGTGATAAGTATTAATAGTAATAATAGATGTATACAATAGTAATAATAATATAGAATTAATTATAATAGTAACAATAATAATCGTAGCCTTAAACGTGCCTAATAGTATTATAAATCGGAGGTAAAAAATAAACCAGTTTCCACGTGCATTACAGTATGGTCGAACAGAAGCCAGTCCGACGGCCACACACTAAGTTCTTATAATACAATTTGTAAAAATATTTATGATTGTTTGTCAGGTTTCTTTTCTCCTTATCCCCTCCCTTTCGCGCGTTGATATCATTTCCAAATCGTTGGAAGAATAGGAAAGCAGCCGCTAAACTAATTTAAGGAATCAGTATTCATAAACAAAAAAAAAGAGAAAAAAAGGAACTGAGGAAAATACGTATTTAAGATATTACTAGTGATATGACATGAAAGTAAAAAAGGACGTCTGCAGAAACAGCATCCTGCTGTGTGTCAAAGATTTATATAGATATAAATACACCATATTAAAATGATCTATATAGGTATTTTACACTATTCTCTGTAGTCAGCCTGTGTGATCGTCTTACTTAATTACCCCGTCAATTGTCGTTATATCATTTTTCTTTTTTCTTCAATTATCCGGTATAACAACTATTTAATAAATACAAGATCGTGGAGGGACGAGTGTCTCGAATGTGCAAGTCACTCGCGCTGACTTTCCATCAGAGACCATAGTTTAAATATTTCTTTCGTTTATTCTTATCATCTGTGTTACATATAACCGTGTTTGCTAACGATTAGGAAGTGAACAAGCATCGAATTTTGTGCTTGCCCTGAGAAGAATTCTTCTCGAACGAAAACTTATTCACCTCCGTAATAAATGCCATTAACGATTAAATGATTAGCATTCCTGATTCTTTACGCTCGCTTTTACTTTGTTTGCATGCTTTAGAATCTTTTCCTTATAGAATCTCTTTTTTAGCACATTATGTATTTTTACAATTTGATATCACGCTTCCTTTCGTCTATCCCAGTGCCATACAAACTTCACTTGCATCATGGGTGTGCACCCTAACATTGTCGATTTGTTTATTTTACTTAACAATTTATATTTAATTTGTATTCTTTATCCGGAAAGATCATGGGCCGTTCTCACGAGCGATCAATGAAGAAATAATATCTGAAAAAGCTTAAACATCTTCTTTGATACTTCCGTTGGCCAAGCTTACAAGATCTGTTTCAATATTGTCAAAAAAAGGTATCTATCCGTTAATTCAACCGCTCGCGAACGGCATGCTGGCATGCTGGCATGAACAAGAGACACTCCGTTTCTTTTCGTCGATTTTGCTTGCAAATCTTAACGAATTTTTTAGCGAGTATTTTATTGTACAACTAATCGTAACTCTAATTTGCTGGTTTCTACAAAAATACATAGTACCAAATTTCTTAAATGACAGGTATCTTTCTCTAAATGGCATTCCTAATGCATAAGAAACGTGAATCGACAAAGAATGTCTCATGTCATAGCGCAGATTTCACGATCAACATACAGTTTGCGTGTATCCTGAATATGAAGAAATAACCCACGAGCAAGGCCAAGCCATTCAGCGCATTTCTCCAACTCGAGTTAATTAAAATGGTCATGAGGTGGGCCACTCTTTGAAAGCTTCAAAGCCTTGCTGGCCGGGTTTAGGAGCGCTGGCGGCATACCCACCTTGACTATTTTCTCCTCCTTGATAAGAACGCTGAGGATAAGAAGTATCAGCGTAATTACTGTATGCAGAGTACCCAGTGTAATCTGGAGTCTTGGCCGAACTGCTGCTGGATCCTGGCGCACCTGAACCGGTATTTTGCCGTGAATACATGTCACCTGCAACATTTGATTATAACACTAAGTCATCATGCTCATCTCGTTCTACTAAGTTGTGAAAAAATGTAAAGAAAGTAAAGTTAAACATCATGTGCTTAAAAAATTATTAAATCTATTTACGGTGTACAATTTACATTGAACACTGCCTTCTTTATACTATTACTAAACATCATAATATTCAAAAATCAAAAGAATAAATAATAAAGTTAACAACAGAAATATACAACTATTACTTTTATATATATAATATTATATTATATAAAATATTATTGAAGAATATATACAAAGTTTTTCTGTTTATTTTCTGTCCGCATTTAAATTTATTTATTTTATTTTATTACATCTTTCAATATTGAGAAATAGAGATATGTAAATAATCAAACATCTTTACTACATGACAAAGACAGATTTTTGGCACTTTTCAAAGACAAAAAAAACATCATTTTCTATTTAAGAAAGTCTTAATCATTCTTTTCAGTTTATAGTTATTAAGTTTCTTTTATGTATGTATAGATATGTGCGATATAAGTATACAATTAAAGATATATATTTTATATATAATTATAAATATACATAAGTTTTTAAAAATAAAACTTAATAATAAAAAAATTAATAAGACACTATATTGTTTTCTTATATACTGCAAACAAATTTTACTCTGCGAACATCTACGGATAAAAGAAACTCGCACCTAGTATCTAAAGTCTTATAAAATTAATTCATATACAGCTATCACAACATCAAGATAATGAGATCAGTATTCATATATTAATTTACATACGTGATTAATTTACCTTTCAATATCGATCTTTAAGTATATGAGAAATTTAGATCCACGTAGGTAATAATAAATTATAATTTATATCAGAAACGTGTTACTTATAAAATATATAAATCTTGTTAAAAAAGTAAATACTTTAAAGTAGTAAATAATATACGCTCGAGATATATAACTGCTTTAATCATGCATTTGTTATTAAATAACTATTATAATCATATAGCATAATAATAAATTTACAAATAAGCCATTTTAGCACCTTAAATATCTAAATGTCTAATATTTCTCATATAGGTACAAATTATAGTTTTCGTATTATACATTTGTGCTCACAATTATCATTTACAAATTATAAGAATTACTTTAAACAACAAATATTATAGAAATATTCACATATACAAATAATATTTTTACAAATATCAGATTTATATTAATTACAGGCTTTATTATAGTTACAGTTAAATGCGAACTGTGTAAATTTACAATAAAAAGCACTAAGTACATACATTACATACAAGCAAAGATATTAAAAATATTATACTGATCTCAAGATCTTAAAGACGAATTGATGTCGATTGTATAATTTCCATTGTCTTTTTAAATTTTTATAGCTTATAAACGCAAATAGCTGATTGGTATTGACGTTTCTTACAATAGATCATATTTGTCATTATCAATAGAGAAAACATTAATTCGTCATTAGTCAGGCGATAAAAGGAAATAGAAGGAGAGAATACAGAATATTATTATCCTGCATCATAAATAATCATAAGACATTAATTTTCTTTAACTTTTGGTATTTGTAAAGTGATTACTTTTGTTTTGTAAGTTATAAATTATAACATGCTCTCGGATCTTGGGACAAAAATATCTTTTGAGAATCTATTCTAAATCTGTATGGGGTATGTATATAAAAGTATGCAATATAATATATATATATATATATATATATATTGTATGTGTATACACACATATATACATTCATATATATATTATATATCTATATATAATTTCCAATTATAAAGATGGTTAAATAACCCGATAAATGGATACTGGCAGGGTACATGCTTTTCGAGAATCTACACGTAAAAAGTTAAGCGTAAAAGGTGTGTTCAAAAAAAAAAGACAGACTAACAAAATGTAATAAAAAATTTGCAAAGGAAAGGAATATCTGGGATAGATCAGGACACTTAAGTAAAAAAAAAAAAAAAACTGTAAGTTAACATTATGGCTCAGAAATTACCGTTTCTAATGCTCGAGGCGTGATCTATAACATCGTGTAGCGAATAAAACATGAGATAATAAAGCAGATATAATGGGAATAGAATAGCTGAGCGAGCGGCAGTGCGTCAAGCGTACAGCAAGCATTACTTTCGATCCAAAGAATGAACAATATGCAACGAGCATATGGCTATATCCCACTATCCCCACTCAATTCAAGCAGAAGCTAGTAGATATCTAATATGCCGTTTTCTATTTTTGCACATATATATATATGCAAAATATATACATGTAAAAAAATATAAATGTATATACATACATACACACACGCACAAATATATATACATATATATATATATATATATATATATATGATCTTTCGATAATATAAAATTATATCTCAAATGAAAAAGGGTGATTTCTGAGCCCTATATACTCGTAAATGTAATGCAATTTTATTCTACTTCCTTCAATCTCCATTGTAACACCTGTCACGTCGTTCGTCAAATGTATCCAATTTTCAGTGTATTAATTATTAGAAACTCAAGCATATAGTATGTTAATGCAATTTTTTATTAAAAAAATAAATGTTATACATGCTATACATAATCTATACAAAAATAATTAACGTATACTTTAACCATTCTTTACTTTCTTCTTAAAAGCAGAGTTAATATTAAAATCGTACAATCATGAAAAGATATAAAAATGTTAATATCTATAAATGTAATGTTACAAAATTCACCAAGTCTATTTGTCTCGCCAGTGTTAAATTATTAATCCAATTGTTAACATACAAGTGCTATCAGATAAAATATCGCAGTTAACAAAATCAGTTATGAGAATTGGAGGAAGTCTCTACATAAGAAACAAAAAAAAACGACCATTCAAAATGTTAAAATCAACCCTTTGAGTACGATGAACCCATGTACGTTCAGCGAAACTCATCGGTGTGATCTATGGATTCATATATGTATTCGCTGAAAATCGCTGGCGTGGCTTATGGACTTATATATGCGTTCGATAAAAGTCATTAGCATGGCTATGGGCTCATATATACGTTTGTCTCCTTTATACGACGTCTCCATTATATTCTCAACATAAGTAAAAACTATGATATACATATGTATACCATAGTTCCAATCACAGCCACCACTATCGCGATCACCAAGTGCATCCATAGAGAACGTTCAGCTTCTAAGTGCTCCGTACTCAAAGAGTTAATTCTCCCGACCACTAGACATAAAATTAGGCTGATATAAGAAATTACATTGCTGTAGCTAGGCGCAGAATTAGGTCAGAATGGAACTAATTGCGATGCCAAAGGGTGGAAAGAGGAAAGTTTGCTTGACTTGAGCTTGAAGACTCACCCTGCGGGCCAGAGGGGTTCGAGTTGGAGTTGGGCTGCGAGGAGTTGGGCTGAGGGGGCTGGGGTGGGGGCTGGGTCCCAGGAGGTGGCCCATTCTGTGGCATGTTCCAGGAGCTCCAGGAGCCCCCAGGCCCGCCTCCCGCAGCCCCGCCAGTACCCGCCGTGGGCCCGTAGCCCCCTGAAGCGGCCGCCGCCGGCCCACCTGCGATCATCAACCACACAAAACACGTGTCACCGACCGCATGTCACAGCTCACCTCATTTTTCTTACCACTCTGTTTAATTTATATTGCTATTGTTTTTCTCTAATTTTTTACAAATGTAAAGATCTCTACTTCTTCAGCGTTATTTAAGAATGCCTCTTCGGCGACTTAAACATTCATGCTTGGTTCTCTTAATGAATAACGTGGAAGAAAAAGAAAAAAAAAGAAGAATAAAAAGAAAGCGATAGATAGGCGTAAGGCGATGATAGTATACGCAAAAGTTGTTCTTGCAGAAAACATTATTAAATACGTGTAGGACAACGTCGTAGTATAGATTACAATAGTAATAATAGGTAGCTTCTCTATTTTATAATACATGGATGTGACACTTGTTACCGTGAAATGTAAGCATGTGACATGTTATCATACCCAATGTTAGTACTTGCTATCTTTAAGCATATTAGAGATAGTACACTATTTTTAACATAGCTTTGGTGCTTTAAGATAATATGTTATAGATAAGTGGAGTAAAAATATCGTTTTAGTGTAAAAACAGAGTCTGCGTAAAGATTTAGGCAAATAAATTTCAATACAAAAAAAGGATATATGAGGAAAATTAAACGAAGAGAATAAAGCATAATATTTATAGATAAAATTATGGTCTAATACAAAAAAAATATAAGAAAGGTTAAACTTCAAGAGAATCAAGCATAATATTTATAGATAAGATTATGAGGTCCAATATTTTGAATACGTATATATTTGAGATATATATATATATATATGTCATGTCAATCCAAACTAAGTGTTAAATTTGTACTCAAAATGCTTGAGATAATTAGTCAAAATTATATTATAATTACAATTGCATATTTTACATAATTACTATAATATAATTACTATTATAATATATATAAAATTTACATATATGTATGTATGTATGTATATATATGTAAAATTTATACATATCTACATATATCACAGACTTATTACATTTATATCAGACCTGGAAAAATTAAAAACTAAGAAAGAATAAGTTATTTCTAAGAATATTTATAAAAATAACATTCTCTCGTTTAAAATTGCAATATGTTGAAGTTATACGATCTGCTTATTATATAGATACTAATAAACAAAACACAAGTCTGGGCTGACATAATTACTTAGTTTTTTAACTTTCTTTGTATCAAAACAGCCTATTATATTTTTTTCTAAATTCTTTCTCAAAATCTCCAGGGGGCATCGTAAAAGTAGATCGTATTATATTGTGATTTGTAAATTTCTCATGTTCTTATCTTTTTCTTTCTTCTTCTAACTTTTCTAAGCAGGATGGAAGGGGATAGGAATAGGATCTATTATATTTATTGAAGTAAAATTTTATTGCTACCTATAAAGTATGGTATAAACGAAGTTGATACTTGATCAGACTTTAACTTTAAAAAAATTGTTCGAGCGATTTAACCATATGTATGTGTCACTAATATTACCGTAAATTTTACTTTTCCAGTGAGCATTAATATCAACGTCGTTCATGATCATGTACCCTGAGCAAATAATACGGTAGTCTATTCAATAATATTGTCAATTTCTATTGCTCAAATAAATTTTCTTAAAAATCTCTTTAACTTTGCTAATAAAATATCAGCTGTTAATATTTTACACCAACAATATAATCAAGAGATTGGAAGACCACTTATTTACATATAATGTCAAAATTTTCAGAAATTTGCATATTTCGGTCAATAAGTTATTCATTATTGCTATCAATATTGGGCGAAAAGTGTGTTAAATTGCATTAAAACTGCCTCATAATAAGTCCTAATCGATTGGATTAAGATCTCAATTAATATTTGCTAACAAATAGAAGTGGGGAAATGCGTGATTTTTCGGAATTACATCCGAACTTACCATAGCTTCCGTAACCTTGGGTAGCTGCAGCAGGTTGAACGTTATAACTGCTACCCCATTGATGCGGCGGTGGCGGCGGAATTTGCTGCTGCTGTGGCGGTCCTGGTGGTGCGCCCCAGCCCTGAGCGTAATTCTGGGTGCTGTATCCCGCGTATCCACCGGTTTGCGGACTGGTGCCCCAACCCTGATATTGTTGCATCATATTACCAGGCGGACCCATGGGTCCTCCCATCATGGGCCCACCCATCTGCCCGTTCGGTCCACCCATAGGCCCCATATTTCCAGCCATTCCCATCGGCGGGCCACCCTGCTGAGGTGGGCCCCACTGACCCTGATGACTATCGTTCATTTTGCTCGATGAGTCCCGTGGTTCTGCCCTTTTAATCTCAACCTGAAATGAACAGATACCATACAAATGTATTGTAAATTTCATTCTTTCTAACAAAAATATTGAAGTTTCAGATTTGTATCACTTATCGAATTTTTGGAAAAAATATAGAAATTTACATTATCATCATCTAGAATTATCTTTACAAATTAATGTATATTTTAGGCTAACAAGTGACTATCGTTAATTAATTTTATACTCTTCACTAACGCTTGTGCTACCTTATATAAAAATAACATTCAACTAATTATAAAATAGAGAACCATTAATTGGACTTAAACTGTAAACTAACACATTTTAGTGTAATAATACTTATATAATAAATATTTAAAAATATTTATTACGCTTAATACTATTCAAGTTATAAAATTAATTCAGTTCTATCCCTCTCAATTCTACGTATAGTTTGTATATACAGTAATGTTCGTATTAGTAAATAATTTATGTGACTAAAATTCTTATATAATATTAATAGCTTCAAGGGAGGAATAATATTAACACATACTTATTTCCTATCTTTTGCATAAAGTCACACAGTTTAGTTACATGGTGATGGTGTATTGATGTGCTATACCTGCTTTCCATTCAGGTTGACAAAATGTTCCGCGACGCATCGGTCCACTGCTTCTTCATCCTCAAAACTGAGAAAGCCGAATCCTGTCGTCCAAACGTGAGAGAGTATAATCAAAAAATGCTCGCCATAATAATGCGAGAAAACAGTTTTTACAATACAATGTGTAAAATATGCACACAACCAAGACCCCCCAAAAAAACAACTTACAACATCCAGTTTTATAATGATACTTATTAAGTAATAGATTTTGTCATTTATATTACTAAATTAATCAAATAATCGCTTTTATATTGTGCAATGTAAATTCAGTAATTCGTAGTATGATTTCCATATTATGGGAGATAATCTATATATTATTATATAATGATCTATATATTATAAGATTTAACAAAGATTAATCAAAGTTAACAGCTCAAAGTCCATTAGAACGCTAATTTAATTAATGTACTAATACACAAACTTTTTCTTAAAAAGAAAAAGATCATATAAGAGGCAGGCAGCAGGAATTGAGAAAGAAAGATTATGGTGCCACATGACTATTGGCTGAGCACATCTCTCCTTGTTGCGACAGATTTATCGCAATGTATTATTAGGCCGTTGTGACTTTTAATAAAGATACTTTTTGAATAATATAAACATTTAAAATATTACGAGGAGTGTGAAAAATTACACTATTTCACTAGATATAATAATCAATAATTTATTTTTTATGTTTACAATTTAATTTAAAAATTATTCATCAGTTGCTCATGCTCACTTTTTTATTACAAAATTAAGAATTAATAAATATTTATTTATTATAAATAATTAATCAATTATCTCTTATCTATTTATCTATATTGATTAATGTCAATACTATTACGCAATTAGTGATTGTAATTATTAATCTTTCTATATATAATCTAGATTAACATATAATAAATATCGCGTTTAAATTGGGTGGAACTATAGCACCTAAAAGTTTTAATAAACTACCGCAAAATAATGATAACAATTTTGATAGTGATTAGATTCAGACTTAAAATTTTCATATTAGATTTAGAGCACACACCATCTTTCTATATGTATTCTGTATATAAATTACATGTACAATATAATATGCAATAAAAATTACGATGCCTTATGATACAGATAAGATAAACATATTAAACAATGAATACTTCCGTATTATTAGACAGTTTTGTAAGATTAAAAAATTGTCTTGCTTTTTCTACAATTTCAATGATGGCTGACTTTAAGAAGCTTCTAAACAAAAGTAGAATTTCGCTTTAATGTAAGGAAATAGGCATATGAAGCCTTAGGCCCGGTTTCACAAACGTCGGTTAACTTTTAATTTAGATTAACTCACTCTTCGTCTCTTTCTGACTGTCCCCCTTAAAAAGAGACGAAGAGTGAGTTAATCTAAGATTAAAAGTTAACCGTTTGTAAAACCGGGCCTTAGAGTATGGACTTCTTGAACGCAGCCATCAAATAGTCTTTATATTTCAAAATAATTGAGAATTTTGTATCTAATTGGATTTGCTAAGTACTAGTCACAATCTTATTTGTAAGCATATAGCAATAATGCTTAGCCAATAGTTTCCAACTAAATATTTAATCGTTACTTAGTTCAGTGTTATTATGATTAACAATTCTTTTTTAAGATAACATGCGTTATTATCCCTTTTACAAAGTAACTTTTATATAAGTTTAATATAAATAAGATTATAATTATGGATAAAGAATACATAATTATTGATAAAAAATTACATAAATGAGTTAATCGATAAGATGTCTAATAGATAATACGAGTATCTAGTAAAAAAATGAAACTTGTAAGATTTCTTCCTAATTACATAGCAAACTTAAGCTATGTATGATTTACAGTAGCATAATCTGACAGAGCCTTACACTTAATAAAACTTAGCCAAAAACGCATTATTTATAAACAACTGTATTTAATTTAATGTAGAATACCGCAATGTGTGTGTAACAATAACGAAAAAAAGCAAGATGTATTATTACAAAAGATAAATCAGGATATCGTAATAATTGCGCAATATTAGATAATTTAAATATAATTGTTAAAAATCTTACAACAATTAATATAAATTGCACTAGACAAATATAAATTACAAATATAAAAATTATTAATTCTTATCAATCTTATATCAATTTTTATTATACATCTAACATCAATAATGGGTGTGCTGTAATCGTCAGAATTTTTGATCCAAACGAGTTTGTTTTAAAAATATTATTTTTAATACCAATCAAATATTCAACCTTTCTTTCATTTATCCTACTATATTTACAATAAAAAAAACATTTTTCAAGAATTCTGACTGTCTCTAATCATCGCAATAAAAATATTTATTTCATCGTTTTGATACATTATTCAATAGTTTCCACGACTTATTTTTGAAATTTATAACATGTAGAATATTGAAAATATATTACTTTAAAACACTATCAAAACATATACATAACATATAACTCTTCGTCTCTTAACAGAGAAAGGAAAAGAAATAATGAAATATCTACAATGCTAATAAAAATATCTTACAAAAATGCCGTGAAAACCGTCAAATGCATCAATGATATTATCTTTATACAAGAATCAACTCGCACTCACCTCTCGATTTCTTCTTCTCCTGATCATACATTATGACTACTTCCATGACTTTACCAAAGCGAGTAAAATAGGATCTTAAGTCAGTCTCCGTCACGTTACTTGGCAAGCCACCAAGAAAGACTTTCGGGAAACCACCGCTGCGTTTTGGCTTTTGCAAAGTACGCGGGTTACATGGTTTTGGATCAATCTGTAATGCGAAACGTCAACAAAATAGATTTCATGTAACTTTTGCTTATGTATATATAAGATCATTATACTGTCTCAATCCTCAATTTCATAAAAATAAAACGTCATTACATATAAGGGGTGAAGTGTGGCTCCATATAAGAGTAGTCGAGTCATAGTTAGTAAGTTAATTGAAAAATTGAAAATTTTGAGTGGAAAAGTACGAGATTGTATAAGATTGTGTTTCATGAATCACAAACCAATACATACAAGGCACTAAATATAAATTTCTGCAATCTATTTAAGTATGATATGACAATTTTATTTAAAATAAGTATTAGGATACATACTGTACGTCCATCAAGCTGGTGGGGACCATTTTGAAGGACCAGAGATACATTAGCGGGATCGCTGAATGTTACAAATCCAAATCCACGACTGCGACCAGATTCGCTGTTTTTCATAACAACGCAATCGATGACTTCACCATAACGGCCGAAGTAACGTTGGAGATTTTCTTGGGTTGTCTCCCATGATAATCCACCAACGAACAATTTTCTGAAACAAAATAAGAGAGTATCTCTTCAGTATCGTTAACATACTAATTTATTCACCTCGCAATAATATAATTTGCATGATAAATATATGTCGCACTGTCGCCGAGTCTTAAATCTACTTGAATGCTTATCTTTACAGGAAAAATACTCTGTGATATTTCTCGAAAAACATGAGTCACACGAGTTCTTCGACTCATTTTAATCCTTCATTATTAATATTAATATTTGAAAAAGAATTTTGGATAAAAAGCGATACTAAAATTGCTTCACAACAGCTTCTGAAAATATTAACATGTAACAATATGTGCCATTTATATCTCAAGCATATTAACTCATTTTAATATTTATTAATACTGTCTAATGAACATAATTATACATATATTCTATAAACATCTGTGGAAATTTGTTCATCACAAAAGTGGATGCTTCAAGCCTATCATACAAATGTACAAATCCTCTCAAAGAACAGCGACAATGGTATCCCTTTTAAATTATAATAATGCAACTCTCGTGACATTTTCATACGCAATATATTAATAAATATTCATGAATAATAAACGTAATAATTCCACATATTGCGTTCTAAAGTAGCCAGTTTAAAAGGGGGGGCACTTCGGGGAGTCGCGTTTCAATACCTTGGAGCACACGAATCTCAAGAAAGGGAGAACCGGCTGCTCCAAAAAGATAAAACGTGCTGAGTCATATGTGGCATAAATACGCCCGGCAACCGCCGCGGCCGGGGCGCCGGGGCGATGCTCGCGAATATCGAAATCAATTGATAACCACCACGCCATTCCCCCCGCGGCCGTCGCGCCGTTTCGAAAACTCAAACACGCCATACCGTACCGACTTATCGTTTGCATCCGCGTGCGTGAACGAACGGCTCCCCGTTACCCCGCGGCGCGCCTTCGACCGCGGAGGCGCCGCGCGGGATCCTCCAGACGGGCCCGCCGCGCGGGCTCCGGTCGGGAATTGGAGCGTAAAAATAGAGAGAAGAGAAAGACCAGCAGCAGCGGAGGCGCCTGCGAGGACGCGAAGGCGCTTTCGCGCACCGCTCTCGTGGCGCTGCCATAAAAGAATGCGCGGGCGACGCACGGGGCCGCGGACTCGCGAAGGCGGCGGCGGCGGCGGGAGGGGTGGGGAGGGGGATCCCGAATTTTTCGCGGAGGATCCTGACGGGTCGCGAGCCAGACGGCGTGAACGCGCGCTGCGGGTCGACCCAGGTCGACCGGCGGCGTGCCTCGTGACAGAGCGAGAAGCCGAGAAGTCGCGCGTCGACTCGCCGCTTACCGCTGCCGTCGCCAAAAAGGAGAAAAAAAACCGAGAGAGCCACCAGCGTACAAGACGGCGGCATAATAGCCTCCGTTAACCGCGACGACGTGGAAAACGTTGTCGCGGGACGGAATCCGGGCACGCGACGACGGGACGACGGCACGAAAGTCTCGTGGTGGACGAGTCGTTCTCGCGATCTCTGGGCGAGACGCGCGAATCGCGAGCGGCGACGGCGAAAGCGGCAACGGGAACGGATGATGGGCCCTGCCGCACCGAATACGGGAGACGGGAGCGTGAAGGACGGCGCGCGCGGGGGGCGCGATGCCGCCCGCCGCCGACCGCACCGGGGAGGAGGGGGCCGCAGGATTCTACTCACCCCTTTTCGTCGTCGTCCATTTCGGTCTTCACTCTCATAATATTTCACTTAAAACTACGAGAACGCGGTCAATTTCAGGGCGCGAGTGGGAATATGGCACGATGCTTTAGCGCGGACGAGGGTAATGGCTCCGCACAACGCGACGTCGGGAACAGAATGTAAACGTAACGAAGCGACGCGCGTCACTTCCGCCCGTCACCGCACGACGCTGATCGAATCAGCGACCCCGTCGCGCAGGAGCGTCGCCGCCGCGCTCGGGGCCCCGTGGGCGACCTCGACTCTGAAGCCTTTTGTGTCCACGATGCTAGAACTGCGTCCGAGTTTCGGTTTGAGCCAATGAAACTGCTACTTTTCTGTAAGAGCTGCAAGTTGATTGGCTTAAACCGAAACTCGGACGCAGTTCTAGCATCGTGGACACAAGGCTTGAGGCCGGTATTCATAGTCGATTACTTATATTTAAGACCGTCTTAAGTTCAATCTTAACTCTTAAGATGTCATAAACCAATCACAGAGCCGTATTAGCGTCTTAAGACATTACTTAAGACGGTCTTCAAATAAGATCCGACTATGAATACCGGCCTTAAATCCGATTAAAACTTAATCGGCGATTGATTTATTAGTAACTGCATTAGTTGATTAGTAGATAGAATTGTTAACTTTTTGTAATTTAACATGTAGAAAAGATTGACAATAAATTTATACAGTTTAAAAATTTTGCTTCTAGCAATTCTTCCAGTGAAATTAAATATAAGCCCGCAGCTGGACAAAATTGCTAATTTTTTGTTGGTTAAACGCTGATTAAAAGAGCTAATTGGGACCTAAAATTCTTAAGATGTGACAGATTATACAAATGACGCCGAATGACGCTGTAATTCAATTTCCGACGATAAATTAAGATGTATCTTTGCAAAAGAAGGGCTGGCCGTTTAATTGAACGCATAAATCGACAGATAAACGACAGATAAAGTAAAATATAAATTATCTCGAGCTCTGTTTGCCAGACTCGCGGTACTTCTCTCACACTTTGAGGGCCGAGGGTTTCGATAATTTCGATTTACGCCGGGTCTCGATTCAAATCGCCCAGAAGAACCATTACGTACCCCTCTCTACGCACGGCCCTTTATTCGCTTTTAAGAAGCCATTTATTCGCCTCGTGCAACATATATATGTATTTTGCGCGATATTCATGCCGCGTTCATCACGCTCGTGTGCGACGATTTACTCTGGAAACGATAATATTTACGTATCGGCGACGTGCGAATGTTAAAACGTCGTCTGAGCACGCCGGTCATTCCGAGTTCAACGATCTGTCGTCGCGATCAGGTCCGTTCCGCGCGCCGCGCTAGCAGCACTTTTTCTGAATTTTCTGCACTCCGGCA
This sequence comes from Leptothorax acervorum, assembly GCA_035220615.1. Taxonomy (NCBI): domain Eukaryota; kingdom Metazoa; phylum Arthropoda; class Insecta; order Hymenoptera; family Formicidae; genus Leptothorax; species Leptothorax acervorum. The sequence continues at coordinate 500,974 of JASTWQ010000075.1, forward strand.
CTCGACGAGTGCGGAACGACGTGTCGACTGTCGAACCGGTTCCGGTTGGTCGGAAGGGACGAGAAGGACAGGGGAGGACGAAAGACGAAAGATGCAGCTGTAGATTGCAGAAAACGAGAACCGAAAGTAGCAGATCAGCAGACCTGCAAACGTATTTACCGTGTCACGCTCCCCGAATGGGTTTTCCAACCATCAAATGCGCTTTTTTTTACAGGAATCTTGAACAAAAAAATATAAGAAAACGCGTGCACGTGGCGACAGAACGTGCCGCGAACCGGGAAGAGGCTTCGAACGATAGCAGAAGCTAGGAGATTCGATAGGTTATTTGATTGCGTCGATCTCGGAGACTTTTCACGTGTTCTTCGGCAAACGTTCGTTATTAGAACTCGTCGAGGGTGGTCGCCTATAATTTCTGACGTGACGAAACGTCACGTTCGTTTTTTATTTTTTTTTTTCGAGAAAGCGTTATAAATGAAAATTTATAAGGTGTCCACGCGAGTCTCTTTCCCTGCGAACGAAGCTGGAAAGAAACCGAGAGATACATCTCGATATTTTAACTAATATATTTTCAATCGCGTCGTTGTTAGTCCCCTTACATGGTATACTTATTACATTACAGCATTATTGTGTTACAACCGGATTTTCGTCTGAAAGTTTCACACATGGTGGCAATAATCGAGAAATTGCTGAAACTAAATAACTTTTCGCGTAGTGGATGAAACCACAGAATGAAACAAATTAAATATTGTATTGCAAAAAAGATCCATTATTTTTATTAGCATATAATGCAAAAATATACATAAACTTGTAAAAATAGATATGTAAAAAAACCAACAATAATTCAGCTCGATTATTGCGAAAACTTGCGCAATAATCGAGATGTTTTAGAAAAATCTACAAATATTTTAAATTTTCTAATATTTTATGACTGTTATAGCTGTGCCTCCAAAAAAATTCCAGAGAAATTTCTTTCATGGAAAAATGGCTGAAATCTGTCATATAATGCTGAGTCATGCAATTTAACCTATCAAATTTTCGGCTTTTTTTACACCGTTTTTTGAAAGTCCATAAATGCACATTCTTTTCGTACGCCATATGCAAATAAAAATAACAAATTTCTCGCAAAATACGAATAACTATTTAGTTTTTTGTATGCACACATCAGTGTCTAGAATTTAAGTATAAAATAATATAAATAAAATAACGTTAATGATATATAATTTTTATCGCTACGTCAGTCTTTTAACAATTGTTAATTGTTTTCCTTCAATTTACACAAATTTCTGCCTTTGCAGACCTTCTGAGAGTTGTATATCCCGGCAAACCGCTTTATTCCATGTCGATGACGAATGGAATTACGAACGCGTGTGAACGTGTATCCGCGACTGTTTTGCCGTCCGATGTTACGCTGCACCACGGATGCGCTGTCGCGAGAAACTGTAGTGTCATTCAGTTTCAGGCAATTGCATTCGTGACACTTCGGCAAACCAAGCGCGATGGATCTATTGACAGAAACCGGGAAAGGACGTTTACCCGATTACGAGGTGCAGGGAGCGAGAAAAGTGAGCTTCAGCCCGTACTCCGACAACGGAGGGTAAGATCGAGTGGAAGTAACTAACCTATACGTCTACTGGTTTCAAGCATCATAACTGAAAGACAGTCATACATTTTTACAGTTGATCGTTATTCCTGATTTTTCACTTTCTGACCTTTCTTTATTTCTACAGCTTCATATTCTTTATACATATACTTAGAGTACTTTACACTTACCTCCTTATAAAGATGCTATTTTTTTTATCCATTCTCAGGAGTGTGGTGGCTCTCGCTGGTGAAGATTTCTGCGTTATAGCCGCGGACACGCGTCTGAGCACCGGATTCTCGATCTACACTCGAGAGCAGGATAAGTTGTTCCCCTTGTCGAACACTACTATCTTGGGATGCTCCGGCTGCTGGTGCGACACCTTGACGCTAACTCGTCTCCTGTCTGCTCGCATGCAGGTATAAACTTTGCACTTTGTAATCGATTAGGATTGGAAAATAGTAAAGCATAATTATATGATATCACACAATACATATATATATATTAAGTTGTCAGACGTATGTATGACAGTTGTTATCTTGCTTCAGATGTATAAACATGAACATCAAAAGGATATGTCGACTCCAGCGGCGGCACAAATGCTGTCGATAATGCTGTATCACAAGAGATTCTTTCCTTATTACGTCAGCAATATAATCGCTGGATTAGATGAGACTGGGAAAGGTTGTATATATAGTTATGATCCAATTGGACATTGCGAGAAAACTACATATAGGGCTGGTGGGTCAGCCGGCGCACTTTTGCAACCACTCCTCGATAATCAGGTATATTTTACATATATTTTAACCCCTAATATACATAGAAATTGTCTTTATACAATAGGAAACGTTCAAGAGAAGGGAGTCACATAATTGATATTACACTTTATAACTCTATAACTTAACTGTAACTTATAATTATAACTTTCTATCTTCTATAGATTGGCTATAAGAACCAAGAAGGCGTCACTCCTACACCCTTGACTCAAGACAAAGCTATAGCAATTTTAAAAGATGTTTTTACTTCTGCGGCTGAGAGAGATATATACACAGGTGATGGAATAACCATCAAAGTTATTACCAAGGATGGAATAAAAGACACCAGTTTTGCTCTGAGAAAGGATTAATGGGGAAAGAAAGCATTTATACTATATCTGCGCAAATAAAGTTATTTGAATATTCCGACACTTTGTTACTAAATTCTTTCTCTTTCGAGCATTCTTTGAAAGAAGATAACACGGCGAAAGGGAATCCAATCATTTTTCTAATAGATTTTGAATGCACAGATTGAAATTACATACACGAAAATCTGAGATATACAAATATACGTAAGCGATACTTGAATAGACGTGTTTTATATTTATACACTATATATTTTCTACTAGGTATATATGAGTGTGAAAATCTTATCTATATTTATTTTATAAATTTTTAATAAATGTTCATGAATGCTCATCAATGAGAACAAATATCTGATACTTTATCATAAATTAAGAATTTTATTTCGTCACTCAAACATACGTTTCACTTTTATTTCATGATTAGCATTAGCAATGTACACTTAAAAATCTATAACAAACGATTTACGCGCGAAGGTAACTCAATAAGTCTCGTTTAACGTTACGCTATGTTACTGTATGCACCGTATGTGATCGTATAATTACTCCGTACGTATTCGTGATATCCTAAAATATGTTTCTTTTATTTCATACATAAAGACAAGTTAATTATAACCCATTTTTTTTTACCATTCTCACAATATTCGTATAACCAAAGGAAATAGGGTAGGGGTTTGTGTTTCTTTTTTTGTTGCGTTCCGTTCTACCGTCCTTCTCATAGTTTTTCCTTGGGAACAGTATATAAGGATCGAAAGATAGACATTGCTTTCCCCCGAGATTCACTTCTTCGTCCCGGGGGGAATGGTTAACGGTTTGCCACGATCTTTACCGCGCAATTTCATTCCGAGCACTCGCTCGATCTTGCCGATAACCAGCTGGTTCGGTATTCCACGTCCTGCTTCGTAGTCATTAATGACTTGCGCCTTCTCGTTTACTTTCTGTAAAAAGCACATTTGAAAATAAACGAAAATATTCTCGTGCTTTATTCTCCTCTATTTAATAAGTATTCGATGAAATTTTAAGACACAAATACTTTACCGTAGCCAAATCTTTTTGCGACATTCCTTTGTTCTGTCGTCCTTGCTGGATAAGCTTGCCGAGCTCGAGTGGAACTTGATCATGCTTCAATTCCTCTGTCTCACGATCTAATTTGGCCGTGTTCTTTGTCGTTACATGCTGTCTATTCGCACCACCACCCCCTAGTCAGAAATATTATTTGCCTCATAATTGATAAAGACGCCCGTCACGGATTGGGAGGAAGTGCAGGTCGAACCCTGGCTGAGAAATTTTTTACAGTGATTTTGAATGCTGCTTATTAGCACGAAGAAGTTAAATCGATTAGCGACTTAATTATATGAATTTACTGTTCCAACGAAACTGTGTTTCAAGACCGACAAATAATCGGCACGCAGTTTGCTGAGTGGGAAAAAGTACATAAATTCACACAAAATATTAGGTTTGTTCTCTGTAGCTGAACTGGCTGCACTAGTTCAGAGTTTATTTTTTTCCTTCCAATGTGGAATAAAAATGATAAACTCTGAACTAGTTCAGCTACAGAGAACAAACCTATTATTAAGCTACAAAGATCCAGTCCGACCGAAGATGGCACTTCTCTCCAGTTAATTGTATTATTTTTCTGTTGCAAAATATTATTGTACTTTCTATAAAATAATACCAGGAAAAAATTACAAGACAACATATGTCTGGTAAAACACTTTTAGAGGTGCGTCCCGTTTCACGCATAATGCATCATTTATCCTAGGATAAATGATGCATTATGCGCATTATGCGTGAAACGGAACGTACCTTAGGATATCATTATTCTATATCTGTAGAAACCAAGAAAGTCATTAAACATCTCGCTTAATGAAAAATCTATAATGAAAAATCTATTATTTACGTGGAATATTGATGAACTATTAATACTTCTTAAAATAGATAACCTGTATGTTTATATGTATTAATTATATGTTAACGCATCAAAGCGCCTTCAAATTACTTGGAACTTTTTATCTATGACTCAGTATGATATAATAACGTGGATTACATGCACTTTTTTTACTGCAACTGTGCCGATGTTTGCATACATTGTTACTTTCAGGAAAGAAGAAAACAGGATAATTAGTTATTTTACAATTCTTATGGGACTGTTTTCCTTAAAAAATGTTTGGGATAAGACTAATCTTATCGCCGTGTCTCCAAGTGATTGCTCCGGTTTTTGAAAAATCTTTCAGCACCTTCTCCCTCATGGAACCGTGATGTAACTTGGTTACTGTTATCATAGATAAGAGCTGAGTAATCGTGTCCGCTCGTAGCAGACTTTGTTTATGTCGCGACAAGAACAATTTCGGCAATTTCGCAAAAAAAAAAAGATACAAAATCCCCCGGCAGGGGGAAAGTCAGACGCTTGCTACTCACAGTACTCACATTTCGCCTGCGTCTCAACGGCGTACCCCTGTCGCCGAGCGTCATTAACCGCCTGTAAACAAGCACAATCGGTTACACAATTGCGCGGCGCAAAAAATACGCTTACCAGCCGCGGCGAACCACGTTACAATACGTACACGAGCGTGATGGGTTACCTTCTCAGTTTTCAGCGTGGACGACTTCGGGACGCGTTTGCGGAGAGTGATAGGCGCAGTGTCCCAGTCCGACATGTTGTAAATGTAAAACAAAAAGGGGAAATCTCACAACAACAACAACGACAACAACAACTCCGGAGGGACAAAAGTTCGCGGTGTCGGGGGGACAAGAACTCGCGCGAAGGACGTTTCCTCGGACGCGTGTGGCCACTGCGACGATAGCGACCGCTCTACTCCCCCGCCGTGGTCGTGTCGTGGTTTGCGTTTCCAGCAGGCCAAGCAGGGTCTTCTCTCCGCCTCGCGGACGTTCCGAAAATCATGCGGCGCGGCCGCTCGATCGACCGGCGCGAAGCCGTGATTCCGCTAACATCGGGGGTCAGAGCACACCGAGGATACCGAAATTAACCGAAAACCACGTACGGCGTGTCCTCGACTCCTCGCGCTCGCCGGATCCTCGTGTAACGTTATTTCTTTTCGGCGCAACGCCGGCCGGAAAAATCACGACGCATCACGACGCGTCGCGACGCAACACAATTCGCGGACTGCGGAGTCCCACGACGCTCGAGCACCGTTCCGTGACCGCGAATTTCGAAATCCGAAACGCGAGTGCGGCGTGCCAGCGTGACGGGACTGACGAACCCTTGGTCTCTCAACTAAACTATAAAATATTACAAATTTAATAAAGACTTATGAAAAACGTTTATTGTAATTATTATGTATAAATTTATTTAAAAATTTAGTTTAGAAAAATAAGTGAGAAATAATTCTTCGTAAAGTACATCATCGGTCTGTGAGATCTTGACACGCGATAATTACTTTTTAATGTTCGATAATAATACCAATTATACACAAAAACAGATACCTAAATTTCTAATCTATTTCCTACGAAAATGATCTGAATATGATACACAGCCTTGGCCAAAATTATCAGGCACCCTCTATTAAAATAAAAGTTCTTTCAGAATAGCATTTATTTTTCTAAAAGAAATAAAAAATAAACGTATAAACTCGTTCATAATAATGAACTCTAGTAACAACTTTTGATCAAGGCTAGCTGTATATATATATGTACCTATATAATCGGAAAATGCCGTAATTAATCTCGCTTGTTTATAAACGTATGTGTTATTAGAACATGTATATACATATAATTATGCATGCAATAAAAGATCGAGTTTACTACGTTGACTTGGTACTTGTATTTTTAGATTGTCGTACCTTTATTTAATTTATGTTTATACGCGTATTGCTATAATTTTGCGTCTTAAGATGTTACAGGACTCTTGACAGAAGCAAAAATTAAGAAAAATTTGGGATGTTAAATTGTAAATTAATAGGAATATGAATTTTTGTTAAGGTAGGGGTAAATATCATCAATCATAATAAAAAATAGTTTTTTTTTTACAAATATGTAATTCTATACTTTTTAAGAGAAATACTAATAAAGAGCAATATGAAAGTGCAACGGGGTTATGCGCGTTATATAAAAATTGTACGATATATAAAAAAAACTTTAATATAACGTGAAGACGGACAAATTGCGATCAAAAGAGAATTACAATGAAAGTAGTCAAAAAATCGTGTTGCTGGTTAAATATAAAAACAAAATAAAATACATAATATACCTATGTAATAATAAGTAAAATTAACTTGTCGGAATCAGCAAAGGTGAAATAAAAGATCTTGGGCGAACTGCATGCATAATCGCATGATTTATCGCAGTACACTGCTTCTCTAAGTTATCAAGATTTCCTTTTTTATCTTTTAAAATAATTTCTTTTGTCAAGAAATCGAGAGAAGCAGGGATGAAATTGTTAACATGTTCAACTATATTTACTATATTATCACTAGGAAAATAATTCTGACAAATTTGCGAACGGATATCTTGTCGAATGATAGATGCTGCAGCTTTTAATATTCGCAATTGTTCCTGTTCTTCATTCTGCAATCTTGATTCGTACCATGATTTCGTTAAAACTTCGTGTTCAACACCTCGAAAGCATATAATTGTTGAAGTAGATTTAGTGCACCATATAATATTTCTTCCGTAACGTTCGATCAATTTAGATTTTATAGTTTCGTCATCCGGTACGTAATCAGCCCGGTATTTAATCAATAGTCCTTTTAATTCTTGTAAAGTGAATTGACAATCGTCGTGATTTTCTATATATGAACAAATTATATCCATTGCCTTTGTAACGTTTTCATCTAGCGGACGACCTTTAGAACTTTCGTTATTCTTTTCTTCTATCATTGTTGATGCATAACAGTCTGTATGAGATCTAGCATCAACAGCTACTAGGTCAGTGTTATTTGCAATTCGTTTACAAACTTGCTTTGACATGTCATCATGTCTTTTCGATATAATATTCGTAACACCGTCCGTAAAAGAAGGCTTTTTAACGGACGAAATAGATTGATGTTTTATTTTCTTTTCGTAATCATCGGAAACCTGTAAGCCGTAAGCGCGTAAGAACAGACATTGATTTTCAAAATCAGGTATGGATTTTTCGAGTTTTGTTTTTGTAGGTCTGAATTGCAGTGAGGTTGAAGCGATACTCGCATCAGATTGTTTGACAAATATTTCATCGTTACTTTTTAAAATGTATTCTTGTCGACATTTTGTGTGTACTTCTATAGCAGTCAAATGCTTTAAAATTTCATATTTACCGTCGTTTTTTCTAATACTAGTGGCTCTTAAAATATCTATTCCCCGTTTCACAACCACGCTTTCTTGTATTGAGATATCTTTATTGCAGATGAAACAGGTGCTTTCCATTTTTTAATAAAAAAGTATCTACAAAAAAGTATTTTGTTAATATTGTGTTAGTATTGTATTTTTCTACAAGTATTATATAAACATTAGTATTTTATGCAGAAATATACTCACTTTTTCTCTCGAAATATGAAGTTTATTTATTTATTTCATCTCCAAGAAGAGTCAAATAGAAAATATTATATAACCCAATGTATATATCTTGCAAAGTTGGAAAAAACTATAACATAAAATTCGTTAATTAAAATTTATTTTGTATTATATTATGCTTCAAGTATAATTAAAATTTTACATAAGAGACATATACTATAAAAATATTTATTTAAAAAAATATAGATATACGTATATATATTGTATATATATACAATATACCTATATGTAATATATATATACATACATACCTAACCTTCAACTAATTGTTGCGTACAAAAAGCAGACTGTGTCTTCACAGCACATGCAGACACAACGAAAGCCTAAACTGAACTGAATCTTCTTCACATGCTCCAGTAGCTTCTATAGGTAGGTATAAATAAGCTGATTGGTCACAGTCCCAAAGATTTCCCCATTGTCAAATTGTCATTGGTCCCACAAACTTGCCCTCTCCCCTCTTCCCCACTTCTAATTTTTATACAAAACTACTATGAGTAAAGTATATATTATATAGTTTGTTCTTTATGTCAATTCAGGTTTTTCACGATAACTCGCATATTTACGTATAAGTAAATAAAAAATCGAAAAATGACGCAATATATTGCGATATGAGACCTAGCTAAAAGTAGGCATTTCAAACTTTAAATTTCTTTTTTAAACTTTTCTAACGCAATTTTTCATAAAGTTACGATTATATTATATATGTATTATAAGATTAATTCAAAATTACGTTTAGAGTATGAATAAATTAGAGGCTCATATTTAAGTGATCATTATAATAAAAAAAGAAAAGTTTTGGATCAGATAGTACATAATTATAAAACGGTATATAATTATAAAACCGGATTATAAGCCACCGTGTAAAACGTATATGTATATAATATATAGTCACTGGCGCGTAGCAGCGGCGATGGCACTTGATGTTTAAGGGTCCGTTCCGAGTTGCGCATGAAACGCATAGACTGCATTACTGTTGCGCTGCGCTTCGAAATCGTTCCGTTTTGTCAATGCGCATGAAGCGCTTTAATTATTCGGAACGGTTTCCTGCGCGCTCTGTGCGTTAATGCGAATTGAAAATGTGAACGCCGTGCAAAACGTCAACAAACGTCGTAAAACACCTTTTTTAGAAATGGATAAACATTTTTGGTTAATAAACAGACATTAGTTACGTTTAATTTTTGATTTTATTTCTGTTATACTATCAAGTCTTATATTTAGTCGTACATTTCGTGTATTGTAAAATTTGAACAAAATAAGTAGTATTTTTTAAATGTTTGTATTTTTACATTTTATAAAATAAAAACTTTTTCTTAAAAATTGTTGAAAAAAGCGTTTAAAAGATATTTCTTGGTAAGGTAAGCCCAAGCGTATAAGCAAAAGGTCTGTTTAATTTTATGTTACGTTATTGCTCGTAAGCATAATAACATAATAACGTAACATAAAATCAAACTTTGAGGATTACAACCCAAATTTAAAACTCGTAATTAATTAAAATAAAATATACTAATTAATATAAAATAAACAACCTTCAAAACTCCAACTTATAGTATAACGCTTAACTTTAAACTTATTTCTTGCAAGCCTAAAGAGTACAAACTACATTTTATTAAGAAATTTTTGCAATATGGAGACTATATTGACTTCTGTACGTCAATTTGCTCTTTATGCCTTTTGTCACGTTGTTTTCTGTTTTCTTCACGTATCTTTTTCGAACAAAGTACGTCCGTACGTGTTCAACGTCCATGGCGATTAGTATGATGTTAGCCGACGACTGACACTTTTTTCTTTAAAAAATTAGGTGTGAAATTGATTGTATTTTGTTTGTAGATTATTGTAGTGTATTTATTTTTGTTTGTTAGTCCATTTAATTTTTAATTAAATGTTTAAAGTGTCAGTCGTCGGCTAACATCATATAATACATCAAACAGATTATACAATAAAAAAGCTCTTTTGTAGTTAGATGTATTTTTTTTTTTTTTTTTTTTTATAGTGAGGTTAAGAAGTTTTGTACTCTTCAAAAATTGTTTATAATTAATAAATACATTTTTGGAACTATATGTAAAGATCTCCGGAGCGCTAACGTCGTTTCTAGATCTCTGATTGTTGGGTAGCTACATATAGTTCCACAAATAGTATTTATTAATTATAAACAATTTGAAGGGACTACAAAACTTTGAAGAGACTATACTTCTTAACTTCACTACAAAACTCTAAAAATAAAATATATTTTGTTGAAGAGTTTTGTATAGTGAAATCAAGAAGTTAAGAAAATATGTTTTGTTTGTTGTGGTTAAGAAGTTTTGTAGTCTCTTCAAATTGTTTATAATTAATAAATATATTTGTGGAACTATGTAGCTACCCGAAAAATCTAGAAACAACGCAGGCGCTCCGGAGATCTTTTATGTTAGAGTCGTTGGAGAGTTGACTGCAATGCCTGGTTTCTACAGATTGATTATCGGGTAGCTACATAGTTCCACAAATGTATTTATTAATTACAAACAATTTGAAGAGACTACAAGACTTCTTAACTTCACTATAAAACTCTACAAACAAAATACAATTAACTACAAAAGAGCATTTTTATTTTATAATATGTTTGATGTATCATATTATGTTAGCCGACGACTGACACTTTAAACATTTAATTAAAAATTAATTATGGATTAACAAACAAAAATGGATGCACTACAAAAACCTACAAACAAAATACAATCGATTTCAGACCTATTTTTTTTTAATTTTATAATACATGGCTAGTTTCATGGTCCATAATTAAATAATTATTAAAAATTATTTATAAACTAACAAACGAAAATAAATGCATTACAATAATCTACAAACGAAATAAAATCGATTTCACACCTAATTTTTTTAAAAAAGTGTTGGTTAACATTATACGAATCCCATGGCTGACTCATCTGTTGTTCGTTCCGAATTACACAAGAAGCGCATAGACCGCATAAACGCATCAGACGCATCAACTGCCTCAAGTCGAAATAGAAGCAGTCAATGCGCTGGGAGGAGTGCTAAGAATTCAGGACGTTTAGTACAATCTAGAGAATCCTTAGCACTATCAAAGCGCTCCCAATGCGCACATTGGCTAAATCGGAACGACTTTCTATGCAGTCTACGCGCTTCATGCGTAACTCGGAACGCACCCTTATACTTACGTCACGGCGATCAGACAACACTTCGCAGACTCTCGCGATCACTCTTCGCGTCCGCGAGGTCCTTTTCGAGAAATACGGACCGTCGCGAGATGTCCGTAGCTATAAAAAGTGGCAAGTTTGAGAATATCATTTAAGTATCAAAAGAAGTTCCTATTTAAATGATTATATCGCAATATCGCAGTTCAAATTTCGAGAATCGTAAATATCGCAATGTTCAAGGTGGCGAGGCGAGCCAATCGGCGTCGAAATGCAGGCGCACGTGACGGAAATACAGTCGAAACTCGAAACGAACGCGTTACTCCAATTCTTTATTATTTAAAAAAAGATCTCTCGATCCTTTCTTTCTTCTTATTTTTTTGGATCAACATCTCATCGAACAAAAAAAAAGAAAGATGTACGTATTTGCGCTTATCGGAGAAAATTCACGAGTAATATATTCTCATCCTTTACGTCTCTGTCTCTGTTTCTCGCTCCCTCTCTCCTTCTCTCCAGCTCCTACTCGCCGATCTATTGCGCGCGTTCGATCGGCGAGAGTCCACTTCTGTCCAGTGTCCAGTCGTCCTCCCTGCCCCCTCCTTTGTTGTTGGTTCTGGCGGTTTCTGGGCTTCTGGTTCTGGCATTGCCGCCGAGAACCCTCGACCTCGATCCGCATCGCGAAGTCCGCAGTAGCATTTATATATATCAGGCTATTCGGCTGACAGCGCGCGGACGAGATGTCGTTGATCAAGACGTTGTGGAGATGCGCGTTCAGTCCGCGGCTTTACCAGATTTACGAGGTAACGTGGGTCGGTCTGGTCGACGTAAGTACGGCACACTTATTCAGCGTTTTTCCCCAGAAATTTACATAAAGTTGAGGTTATGATACGTGTGCGTGTGTGTTCGTTACAGAAATCGTACGAGGCGAAGAGCCTGGAGCGATGGGGCGATCACATCGTGATCTCCGTAAGTGTTCCGTGTAGCAGAACGAAGGTTGTGACGTGTGACACGTTGCCGAAAGTATGTCGCATTCTTATCGCGCTGTTCCGCGCGCGAGCAAAGATCTTCCAAATACCGGCGAATGCAATTTCCCGTTACAACCTACTAATCGTCTGAACACATCTTATTTCTTATTATTACGACCGTAAGAATGTGCGAATTCACAAATTGTTCTTGGGCTGTTGCAGTTTGCAGCGATATGGTCCATAAGCCTATACGCCGTGCCAGTCATTGCCATGTTCGCCATGTATCAGCGTGGCTACTCCTTGACAGATAATGTTTCTTGCTTGAGTAAACTGGCAGCTGGCGCCGGCGCGCTCCTCGTTGCCTCGTTGGCCGCACGCGGTTACTCCAGAGTTAATAATCCAGTGTATGTAAAGTTTTTGGAGACCTTGAATGAGGCGCAATTACGTTATAATGCCAGCACAAAGCAGGAACTTCATAAGTACGATTTCGAATTCTGGGCATGGCCTGTGGATTTTGATGTATCGGAACTACAAAGGTTGGACTCTTTTCCATCGATAATTAATTATTAATGTTCGAGAATCTTAAACTTTCATTTAAGTGACAAATTAATAAATTTTAAAATATCTAATAAATTTGGAATATTTATAGCAAAAATTTTTCGAGTTGTAACTCAAATGCCTTGGAAAATCGATTTACATTTCAACATTTTGTTCAATTTCTTCTGAAAACTTGGAAAGTAGGGCTTGCATATTAAATATTGATCTTTTAAGTTGAGACTAAAATTAAGGATTTTTGAAATGGGTTATATATATATATATATATCACAATTAATGTTACTGTTATCTAATTACATGTTTCTTGTAGTGATACTGCAGACAAATTGACACTAGAAAAAATTGCAAAAGCTAGTGGACGTCTCAGACGACAAAGCGGCAAAGAATTTTTATTTGCTATGCCATGTAAATTACTTTCTTATGTGGTAGCACACACTTTCGCGGGTAAACTGATTTATCCTGGCAGTATATCTCTCATCGGCTTAGCACTCGGTAACATATTACGATTATTATAGTATTTACGTTTTACATTGTTTTCACATTTTTATGATACTTAAGATTATTTTGTATCGCAATGTTAAAGGCTCTCACTTGATGAAGGGAAGAGTAGATTTGATAAAACAAGGTGGAGAAAGATTCAAATTAATGACTGCTGATAAAAATAAAATTGACGCGATGTTTGTTGATCGGCGTAACAAGTAATGTAAACAATAACTTTATCGACATTTTTGTTATGCTAAAAACTGTTTTCTAATATACACCATATTGTAGAAGCACTTATGGCGATGTATTGGTTGTAACTTGCGAAGGAAACTGTGGTTTTTATGAAACAGGCATTATATCCACTCCTCTGACCAAGGGCTATTCGGTGCTGGGCTGGAATCATCCGGGCTTCGCCAGCAGTACTGTAAGTATTATTGCTCGCAGAGGAGTAAGCTTCGCGTATATTTCACAATAACAATCCGACAGGAAGAATTGCTGTTACTCCGTCGTAAAATTCTTTATTGCAACAATAAAATTTTTTGCCAATGTTGCAGTTATTGTCATTCAGACAGTAAATGCAAAGTTGGAGTAATGGCAAGCCTTCTTCTTCGAGGGCCGCGACTTGTATCTCATATAACAGTAACAGTAAGTCATGACACAAAGGGTGCGCCATATCCAGAGCAAGAGGAAAACGCCATCGATTGTATAATGCGCTTTGCGATTGAGCGTCTAAAGTTTCCTGAGGAACGGATCATCGTGTATGGTTGGAGCATTGGAGGCTATCCCGCCACTTGGGCCGCTATGAATTATCCTTCTATTCAGAGCTTGGTAATATTCGGCTCAACTGATTACATACGTAAAAATCGATTCTATAAATTGATAAATTAATCGCCGCAGGTTTTAGATGCTACATTCGATGATATACTTCCATTAGCTATTAAAACAATGCCACCGTACCTAGAAGGTTTAGTCCGCAACATAATCAGAGATTACTTCAATTTAAACATAGCAGAACAATTGAATAGGTACATTCTAAAAAAGGCACATTATCGTAACATGATAAATTTACAAAATATCACATGCGTATCTCTATATATTGTCATCTTTTAATTTATAGATATAACGGGACCGTATTGTTAGTGAGAAGAACAGACGACGAGATCCTCTCTATACCTAATAACAGCTTATCTGGAAATCGCGGTAATATGTTGCTGATGAAATTACTTCTTAGACGTTATCCGCATCTATTTTCCGAGACCTCCGAGTCTGGGACAGTCTTATCGAGGTTCTTATCTGCTGAAGCGCCCAACAGAAGTAAGGAATTGAATATTAAAAGCGTTACTTAACAAATCATATATCAAAAAAAGTATATTATCAAATTGATTATATTTACGACAGCGGAGATATTGGAATCGTTTCAAGTGGAGGAGAAACGTTGTCTAGAATTGATAGCGGCTAATATACGAAGTAATGATGGGGAGATAAATTATCCGTCTACTCTGGGACAGAATTGTAATACTAGGACAAAATTACAGTTGGTTCTCTTCCTTGTACGTATTATATACACAAAGATTCGTAGATTTGAAGTAAAAAAAACAGCAAGAAAAAATTGTACTTTAATGCTATTATTCCACATTCTATTTTCTAGGCAACAATGTATATGAAAGATCAATCATCGTCGCACTGCATCCCATTGTCTGTTGATCTCTTTCATCCAGGTTGGGATCCAGCATCCGCATTGCTGTATGTATTGTGAAGTAGCTTTCACAATACTATATTACATAATTCTGAATATCAGAACAAGCTTCTCAAGCTTTTCTTATTTATATAGTACATTATGAACAAATGAAAGCGGTAATAACAGTGCAATTTCGTGTTAAGTTACTAGACACATACACACAGGTGTTATTTATTTCATCTTAATCTATAATCAATCTTCTTACAAATTTCTGTGAAAAATTTTACATACAAGACATCATTTTTAATTCATAATAAACATTTTAGTTGAGTTGCAATAGTTATTTGCATTATTAAATTGATTATATGAGTCGCATATCACCAAGTACTGCTTTGTATAAAATTCATTTGTATAATATACATATTAAAATTTAAAAATTGATTCTTTAATATATTGACATTATTTTAAGAAATAGCTTTTACAATAGTATGTATTATATTTTATTAGTAATTTTTTAAAAGTAATTTGCATTAAAACTGGAATAAGAATATATATACACACACAAACATACACTGTAAGAGTGTAAGATAATAAATGTATTTTTCATTTCGATATTATAACTTATTACGTAATTATCATTCGTAATTATTACTCATTTTTTAAATAAAAAGAAGCAGAACTTCTTATTGTGAGATAAAGATGACATTGCAAAGAGGTTTGCACTGAAAAATTTAATATTAAAGTACAAAATTCCAATTTAAATTTATCAAAATTTATCTGAGATTATTTATGTATATATTTTGCGCAAAATTCATATATAATGATGGTATCTTGATTCTAATTTTACATGAAATTTCCACTATTTTTCGTACAATGTATAAAAATAAATAACTATATGCCGTACCACGATAATTTCCGGTAATTTTACGTATCTTGAATATTGTCTAGAACAGTTTTAAGAGCAGTTTTAGATTCTTGGAATGGATCAACTACATTTGCGCGACTAGTCTTCATTGGTTTCTCTAGAAATACTTTCAACACTCTCCTTGTTTGCGCTAAGAAATAATCTCTCTGAGTAACTTTTTCCAAAGCCTTGAAACATCCTTCCAAATTCCAGTCAATTTTCCTACTGGCTTTGTCCTCACCCTAAGAAACAGATTATTAAATCGTTTTATTTGTTTTCATGTATCTTCTACATGCATAAATAGTAATTCTTAATTTTTCTTACTTTTATTAAACCAAGATTGACTAGTAATGCATTATTCAAAATGGAGATTTGTTTATTCTCTACAGCATGAGAAAATAGCTTTGCGTATAAAGCATCTGACAAGGATTCTGCTTTTATCCTCACATTCATGTAGCCACTGCCACATAATGCCGATACTTTCATAGTTATTCGTAAAAGCTCCTCTATATATTTCTGTTCTGTAGGTGTATTACTTTGATTTGCCAAATTCTGGAATAAGAAGTAAAAATCTTGCTAGAAATATGACTAACTTGTACAGAGACACATTAATACGTACCGTTGCATAATCGATAAAAGCTTGCACATTGTCATCTTGCAACAGCAGCAGTTTCTCACCTATTGGTGATTTCGCAAATTCCGCTACTGTTACCACTGTACTTTGTGCAATATTATCTTGTTCCTTGTTATCTTTGTCACTTCCTTCATCCTCATTATCACTTTTGTCCTCTTCGCTCTGTTCATCCTCATTATCATCTTCCTCCTCCTCGTCCTCAGTATAGTCCTCATCCAAAGAATTCAATGCATCAATTCTTCCCAATTTTGTAAGAATTTGTCGAAGGTTTTCGCGTCCTTCCGTTCCAAAGCAATTACCATCCAGCTGTAGATTTGTCAGAAGGGTTTTATCATGCATGGCTTTGGCAATAGCATTTCCAGCATCCGCGCGTAGCTCGTTATTACTCAAGTCCAGATATCTAAGGGATGTATGATTGCCGTGAATCTCCAAAGCCTCTGCTAAGACTAAAGCCCCTTTAGTCTTTATTAAACAATCTCCGAGGTTTAATTCCTCCAGACCCCGGAAAGTCGGTAAAGCTTTAGCGAGCGCTCTGGCTCCTTTCAAACCAATTGTATTGTCGTTCAAATTTAACACTCGCAAATTAGGATTGACAGATAAACCCTGTGCAATCGCCGCGATGCCTACGTGATATATGCCGTTCTGTTGCATTACAACTTCCTCCAATGTTTTCAACCTTTCAAATACGGACGCCAATGCTTGCGCACCCTCATTTTCGAGCCGATTTCTACCGACAATGAAAACTTTCAGCGCAAGCGGCGTACCTACAGCAAAAATTTCATTCCATTAAGCATTTAGAATATGTTACAACACATATAATTGCATATACATGTTACATAATATCTCACCTCCTTTAGAACTATTCTCGTGGCACTTCTCCAATGCTTTAGCTAACATTTTCCCACCTGATATACCAAGACCATTGTTGTTCAGTTTCAACTGTTGAAGGGTATAGCATGGACTCGACGCCAACAGATTTGCTAACCCTTGAATCCCAATCGGGCCGAAAGCATTGTCGCTCAAGTCGAGCTCGGTTAGTTGACTACCGGCAGTGCACAATGCCGTTCCTAGATGCTCCAATGCTTTTGGGATTTCTGTTTTCAAACGACCAGTGAACATGTCCTTCCATAGAGCTTTCTTCAATGGGGTCCCCTTCTCCTTCAACGCCTCCGCTATAGCCTCTGCGGCCGGCGTCCCCAATGTGTTCCCTTCCAAATCCAAGTACTCCAAGCACGGACATGATTTAATCGCTTCCACCACTCGGAGAGCTGTACGACAAACAAATAATAAATTCATTGATGAACAAATTCTCTTGCAATAATAAATATGAAAGTGTCTATAAATAAATAATTTAATTTACACACGCACATGCAAATATATAATTTAAACTTTAGCAGCAAAAATTTCGCAGAACGACAGCTGCGTTTGAAGATAAAATTAAAAAATAAAGCTCGCATAATCGTTCAATAGTTTCATGAGCTTTATGTACATACGTGAGGAACACGAGGTGATACATCGTCGAGAAGATTCTAACGACTTACCGTCATTCGCAGTGTCCAATACGAGCGACTGACCGGCGAACGAGACTCCGACCGATTTCCTGCTCACGTCCTTCAACTGCTCGCCAATCTCGCCTAGACTGAACATGGTGTGCGTTTGCAATTGTCACGAATATCTTGTATAAAACGATCTTGATCGATGATCCCTCGATACGGAGTTATGAAATTGCTAGAGTCCTATTAGAAACTGCGACAGGCACAGACAGACCGGACAGACTCGTCCCTTTGTTGATATCACTCCCCTACAGTGCGTGTTCCGCCAGGTGGTAGTAAACGCGACGAAATTCTATGCGCGGGAAACCACTGCCAACACGTGTCGAGCACTGGAAAGAAAGTCACTATATATTGGTCGCACGAAATTGCGAACATATTTAGAGTCCCTAAAAGTCTAGGGACTCTAGAATATATTAATTTTAAAGCGCCTCTATATCAATGTGGACATTAATTGAACTATGTAGCCAATATTTATGAATTCCGTAGGTAATGTCCATGATTTTATTTTAAAAAAAATGTGATTCTCTTCCATGGTATGTTCAAGATTTTTTAGTTCTCTTCCGTGTTATGTTCACAATTTGTCGGTTTTCTTCCGAAAAGAACCAAAAAATTGTGAACATTGCATGGAAGAGAACTATAAAATAAGAAAATAATTAATAGATATTAAATATCTGCGAATGAGTGTGTATCCACGTGATTCATCAGTGGCAAGAGACAATTGTCTTGATTTATCTATTAATTATTTTCTCATTAATTATTCAGAAGAGTAAAACTGTAGAAGATTTTTCTATTCATTTTTACCCGCTCCTACTTACCCACGAGAAGTGATATACGGTTATTACTAGACACCCTATATATTTATATGTATATGTGTACGAAATCTGTATAACGTAAAGATAAAAATTTAAAAGAAAGTTTACTCGAAAGATCGTTTTAATATCTGATTGCTGTTGCCTAACTTTCCTACAAATTTAATTGTTAATCAATGATACCTATATTGCGTTTTTTTTATTATGCACACACACAATTAAACAACAAATAATATATGTATGTTAAAAATAACGTATACAACAATTTTATTGAAATATTAAAACAATTTCCTGCTACATAATATGCATTGTTTAAATTTTTACAGACGGTTGGTGTAATTAACTAACTGTAATAATTATTACTGCGATATGCAATCTGTGGATCATGATCTACCTTTGTACAATATCGAATCCCTTAATTCATCGAAAAAAAATGTTTTTAATCTATTTCGTTGCCGAGTACACTAACAAGACCACGCTCTGCTCTCCGCGCATTTTGAATTTTGATGAAACTTGCAGTAGTTGAAATTTGTAGGAGATACTATATATGTAAGTAGTGAATAATTTGTAAAGCCGTTTTTCTGAATGGGCTATTTATTACTTATATATATATACATATATGTTACCGTCAAAACCCGAAAAAACTAGTCAAAACTATTATAGTTTTATCTAGTTTTACTTGTATTATAATTATAACTATTTAATTCTAGAAGTAATTATAGAGTTAAACATTATATGTATTTCGATGATTAAAATCATATAAATGGAAAATAGACGACAAAATATACTTCTCCAGTAAATACTGTAATGTATAGGTACGTAATAAATAAACTTTTATAAAAGTATCTGAAATAGTTTTTTTAAAATGTAAAATTCTTTTCTTCGTCAGTAAAAATTAACAAGCAGAATTATTTGACCAAACTGACGTTTATTGTCGTAGTATTACATAAATTCAGTCGACGTTTCGACACTGGTTTTGTGTCCTTATCAAGAGTTTGCTATAACAACGAAATCATGTTACACGAAAAATAACGCACAAGGAACAAAGAGCGGAGAAAAACAATATATATACCTGTCACATATTAAAAATTAGCTGCTCATAGAGCACAAAAACTTTCTTGCAGTTTTAGCACATTGTCAAATTTCGAAGTAAAGGAACCTCATCCTTCCTTAATTAATCGTGCAATATAGTCCGAAAACGACATAGTCGGCACAAAGAAATGTAAGAGTCGCCGATCCGAGTCGAAGGTCGGCGTTGAACTAATTTAAAAATACAGGCTAAGCGAGTGGGTCACAGAAAGAAAAACATAAGCACGAAGAGAAAAACAGTTATGTAGATCTTATAATTCGGTCATATAACGGATTCAGATTTTCCGTGTCTTTTTTGAGATTGATCGTGTTATTGTGTTTTTTAATGTAAAACATCTCCGCTATTTCTCTCTTCCTCACATTTCTCTCCCTATGCAACACTTCAGGAGTGGACCATTTAAAATCATGCCCGTGTATCAATCGGTGCTTGCTGACTACCGAGCGCTTACTCTCGTCTTTCTTGATGTCACTAAGATGTTCCTTCACACGAGTTTCCAGATGTCTTAATGTTTGTCCTATATAGGATACATTACAGTCATTACAATCAATTTTATAAACTACACCCGTTTCTTTCATGTTGTCCAGTTTATCTTTGCCTCGTTTTATGATGGAATCAAGCTTTTTGGGGATCGTGTGGAGAACATCGAAGCCACATCGGTTCAAAGTACGGCGAATATCTTCACTTAAAACCCTTTACATAAGGGAACACAAAATGTCTCCGGGCGTCGAAAGTGTCAATGGTATTACTAGAATCGATGATTGTCCCTGCGATAATTTAACTCTTTTAGCCTTTTATTAATTTGCTTATTGATAACGTGTTTAGGGAAGCAATTATTTATAAGGATGTCCTTAACAATTTCAATGTTGGAACTATGAAATTGCTTGTCCGAGAGTAAAATTGCGTGGTCAAAATTTTTTCTAAAGCAAACGCTTACGGTCGACTTTGAAAATTGCATAAAGTGTTACCAATTCGTTGTTGCAATTCGATGAAAATGTAT
The DNA here is from genome assembly GCA_035220615.1 of Leptothorax acervorum. NCBI lineage: Eukaryota > Metazoa > Arthropoda > Insecta > Hymenoptera > Formicidae > Leptothorax > Leptothorax acervorum. The sequence goes on from JASTWQ010000075.1 coordinate 521,992, forward strand.
TATTGATATACACACGGAAGGTTAATCCTTAAGTACTCGTGTCGGATCAATGCGATTGGGTGGACGTTTCTCTCAATTGTAATTTTTTAAAAAAAGAAAGAAGAATGGAAGAGCTAGTCTCGTGCGTGCTCCGATGAGAAGATTTAAAATTTTATAAAGATTTAGCATAAAATCTGCTTTTTTTAAAAAAGTAGATTACTAGCTTGGTTGACCACGCAATTTTACTCTCGGACAAGCAATTTCATAGTTCCAACATTGAAATTGTTAAGGACATCCTTATAAATAATTGCTTCCCTAAACACGTTATCAATAAGCAAATTAATAAAAGGCTAAAAGAGTTAAATTATCGCAGGGACATCATCGATTCTAGTAATACCATTGACACTTTCGACGCCCGGAGACATTTTGTGTTCCCTTATGTAAAGGGTTTAAGTGAAGATATTCGCCGTACTTTGAACCGATGTAGCTTCGATGTTCTCCACACGATCCCCAAAAAGCTTGATTCCATCATAAAACGAGGCAAAGATAAACTGGACAACATGAAAGAAACGGGTGTAGTTTATAAAATTGATTGTAATGACTGTAATGTATCCTATATAGGACAAACATTAAGACATCTGGAAACTCGTGTGAAGGAACATCTTAGTGACATCAAGAAAGACGAAAGTAAGCGCTCGGTAGTCAGCAAGCACCGATTGATACACGGGCATGATTTTAAATGGTTCACTCCTGAAGTGTTGCATAGGGAGAGAAATGTGAGGAAGAGAGAAATAGCGGAGATGTTTTACATTAAAAAACACAATAACACGATCAATCTCAAAAAAGACACGGAAAATCTGAATCCGTTATATGACCGAATTATAAGATCTACATAACTGTTTTTCTCTTCGTGCTTATGTTTTTCTTTCTGTGACCCACTCGCTTAGCCTGTATTTTTAAATTAGTTCAACGCCGACCTTCGACTCGGATCGGCGACTCTTACATTTCTTTGTGCCGACTATGTCGTTTTTCGGGCTATATTGCACGATTAATTAAGGAGGGATGCGATTCCTTTACTTCGAAATTTGACAATGTGCTAAACTGCAAGAAAGTTTTTGTGCTCTATGAGCAGCTAATTTTTAATATGTGACAGGTATATATATTGTTTTTCTCCGCTCTTTGTTCCTTGTGCGTTATTTTTCGTGTAACATGATTTCGTTGTTATAGCAAACTCTTGATAAGGACACAAAACCAGTGTCGAAACGTCGACTGAATTTATGTAATACTACGACAATAAACGTCAGTTTGGTCAAATAATTCTGCTTGATAGTTTTTTTATATTACACTTATTTTGTTACATTATATTTTGTATATATCTATTGTTTTAAAAATGATAAGGGCCTTATTCTCGCAAAATATCGTATACGATACGTAATGTATATTGTATATAACACTTATTGCGATCCACTTGCAAAGTGTGATTTTCTAGTGACATTCATGAAATATCGCATATGATATTGTAGATATTGTATGCGATATTTTTCGAGAATAGAAGCCTTAGGGCCGTGGCACACGCAAAAACTTAAGCAATAAGACCTAAGCAGTAAGGAAATCAACAGTATGGATTCGCTAGCGCTTTTACGTTTATGCCTTAAGGTCTTGACTATGATTGGCTGATTCGCTTACTGTTTCAGTTTTACTGCTTAAGTTTTTTTGTGTGCCGCGGCCCTTTTAGTCCCCAGACCCCTCCAAAAGACCACGTTTGTCAAAAAGACATAGGTCTTTCGGAAAAACGTTCCCATTGATTACCTCCCCACTGTGCTTCTTTTCTATTCCGTTTTTTTTCTCCACGTGGAATTGCACCTTTACTTAATCTTCCCACGTGCTCTCGTACCATTTCTTCGCTAGCTGTCGAGCTTAAGGTCTGTGATATATTTTGCTCGTCGACGAAGATATCTTTAAATCTTTGTATTATATTTCAAACAAAGAGGTATATAGTAATTGAAACAAGGTACGTATTTATTTTTTTATTGAGTAAATTAAGTTACACTACAAGTATATCATATATCGAATGGGCATATTAAATCTTGTATATAAATATATAGGGTGCATTCTTAGTCCTCGGTATACTGCAATAATCACAGGCCACTTGTTTCGGCGGTTTCTCTTTCTTGCATTGATTATTAATTTAATTATTTTATACGGAAGAAATTAAATCTGCTTCGCTGATAAACAGTAAGTTAATATGAAAATCGATAAAAATTAATTTTATTAATTAATATTTAATTCAGTTTTACGTTAAAAGACCCTGCACAAATTTATACAAAAAAAAAAAAGTTTTTGGCTGCTTGAATTTGCGATATGTTTGCACTTGTGTTATCTATATGTATTATATGCGTGTGTATATATACATGATGTTCAATTTTTTAAAGTTTGCAGTGGTATATCTCGCAAACCGATATGATTGTATTGAAAAATGTATCAGATAAAAGTTGCATATGGTTTGGAGGCGAGGGACACATGATTCCGATGTCGAGCCATGCGTAGATGACAAAACTTAAAATATCTCAGAAAATTCTTAACGGAAGAGAGCTTTATTATAGTGCTTTGAAAACGTCTCGATGAGATTTTATCTCAAGAAAAAAATCAAGTTCTATTTAAGAAATTAGTCGCCTTTGAAATTTCTTGAAAACGTCGATATCACCTAGAATACGACATGGCTCATATTCGGATTGATGTGTGTGTCCCCCTCCAAACCATTTTATCTAAAACATTTTTCAATGCAATCATTGGTTTGCGAGATATAACACTGTAAACTTTAAAATTGAACATGTATGTCACGCAAATACATATATTCGTGTGTGTGTGTGTGTGTGTGTGTGTTCGCGCGCGCGCGCGCGCGTGCATCATCTCTTCTACAGTTCTTCTCTGCTATGCTACAGTTTACGAGAAGAGGGGGAGAGAGCATTCATTCACGGACATTTATACAGATGCGGGCAGGCATATAGATACAAGTGCAAATTTGTGTAGCCAAACACACGAACCGAACGGTGCGTTGGTCCAAACACTATATGGCAATATTCACCATGCACAGGGTGCTGTGGGCTATAATCACCCGCACATCTGAATTTAAAGCGATTACTGAAACCTCCTTGGAGGCCCTAATGCTCCGCGAGGAGTAAAAGGATCTATACATACATTGATATACATTGATACGTCGTTAGTATTGTCGTCCTTAATATTTATTGATTATCTGCTCAATCCAATCATTGAATTTGGATACCCTGGTGTATATGGATGGTGCGCCTGCAGTACCGCATGGAATAATACCCCAAGATACAATTCCAGTGAGCAACGCCGGCGGTCCCGGACTACGCGAGATTAGAGGGCCACCGGTGTCACCCTAAAAATGTATTAAAGATTTTGATTAAATTGCCACGTTAATAGGCGATGCCACGGTGATTTACTAAACTAAATGAACGTCTGGGACTTACACTGCATGTGGAGATCGTATCGTACAATGATCCAGTGCAGACATTGGTTTCATGAACGGGAGAAAATCCTGTCAAGCGCTCTACGGATTCGTGACAAACAGCGCGATCGACATACTCCACCCGAACATGCTGAAGTTTATCCGGCATTACCGGGAAATGGCTAGTCGAGACGGAGCCCCATCCTATAAGCCATGCCTCTCCCGATGGATCACTTTCTGGTGGTGCCAATTTGATGGGTAGTACTTGCTGCCTAAACTTTAATGGAGACGCAAGCTTAAGCAGACCAATGTCATATGGGCCAACACCACTGAAAATTAGAAAATATATACTTGATCAATATAAATATAAAATTATATATTCATTAATTACAAACCTTTAAAAGTAATTACCCAAATAACATTTTGACGTCATAAAGACGTCTAAACGACGTCATAAAAATCCCTAGACGTCTTAAAAAGATTTCAGAAAGACGTAGTTTAAACGTCCTTGGGACGTCTTATGTCACTATTTACGACGTCTTTAATACAATGCATTAGGATGTAGATTAGACATTATTTTAAGACGTTTTTTAGACTTTTTTATAGACATTTAAGACGTTTTTCAAACTTTTTTTATAGACATGCATGTTGTCTGGCTAGATAGTATAATTAAGAAAAATACGAAAGCAGAGCTAGCGTTGTACTTGTAGCAATTAATATACTATTATATATTAATCTAAAAGTATATATGTATATGCCATTGTATTATAAGAGAGTATAGACTCCACGATATAACTGATACAAATTGTGCCGTACTTATATAACATCGCTCATCGTATTTTTCTTACGAGAAACGGATCTCATCAAAAGCCATCTATCGGTCGGACGATGCGATCGAAAATACGCCGTTCTAGCAAAGTCTTAAAGCCATTTTTTCTAAGACGTCATACAGACGTATTTCTAACAAAGTCTGAAAGACGTTTTTTCTAAGACGTAATATAGACGTATTTCTAACAAAGTCATAGAGACGTCTCTTTTAAGACGTCGTTACAACGTCATTAAGACATGCGTGTTGTGTGGGTATGTTTAAACTAATGTACTAGAAAAATTGTATAGTATATTAATGAAAAAATAATAATCTACAGAATTAACGGAAATATTATGGTATATATACATATATATATAAAACGTCATAACAAATCTCAAGATTTATTTCGTGCATTATCGCCTAAATATCTGAGAGATATAGTTTTTCGTGCTGCATCACTTATCTATGAGATACAGTTTTTCGTGCTTCATCGCTTATCTGATATAAAGTTTTTCTAAATAGATGCGATGTGATAATCATAATACCAATATGCTGCGTCATTATTAGTAATTTTGATTATTGAATTTATTATATAAATAGAGCTGCTGATTATTGATGCAAAAACCATTACGTTCTAGATTGTTAGTAGGTATGGGGGAAACTGAGTACACTTGATCCTTATGGGAGACATATATGGTACATCGATTTTACGGTAACTTCTATGAACTCAGTGTTTGATTCAACTAGCAACACTGGTTGTCTATGACATGACTTGTTTTCGAGATATTTTTGGTACCGCAAAACACAACAGCAGTGACGCCAGCAGCAATATCTGCCACATTTGTTAATATTTTTAAATAAATTTTAACCTTATATTAATAAATATACATAGATATAATACACTGCTAAAACCCCGCTTTAATAATCCTCATACTTTCTGAGAAGAAATTCATCTGTTTTTGATGTTTCTAGGTGTATGTCCCCTCTTAACTTCACGTAGTAGTGACATTTTCCATGTGCGTGACGTTTGCATATGGCGGGCGGTTTTGGGATTTGCTAATTTCGTACTTTTTTTTAATGAGTTTTTTCCTATTGGATTTCTTGAATTAGGTAATGGATAGTGAGATTTTACAAATACGCATTTGTTTGCATGTCTAATAGATAGTTTATTTTACAGTAAATCATAGAAATACGTGTGTCGTATTTAAGTATTGACATAAAATTATAATCTAATATCAGTGGGGAGACTTGGTATGGTATAGTTATGTTATGTTCAAAAGATTTAAGAAGTATCAAACTTGTTAGTTATGTAAGAATAAAAGATTACTTTGTTACGTTCAGAAGATTCAAGAAGTATTTTTATTTATAAGCATATGCAAATTAATAAGAAGCTTTATTATAAAAATTAATAAGAAGATGCTGCCAAATGTGGTTTGACCATTAATTAAAATAAAAACTGATAATTATTTATAAAAATTAAATGTTTTATTGTAAAAAATTAAAGTTGGAAGACGTCAACCCTTATAGATCATGTCACCCTACGCGCCGGAACAAGTCACCCTCAATAGGGGACACATGGTACAATTTCCCACTTTTCAGTTTTAGTTTAATAACTTCTGTATTAACTGATTAATAAAAACGACTTTGTGATGGAGTAAGGCCAACTAAATTCCTAACTATTTCATGGTACTTATTAGATTTGAGATAAACCATAAAATGACAAAAACAGCTCTTTAAAACAAAAGGGGGGATCAACTGTCCCCAGTTTCCTCTACACAATTATAAGTCAATATTATAAATACAACATTAATTAAGTATTAAACGGATATTAATCCAAATAAAAACTAATTAAATAGTTTGTAGGGGAGAGAGGGGCTGGTTGTGACATTTTTTAGAAAATGTAATGTTACGTTTTATCAGAACAAGTATTCTATTGTTATATGTTACGATTGTGAAATGTATGATTATTTAGCTTCAAAATGCGAGAAAGAACGCAAGGATAGGCTTCTTGTAACTAGAAGAAATTAATTGACTTATAAAATTTGCCAGTGTAACTTTCTACCCCGGCCCGTGGGGTTATTAGTTGTGACACCATACGGGGAAATAGGTGACAGCAACAGTATTTTATTATTTGAATAATTTATTTTACTTAGACATTAATAATATTAATTCTGACATAGACGAGTAACTTGACATGTCACAACCAATCCCGAATATTTGTAACTTTTAGCCCTGTCACCAAAATCAAACATTTGAAACGCGATAAAAAAATCGTGGGCGTGATTGGCGTGTGAAGCATGATAGTTGACGTTGCCGCAAGCGTTTATCGTCATCTAGCGTTTCTTTAGAAGGTTTAATGAACTACTTTTTATAGCTAACGTTTTACCCCTGTAACATCCAGCCCTAGTCTCCCCTACTTATTGCTTTTCAACGTTATACTTACCCTCCATAGCTTTCATGTACATAAGCTTTTGACACTTTGACCGTCTGTTCGTATGTCTCATTAAGCCGAATATTATGCTTTCCAGCCTTGACGCGAAGAAGATCTAGAGAAGACTCAACTGCCTGAATGCACTGCGCTGCAGTTATGATCCATTGTTTGTTCAAGATGGATCCGGCGCAGAAGTGCTGGGAGCGAAATTGAAGGGAAACTATTTGCGGGTAACCGTGTACCGGTGCCTCATCACCTCCGACCACCTGAGGTGAAAAAGGCATCTTGATCGGCGACGGCATCTGGAGACCGACTCGAGGTCTCCCTAAAATTTAAATTAATAACATTTAAAAATATAGACTCGCGCCAGAAGAAGTTGATCGTAACACACCAAAAAGATAGTTCTATGAAATATGATTAGAAGGATTTGTAATAATATAATAAAAACTAAGTCTTGTTCTTTCTTTTGCATAATGATCCATGAAACAATACAATAATTTTATTATTATTTGTGTAATAAATTTGAGACTTTTTAATAAGAGTAATTTCTTATGTATTGCTTTAATATTTATTTTTTAAATGTAACTTATTGTTAATAGATTTTTACAAATTATATGTTTTGTACAAATCGAGAAAATTGACTTACCGGCGACCGCCACTGCTAGGAGAGCGAGGGATACGATTGCTTTGGGAAACATTTCGATGACTGATGTCAAACCAACAAATTAACTGCATTTTATACTTGTTTCATGAAGTGCTTCCGTACGATATCCGAATGATCAGTGATGACGCTGCACTGATAATCTATTGTAATCTACGAGAATTCGTAATACGTTTACGTTAGGAAAGATTTACTGTAGACGCAGATCTTCTTTTACGACGTAATTGTATATAATTGATATCAATATATTGAATCAAATAGTACGGCGCAGCTAATTTTAACAAACAATGCTACTAGTCATATATTGTGTTTGTCAATATAACAAAATCTGCACAAATTCTGCGATAAGAAATGACTTCTATAAAATTAGATACACTGATATAAAATGTACAAGTGTATAAATTCACAGTTTCATAAAGAGAGAAAATGTATTATTTATCCACATTTTAAATTTAAAGTTTAATTTATTTAACTTATAATTATATGTGATAGTACTCTTTCTATAGCTTTAGTTGTAGTTACGTTTCAAGACCGTAAGTAAACGGCGCGTGATATACTAGGGCGATAAAGTGTACAAAAATTTACGATTAATTTTACTATAGGGAACCAAGATCCAGTCCTAACCGATTACGGCGTTCCTTTGATTTTTAATTTATTTATTTACTTACCTTAATCAATCTTTTTTGTAAAGCGCTCATCAATAAGTCAAACAAGGATATTCGCTAAAACAATAGTATTGAGAAATTATACATACATAGAAATATTAATAAAGCATATTTTAATTGTTTTATAATAACTTTGAAATAAATTAATTTAATAAAAAAACATCGAATACAACAATAAGATAATATTAATTAAGAATTAATCTTTCTTCTTATTTGTTAGTTATTTCGATATTGTTTAAATCACAGTTTTAACATGCTAATCAAATATGTTATTTAAATAATAACAATAAAACATTTTTTCAGCTTCCATCAATTAGGCTACAATTCAATTTTATGATGAAACATCCAGCTAGTAGATAAACTTCTTGTATTATTGTTATCTGATTATGATCAATCATTATCTTTCGATAAAAATATAAGAAGCATGCGGAAAAACATCCGGTTTATGACAGAGCAAGTGGATTTATTTTTTTGATTTATTTATTTATCAAGATTGTCTGTAATAAAAACGTACTTCCCGGTTTCCGGTTCAATAAAATAAAGAGTTTAGATTGGAAAGAAAATAATTATGGAGGGGATAAAAGCATAAAAGCCCGAATTACCTCTTTCTGCGAAATATTTGATTATTTTTTTCTTTCGCTCGCTTTCAACGAACCACTCTGCGCTCTGTGAGTACAACTTCTAACTCATTCTCAGTACATTACAGTTAATATAAGCAATTATAATTAACCAAATTAATTATATGAAAAAAGTTAAATATATTTAACCAAATTAAATTAGAATAATAGCCATAACATAACGATCCAAGCTTGGATCTCAATAGCCCTGCCTAATATTATTTCTTGTGTAAATACACATATTATTTATTTCCAACTTTAGAAAACTGTGCGCCGCGCCGACTAGATTTGTCAGACTTAAAAACACAGCTCCTGTTGAAATAGTGAAAATCCCCTCCCTCCCTTTAGTTAAATCGATTCGATTCAACTTTTAAATGTTAAAGAATTTATTGCGAAAAATATTACCCCAGCCAGAGTTTGAACCTGGAAACCCCGCAATCCGAATTGGTACGACGCAAATTGAAAGTTTCGACACCAAAGATTAATTGAGATTTAATATATTTTTGTTAATTGTGAAAAAAAGATCTTTCTTAAGTTATGCTTTTAGCAAAGCAAAAAGATGTCTGAAAGACACCTTTTTTGATTCTATCAAAAAAGATATCATAAAACAATTATTAGAATATAATGACCTCTAAGCCGAATTTAGCCGAAGTACATATTCACAATTGCAAAGATGTCCGGTAAAAGCGGGTTCTCTATTGTCAATATGAAGTTTAATAAAATACACAGCAATATAATTAATAATTATATTAACAAGCTGGTAATATATAATTTAAATATAAGTGATTGAATTTATGAAAGAAATGCTTTTTTTAAAAATAAAACAGATGGTTTTTTTCGGAAAAGAACCAAAAAATTGTGAACATAACATGGAAAAGAACCACAAAATCGTGAACATTATCACAAAGTAGTGGACATAGCATGGAAAAGAACCTTAAAATTGTGGACATTACCTACGGGATTCATGGACAATTGGCTACGTAGTTCAAGGTCCACATTTTATAGGCAGAGGTGCTTTTTTATCAAAATGAATAAGTTAAATTCAAAATTGCGCCCATAGGCCGCTCTCGGGCTCTCTGATAACTGGCCTTTTCTTTGTTTTCTTTTTTTTTCGTTCTCTCTTCAAATCGCGAAAATTCCGCTAGTTTGAGACACCGCAAAGGGAACGGCGATTAAATTGAAATCATAGAAGCACATGTGATATACATATAATCGACACACGTGAAGTTCTTCCGCGAAGAATTAAGCTTAGCTGAAGCAAAATATCGAAAAATACACGCATAAATAAAGCATTCATGCGACTGTAGCTTTTATATTTGATTTTACATGTTTAAAAATAATACTTTTTAAAATACGTTTTATCTCTGTCAGATAATACTTCATGATTATTTAATAGTGTAGAATACTAAATTTGTATTATTATACATATGTATATGTATATTATACATATATATGTATAATATACGTACTACACACTATGATTACCAACGATTGGTCATATCAACACCCTTTAATGAATCTCCAAGATATATTTTTTTATTGTTGCATTTACTTCATGAAATTCTATTTATAATATATTATATAATATATTATATATGATATGATACAATATATTATACGAGCCTTATAAATCAATATCGCCTTTGCAATTTATTGAAATTTTCAATGTAAATTATTGCAATTTTTGTGCAAGAAGTTATAGATACAATTATCTTTAGCTAATCTTCGAATTTTGTTGTTGCAGCTAACAATTTACTAAAAAATTTTGAATTGCCTTATTCATGTCTACGTAGCTAAAAATAATTTTATGCAATTAAAAAAGATATGTATCTTATGAATTTCATAATTAATTACGTAGTTAAATACTTACTTATATTAATTGCTAAAGTAATTACTCTTTTATCTTCAATATACCTTACTCTTCAATCCGATCGTAATCGCACTCATAATTAGTTATATAGACGTGAATTATTTGACAGATTACCATGTTACAGAATTAATTAATCGGAAACAGTAAAATGAAAATTATATCGTTATATCGATATATATCTTACTTTTGAATCAGACGTCCATCGCGGTCATTGCTTATCATTGTAGCGCAATCTTTTGTGACTGAAGACATTTTCTTTTTTATCTAAAACATCGACAATAATCTTCTTATCTAAACGCCGACATGGTATACGTCTCTAGTCTGCTCGCTCTGGATCTAGTCTTCCCGCATTGTCGACCAGTTTATTATTTTAGAGTGAACCCCCTCCTACGAGATGCCTGTCCTCCGCTGTATCCCTCGTCCACTTCTCGTCTCCTTCCTTCTTTCTCTCTTTCCTGCTTTCGCTCACGTAGGCCCCTCGAGATATAATGCAGTCATACAGATTCTTTTTTTATTAATACTGTTTTAAAAATTCACGCGCGCACGAGACGTTGCATACAATATGCACGCATCAACAAACGTATAAAAATGCGCGCGTGCAATATCTGGTAATTCAATATGCAACGAACATTTTAAACGTGCAAGCGAACTCTGGCAAACAGTGTGATCTGACAGCAGATTATCGGCAGATTCGATTAGAAATTGCAGCGAATTGCGTCCGTATTCTAACATTTCTGTTAGAGACGAACTGCAGAGTCTACAAGCATGAAATATGATGACAGATCACTGGCGAACACAGCTTCCACAGCTTTTTGCTAGTAAAATCGGGATAGATATACCCTTTTGTTATATCTGCCAATATTCTGCCGACAGAATTTCTGTCAAATTCAGTTTCTGTCTGCCGATCGCGATGGTATTTGTAACAAACTCAGCTTAATTCGTTTTCAGCGAATTAGCTCTATACAGGATAAAATTTATGAAAGGCGTATTAAACTTATCGGTTTCACTCGAGATTAAAACATTTTTATGCAGGGCTGTCTTCAACGCGCGTGTGCGATACTTGGGGTATCTTTATGCGTTCTCCACGTACATGAAGCTTGACATGAGTGTCGGCACTTGAGCTGTAAGAGCAAATCTTGAGACTTACCTTCCTTGACCTCCTTGCACTTCTCATCATTTTTATTACCGCTCGTTTATTTGATGCATAGCTTAATTAATTAAAGTTTCTCAGCGGATAAAAGTTTTTCAGTTATGTTAACGCGATTATTATTATTATTCTTCGTACAGAATACAAAGATATGACTGAGAATCTATTACTTACTTTCCAATTTACTTGTTATTAAAAACAGTACAAATTGTAAACAGAGAGTCGTCGAAATAATTATACATATAATTATAAGGTCTGTGTATCATTATTGCGTTTCGTCTAAAATCTTTTATTTAATTAAAATATGAAATTAAATAAAAAAGTTGTATTTTTTATTTATCAAATTCTAGCATTCAGTCTTTAAATTATTAAGGAAGAATTGTTTTCTGCATATCTTTCTCACTATCTACATTAATGACATTTAATTAATTAACCAAAGCGAATTAACCATAATTGCTACAATTTTAAAGACAACTGGGTAGAGCGAACTGCGAGAAAACAAAATATCGTCGTTAATACGTACCTATTTTTATTTAAAATTTTCGCAAACGTATTGACAAATTTTCTATTTTTGACTCAAGAGAATTAAAGTATTTTTTACTTTGCGCGAGACTTATCTTCCTCCTCGATGGAACTAACATCGCCTCGGCAACACGAACACCAAAACAGCACGGAGGCTGTCAGCGATGTCGTTGAGTGACTCTTCTTGCACCTCGTGTACGCATTCGTCGTCGGCCTAATGTGCATTCCGCTCGCGACGTTCGCTAAAGAAGGATTCCTCTGCACGCTATCTTACTCGCTTCCAATAGCTGGAGAACTTTCGATAAAATTCGGTCACGAGGTTACTTTTTAAAAATTGAGGGAAGATCTCAATTAATTATTTAATTATTTTATAATTAGTACGAGGAACATTAAAAATGAAGAAAAAAGGAAATCTTCAGCATCCGAAAGCCTCCTCGCTAAGCTATAAATTTCTTTTCTTTTCTCACTTCTCTTTGCAAAAATTAAAGTACTAAATCATTGAGAACGTTCATTGATAGCAATAATAAATAAGTTATATTAGTAAGTAATAATATATATAGTGCAATGCTAAAACTATTGTATATATTTACATTAGATTATATAAATAAGGAAGAGATATGTTCACGATCATTTTTATTGTGAGTTATACTTATATATAATTAGTTGATGAAAGCGAAAGGGTTGAGCGCTCATAATACGTTAACGTAGATTATTTGTGCATACCATTTACATTGCGTCCAAGTGATTTCTTCGCCGTCGCATGAAAGAGAGTAATCATTTCAATCAAGCCTTGCGTTCGCACGAAGTCTCGAGCAATCGGGATCTCCGAGAAAAACCGTAGAATGGGAACGTCCTAATTGCATCGAACGGAACTTACCTCATAGAGAATCTTCCTTCGGCGCTGTTTCCTCCAACCGCACCGATAACGTTCTAAGATCAGCGTTAATGTCAGCACTATTTCGGGACGTGACAAGGATCGAACGCCGAGTCGCGTTTCCGCGACAGAGGATCGCGATTTAGGTTTTACGTCGCCGCGGACGCCCGACGCGGATTTTTCCAAAAGACGACGATCGAGGCCGGTGTCTTTGAACACGTGACGGACCTCTCTCCTCTCCGCTGGTGTTGCTCAAATAAGGCACGACCGTCGGCCTAAAAAGGCTGAAAAAGAAGAAGCCTTCCGCCGCAGTCACTTTTATGGCGGGCAAACATGCCCTTCCAACAAACGTGGCGCGCAGAGTTCGACAGCATGTTGCTGTCTGTCGCTCACGATGCATCCTGTTCGTCTACGAATATCTCAACATTTTTGAAATCTGACGTATCCGAGACACTTACAAATCCTTGCGCGCGGCAATCGCGCGATCTTTATTTCGTGAATAAATATCTTTCTTTTTTCCGTAGCATATTTAATTTCTTATAGGACACTTCTTTTCTACCTTTCCTGTACAGTCAAAAATTTTTCTAACGTTATAAGAGAGTAAAACGGGAAACTTGTTCTCGAAGTATTGAAATCCGAATCACCGAGTTCATCCGTCATCCGATGACGATACGTCTCCGAACTGTCTGATGACTAGTATTGGGGAATTTGCCAGTCGAGGCGATGTAAATATCTGAGAGGAATCTCCCGCGGTATCAACAAACTGTTATCGTCACCGCAAAACCATTGTGACGTAATTGACTCGTGTAGGGCTGTCGTTCAGTTGGATCATTCGCATTTATAGCATGCATGTCACCCCCTTGACGTCACAATTCCCCTGTCTCGAGCGAATCTGTCTCGATGTTTTTAATCATACTTGAATCACAGAAAATTAATAAATTTGTAATTTTATAAAAATATGAAGTACATATATCTATTTGAATAATATTGAGATGGAAAATCGGGCACGAAATCAACAAAGAATTTTCTTAGCAAACGTTATTTAATTCTACAGACCTTACCTTCAGCATCCTAGACTTAAATTACATAATTACATCAATTAATAGGTAAATCATAAATACAGATAGGATACGGTCGAGATGCATCGACGTTTTTTTTAAAGCGAAACGTATCTCTTTGATGCGCGTCGCGTTATACGTGCTTGAGCTATCGATCGATCGACATCTTTTCTTTTCCATAACTATATTTTACATTTTTCTTTTTACATACTTCACTTACTCACGCCTGCAAATCGAGAGTCAAGTTGCTCCTTTCTCGCGTATATACTCATCGATTTATAAATCGAATGTACTACGAAGATCTTGAAAAATCCGCAATTCTAAAACTGTGTACGCGTAAATCAGGATGAACTTAATAAAGCATTAATTTTTATAGCTACACTGCAAATCCAAGTGTTTTACTTTAGCTGAAGCTCTTCTTACACACTTCTTGTCATTTTAAATCACATTTAAAACGATTGAACGTATTAACTTTTAATTTAATACGCGATTAAACGTGTTAAATGCCGTAATTTAACACATGAAGAAACATGTAAAAAGAGCTTCAGTCAAATGTTTCATTTTTAGACGTTTATGCCGTGTAAAAATAAATACACCTTTCTGTCAAATCCAGTTTCTTTATACACTTGGATTTACAGTGATAGTCTTATTATTAGCTATTATGCCCCATCGATTCGAAAATATGTGCGATAACTTGTAGAGAAAAAAATGAAAAAAGCAAACTAAAAGATTCAAAGATATTTAGAGCTCAAAAATTACCATTTTTGCAAATTTAGTTTATAATTTTGCATATACGTTTCCAGAGAGACGACATCGTCGGAATGCACCGTAATGAGAGAATTTAATTAACTTTTAGGATTTCCTCATTTTCGCTCACAAAAATGCGAAGCGCTTCAACATTCGAGATACGAAACTTTCGATACGAAAAATTATTTCACGGGTTTATTGACTTTTTTCTGTTTTTTTCGGAAAAAACCGTCTTCACATGCTGTACTTGATCTGATCGTAGTACATCGTCGTGGGTGGAGGTGTCGGCGCGTGATGAATATTCGAGGAAACTGCGCCAGGTATGTTCGATATGCTCAGGCCGCCAATGTTGGTCAGATTTAACGAACCCAGCGAGCTCAGGGAGCTCAAGGTCACCGAGCCTCCGGGATGCGCGAAATAGGGTTTCCGGTCAACGATGCCGGAACTGTTCGAACTGGAGCTGGAATTGGCGCACTGCATTTTTATCCCTGGAACAGATCGGCAAGTTATCGCACATATTTTCGAAATTATACAAAGAAAAAAAAATTCTTGATCTGAAAATACCTTTAGTTTCAACGTGGAAATCTTGAAATAAGATCATATTGCGTTAAAGAAAGAATAATTGCGTTAAACGAAGAAAACTTGCTTGAATAAAGACATTTATATAGTTAAACCAAGAAAAAAATGTTGAAATAACACGTTGAAATTCTTATAAGAAGATTATAATGATCTTGCGTATATATGAAACAATATGATCTGCTTGTAAGAATTTCAACGTGTTATTTCAACATTTTTTTCTTGGTTTAACTATATAAATGACTTTATTCAAACAAGTTTTCCTCGGTTTAAGGGGTTACATGGGTCTTGAAGGCAAAAAAGAAAGCTTATTTTCTCGAATTTTTTTTAAAGATACGACATGAGTTACACAATTTATTTTTTTTTATATAAAAGTACAACATGTAAACAATATTTCCTCAAAATTTCAAAGAAAAATATTAAAAATTCAGCCGTTGGCAATTGCTTCCAGTAGACCATCCAGAAAAAGCGGTAGTCAGCATAACTTTTTCAATTTTTATCTGAAATGAAAAACCCAAAGTTTTTCTTATAGTAGGTGAGTATAGCTTGTCCTTGAACGAAGGATTTAAAAAAAAATTGAAAATTGAATTTTTTGTAGCGTTTCTTGCAAAAGATGTCATAATTTGACATAAAATTAGGACATGTATTGGCTTGTAAAATGGTTTGTAATCGAAGATAAAATAAATCCTTCGTTCAAGGACAAGCTATACTCACCTACTTTAAGAAAAACTTTGGGTTTTTTATTTCAGATAAAAATTAAAAAAGTTATGCTGACTACCGTTTTTTCTGGATGGTCTACTGGAAGCAATTGCCAACGGCTGAATTTTTAATATTTTCCTTTGAAATTTTGAGGAAATATTGTTTACATGTTGTACTTTTATATAAAAAAAAAATAAATTGTGTAACTCATGTCGTATCTTTAAAAAAAATTCGAGAAAATAAGCTTTCTTTTTTGCCTTCAAGACCCATGTAACCCCTTAACGCAATTATTCTTTCTTTAACGCAATATAACCTTATTCAAGATTTCCACGTTGAAACTAAAGGTATTTTCAAATCAAGAATATTTTTTTTCTGTATATATACGTATCTCTTACGTAAGAGTATTTCTCAAAGAGAGACCTTCTTATCAACCTAGAATTAATTTTTTCCTTAACGGGAATATAATTAAATTGCTACCGTAAAAAATTGCTACCTCAATCTTAAATCATCCACTTAAGATCGGCTATTAATATTTCTCGTAATCTTTAATAGCTTATGATTCAAGGGCTAACGATACGTACTCGTGCGAATATCTCCTCATTTTAACATAAAGTGTGAACTCCAAAAATATTTTATCTCAATCTTCAAACATTCTACGTATCCGGATAAGATTTCATCCAGTTTTGCTACTTAAGACTGCATGCGGTATAAGAGTAACGGTGGAAAGAAACGAAAGATCTCACGATAGAAATTGGTACTTGGGCAGGCATCCATAAATCTAAAGCTCCGCCAGTTCTCAAGTAGTTCCCTCTCGAGCGGACCACTTCACTCGTGTCTCGATTTTGTTCTGTTTTTTTCCTTTCTCTTTCGCATCCCTATATTAATTTTTGCTTTTCACAAGTGGATCACAGATTTGCTTGATCCCCTTCAAAAATTCTCTCTTTGTCGTTTTCTCTTTTTTTTTTCTCGCTCCTTAAAATATTCGCATCAAGCCAATTTTTAATCCTTTGGGAATCACTTCCAATATCTTAACTTTTTCGAGGTTCCGAAATTTTGAAATTGCGTCATGTCGTTCCTTGTTCCTCGAAGATCGACGTGTTCTCTCGATTCGACGTCGCGACGCCTGTCGCCCACGTGGGTGGTCCGATGGCGCTGCTGCCAGTCAAAATCCCTCTCCGTGGATCCAAATGCTCTCGACTGTGCTCGCGCGCCATTTCTTCTTCTTTTTCTTCCTTTTATCTTTTCTTTTTTTTTTTTCTTTTTCTCTTCTTCGGGAGCGCACACGCGGCAGCGCCCGCGCGAGGATGCTGGCTTTCAAGGAGCACAGAAGTCGCTTCTAACCGAATACCGGGCACAACAGGCCATAGTTCGAAGCAAAGAGATCGCGCGCTCCAGAAATATACGGAGAGCGCGGCGTGTAAGAAGAGTAAAAAGCCGTGCCTACGTGGCGTCTGTGTGGATCGATCTCGTTTACACTTCACTGTGACTGACGGAAGACGAACAAGAAGAAGAAGAAGAAGAACACGAAGAAGTCTGCGGTGGAGAAAGCGTGGGTGGCAGCGTTTATCTCCTGTCGATCCGCGCGTTGTATCGAGATACAGAGGGAAGAGACTTACCCTCCTTAATCGAGATTAGGCCGTTCGCAAACCGGGATATTTGTAGAACCATAGAAACACGCCGGTCAACATTTTTCGCCGGTTACTTCGCCCAAATTTGGCACGTTGTACGCGTGGTGTCGAATTACGTATAAATAAAATACGTTTGGAATTTTTTTCAGATACGTTGTGTTAGGTTCTTTTCGAAAACCTCGAAAAAGTTAAGATATATTGGAAGTGATTCCCAAAGGATTAAAAATTCGCAGAAGTGGATAATCTATAATAAATAAATCTGACCAATTTTTCCCCATTTATGCGCTTAAAAAGTATATAATTTCTTCAAAAATGCTGCGATTTTATTCGAGAATTGTAAAAAACTATCAAATCATCAGATATATCTCGAAAAGATTGAATTTATAGATTGAACCGAAGACTTACGAGGGTTTAAATGAACAATTTGCGGATCTCGACATGCTGTTGGTAAGTTAACACCGTAAATATTACGGTGCTCCATTCTCCGTAGGGTTAAGGCCGAATTAAGTCACCTCGTTTATACCTCCGATAAATATTTAGGCGATAAAAGATTCGAGCGCGCACTTGCTAGCACGCGGCTACGCTGAAGAGGCAAAAAGCTGCATTTTACGCGTGTTTTGTGATTATTTTTACGATGCGTCTATCTAGTTATCATCCCGTCTTCGCTTATCAATAAAATGATTTTTTTTGGCAAAATATTGCAACGACACAGAAATAAATCAATGAAAATTTATGGTACAGTCGCGTAGGCTGCAAATAAGATATCGCGAGTCCGGCAAGTACGATATATATTTGCCTCGCGTAGGGAAAACTGTCAAGTGTTTCGTTAACCGTTGCCATAAAACGCGGTGTTAACGAGCGTTTTATTATCGCGTTGTCGGACGCAGACGCTGGCTAAATTAATCTCGCGAGAAAAGGAAACGACGCCTCGACGTCTCGGTCTTACGGCGGGTTACACGTGTTAAGTTACAAGGTACAAGTTACGAGCCCGAAGCGTCGTATAGGCGTGACAGGGACGTCGCCACGGTTAATCGTTTCTGTCAGCGGCGACGACGTGCACTGTATCCACCCATCCTGTGTATTCCAGCGATATTAATCTTTTTAACATGCTATTAAAAGGCCAATCAAAATGATCTAAATATCCTAATTTGAACCATTTACTAATATAAATTACCTAAATGCACCTTGCCATATAAATATATATATTTTTTTTTTATTTTTACACGCAATCATGTGAAAGTAAACGTAGCACTCAGGATTCACTATATACTTGCTTATATCGTACGTGTTTGCAGATATAATTACACATTAACGCATCGCAAATTTACTTAGCATAATACATGTAATTAAAAAGAATTAAATTAAATTAAAGTGATATTAGATACGCTCGTACAATTAAAAATATATACTGTCAAAGCGATCAGACACGAGAATAATTTCGAGCTGTGTGGATCCAATCAAGTGAGAATTATGTTTTTCTAATTAAAATTTACCTCTTTTACGAATCTGACGAACTTTGACCTGATATGAAATTCTATACACTGACAATGAGAAAAAAATATTTGGATCCCAAAAAATATTCATCAGATGGCTCCTAACAGGTTATTTATTTAATATAATTATACACATATTTATTTGGAATTAGATAAAATACGAGATGAAATCTCTAAAAAAAAAATATCCAAATATTTTTTTTGTCAGTGTAGCTAATAGAGAAAGGATGGAAGACTCGAAAGAATAGCCGTGCCGTGGTTTCAATTTGCAGGACACGGCGCCTGAAAGATCGTAAACTGTCTCCAATTTTCCAGATGGCCCCTGAATGACGTCGCGGACCCGTCAACGTTGTCCTCGCGATGCAAAGAGAACTCAAAGGTCGCAGGCACAATTTCGCTTCGTTGCATTTATCGCGTCATGTTCTGCGGTCTCATATTTTATTAAACTCGCACTTTTGGAATTTTTTCAACAACGTAGATCACTTCTAAGCACGTTCTTGCGTTATCTTCAATTATCGCTTGCGTGTAAATATCTTACGCCTCTCTCATGTTTAGATCGTTCCATGTTCCATTATTAATTACAATAAGTTTTTTCTATTCTCATTATACACATTTCGTATTTTGTTATATTATTACAAATATTGTATAACTTAAGATTTAACGTTAGTCAACCGTTTGTATATTATTAAAGCTTCAGAGATGACTTTCCGTACATGTAATATTTTATATTTTATAATGTTCTTTAAAAAGTGTTATTTTTAAATGTAAATTATTTAAAAATCAAACTCATAAATAATGATACAAAAGAAGCTGTTCTAAAAATAATTATAACTTATTTGCAATGCTTTGGCAATTAATAACGCGATTAAGAATACGCATGTATATACGCAGTAGAATGTAAGATACCGCGAAAATACACCACGACTCACCATGATCAGCGGCAGGAGTCTGACATCCGCTGTGCGGCGAACTGACGTTGGTCACAGGGCTGCTGTTGCCCGGTTGCTCCTGCATAGATTGCATGCTGACGTTGACGTGGCCGGCGGCATTGTTGACCCCCGCGAGGCCGTAACCGACGTAATAATCCTGACCGGGCGATTGAGTGGTGGGCGTCGAGTTGGCGCACTTGTAACCCATCATTGCCTCGTCCTTGTAATCGGCGTGGTGCTGCGAATGATGTTCCTTCACCGTTGGAAAACCGTCGGCCGTCGGCCTGTACGCCGTAAGCTGATCCTGGCCGCGGCCGGCGCCGAAAGACCCGGGCTCGCTCTTGAACGTCACCAGCTCGCCGTTTCTGTAGACCGAGGGGGTCGGCTCGCTGCCGGTCTTGTACGTGACCTCGGTGGTCTTGTAGGTGACCTCGGCTATCGGCGGCGCGGACTTGTACGTCGCCGGTGCCTCCGGGTACGCCCAATCGGCCGCGGACACCGCCGCGCTCGGCCCGTACATCGCGTACTCCTGATAGTTCTGATACTGATTCTGATAGCCGTTCGCGTACTCGAGGCCACCCGGTCCGGCGGCCAGATTCTCGTAGGGGCCGGGGGTTTGCACGCCGACAGGACCGGCGGCCGGTGAGTAGTACTGCGTGTATTGCGGCTTCAACACCTGACACTTGCGCCGAAAGCCACGTGGTCGCCTACGAAAGCTACCCTCCTCGAACATGTACTCGGTGGACGGATCGATGGTCCAGTAGTGACCCTTGCCGGGCCGGCCCAGGCCCTTCGGCAGCTTGATGAAGCACTCGTTCAGGCTGAGATTGTGACGCACCGAGTTCTTCCAGCCCTGATAGGTGCCGCGGAAGAACGGGAAGCGCTGCTGGAGAAAGGAGTAGATCTCCGAGAGGGTCAGCCTCTTGCCCGGACTCGACTGGATCGCCATCACGATCAGAGCGATGTACGAGTACGGCGGCTTCTCCTGTCGTCGCGCGCCCGGCTTCCTCGCCTGCATCTCGCTGCTCGCGGTCGGATTGCACATGAGCGGCTCCAAGCTCGTTTCCTGATGGGTCAGGCTACCCGCGCCCATTGGCAGCACCGCCGAACGCGCGGCCACCGTCGACGAGCTCGGATGCACGACCACTGTCTGATCCTGCTGGTGGTGCAGGCCGCTGGCGTCGGACTCGCTCTTCATGACCAGCCGCAAGCTGTCGGCGCCGGAGTCACGGGACACCGACGGCACGATCACGCTCTGGTCCATCGAGCTCCTGCAGCGGTTCCCGATCGTCAGAGTCCACCCGCGGCGAGCATTCTACGACACGCGCGAATATATTCCTTCGGATTTTCACGACGCGATACGAGTACCACAATCTACGAATACCTACACTACGATCGGCGACGACTTCTTCGAGTGACGCGCGGCGGTAACACGAGAGATTGCACAAAAAAAAAAAACGGAGTTCTTATCGCGGTTCTACGCGGTGCGCTTTACGCGAAAATCAACACATCGAGCCGATCCGATCGAGGATCCCATCTCCGTTCCGCGCGGAGCAACGACCCCCGGTCGCCCGAAGGGGGACCCTCGCCGCCTTCCAGTAAGCGCGACGCCGAGGTCGCGGATATTTACACGGTCGGATGTAAATTGTTTGCGCGATTCCGCCGCGGAAGGGGTCAATTATTTAGACTCGGGGCTTCGTCGGGGCGCGCGTAACAGAGGCTTACGTCGGGGGCCTCCGAGTCGCTATGATGCGCCGCTAAGTGTTTTCGGATGACTGCCGCCGCTCGCCACGGCCACGGCACGGGAGCGGAATCTGGACCGCGCGGATGACGTTGATCCGCGCCGCTGTGACAGGGTCAGAAACGGGCGTCCCCCCACGTGGGCGGTCCGGAGCAAGTCGAGCCGGGAACGCGGATTGGCCGTGGGCTGATGTGCCACACGAAAAGCCGAATGCTGCGCCCAATGGCGTCCCGAACCGCCCTTGGAGCTTCAACGTCTTCTCCTACGGTCGTCGCGGAATTATGGGGAAAGTGAATTGCGTAATGGCGCGTCACTTGGATTCGTCAGTCGATGGTGCGTGACTGATCGTATGGCTCATTACGTTCTGTTACAATTATTACAAGGATGTTATAATTATCCTCGGTGCTGCAAGAAGAGAATGGGACAGGATCTGATATTCGCTTATTGAAGCGAAGTGAATGTGTGCACCTGAGAATTGAAGAAATATTTGCAAGAACCCACATAAAAGACGACATGAATTTAGAACACTGAGGGCCAGTTTTTCAAAAGTCACTTAACTTTAATCTTAGCTTAACTCACTCTTCGTCTTTTTCTAATTATTTCTTTTAGAAATAGACGTGAGTTTAGCTAAACTTCAGTTTAAACGACTATTGAAAATTGAAAAACTGGCCCTAAAAGAATCTAAAGAACGTCTAAGGCTCGTATTCATGATCCTTTTTTATTTCAAGACCGTCTTAAGTAATGTCTCTTAAGATGCTAATACGCGGGCTCTGTGATTGATTTATAACATTTTAAGATTATATATACTTAAGACGGTCTTAAATATAAGAACGAACTATACCGGCCTAAGAATCATCAGGAATATCTAAAAAAATTTGAAAGCATTCGGAAATACTCTCTTAGTTTTTCATTAGTGGGTTCTAAAGTTGAAAATGCAGATCAGACCGACACTCGTGAAAGAATGTAATTTTTATGAACAAACAAGTTAAGAAAAACGTCTGAAAGCAATCTAAAAAATATCAAGAAAGCTTCAAATGTTTTTTTAATTACGTTCATTTATGTGGTTCTATGGCTTTATCGTGATTAACGCATTCAAAAGAAAAATAATGACCAGAATGTGCTGTCGCTTTAATGGATGATGACGGATCAAAGACGCAATTTGAATATATTTCAATAAAATTGTAATTTATAATGTTTATTTAATGCTATCCTTTGCGAAAATATCGAAACCGCTTTAAGATCATCAATCCTCAATATTTTCATAAATCTCAAATTAAAAATCTGTGTTGAAGTTCTACCTATTTGAATTTCAAATTTTACATTAAGAGTTTGTTTGCCCATTTATACTTCGAAACGTGCAATCGCTATAATTGAAGATCTATTTAAAAACTTATTGATATTTTCATTAAGGAAGAATCAGCTCCAGATTGATTAAAGTATTCATGGATGTATACATTGATTTCAAAATATTGCAAATGTATTTGACTATTTAACATGCACCAGTTTATTGACGTAAATGAAAATTCCCACGACGATGTAAACGAAGCATTCGCCAATACCCTTTACACAAGCGGATCGTACTTAGTTTGCTTGAAAATTGCAAGTGAGTATTGCTTCGTCGGATATCACTATCATGTATACTTACGATGAGTAATGTATCCGTCTTCGGAACCGCGTGATGCACAGCCGCGAATGCATACGACGCGAAGATTAAGGGAAGCTATTGGTCCGTTTCTTAGCCAACGGGATACTGCGGCTCTTACTCCGCCCGTTCGTAGAACCGCCTGCTGTTACCTCACGACAGAGAATCGTCGCCGTCTCGTCGCGAAACGGCAATTTTTTCTTTGAGCGAAAATCTTTAAATCTCCTATGCCGATTTTCTTCAAATTCGGAACCAACATATTGCTACTATAAAGCAAAACCGCTAAACTTGACAAATAATTAAAATAATTTATTTATTAATTTCTCTAGCTCTCTAGCAATATATCGCTTTAACGATGTATTTCAATTGAAACTTCTTTCTTTAAATTTTATTTTCAACGTTTTATTCAGAAGAATAAGATATATTACTGAACGTCAATCAGGATTTCTTCTAAACGGTCTCTTTTCCGCGAAGATTTTGAAAAAATTTAGTAATATGTTATTTCAAATAATATAGGTATAGGTACTAATAAACTAAAATACAGATATTTTCAAATATACACTGAAAAAAAGTTTATTATTTGCAAGAAAATTGATTTCTATAATAAATTTAGTTTCCTTAATTCAAAGAAGTATTAGGTAGATTTGAGAAAACATTTTTTTGAATTTAAAATATTTTCTCAAATCTATCTAAAATATTTCTTTGAATTAAGAAAACTAAATTCATAGAAATCAATTTTCTTGCAAATAATAAATTTTTTTTCAGTGATGTGCATTATTCAAACACACACACACACACACACACACACTCGACCTGACCGCCGTGCAATACACTTCGTCGGTGAGCTCTCGCGGTTTGTACCATCGTCGTGGTCTCGAATAAAGTTCCCGTACATTCTAATTGTGCGTCAATAACCTCCCTCACGCAGATCCTTTGCTTCTTTGCCCTCTCTTCCCTGACATCCCTGGCCTTTTCCGGCTAACCTCTCGGTTCGGCGGGCCTAATCTTACAGCTGTAAGATTAGGCCCGCCGAACCGAGAGGTGATTATGGCCGCCGAACCGAGAGGTTAGCCGGAAAAGGCCAGAAATGTCAGGGAAGAGAGGGCAAAGAAGCAAGGGATCTGCGTGAGGGAGGTTATTGACGCACAATTAGAATGTACGGGAACTTTATTCGAGACCACGACGATGGTACAAACCGCGAGAGCTCACCGACACACACAAAAAGATATCCAGTAAACATTCTTTTTCTTTTAAAGTACCTATAAAGAATTATCACATACAGGGTATATAAAAAAAATGTTAGAGGAAAGTCCCCTATTATGAGATAGGCTCCTAATATGCGATAGCGAGGTTTCTGCTAAACTAATAGGCCCTATCAGTTGGTTCCACCATGAACTTATTGCCCTTGAGGTAAAACCTATTTAGTGTAAAATTCATTGTTTGATCGTGCGTGTAGTCGTTGCAGAGAAAGAAATTGTAAAATTGAGTGTTGTCAAGTGCCGTGGATATGAGACTTTAAACCTTGTTTATTATATAATTAATAAATATTTGGCAATGAGTTCTGCATGCAGCGATAGAGTAAGGTCGTATAAATAGGAAAATACGGGATATGTTGAGTTGCTCAATTGTAGAGATTAGATTTGGTGATCGCGAAACCACAAGGCGTGGGGCTCGTAACATGAGATACTCAGGGTATTCCTGGGTTGCTGGAGTATGAAAGTTATTGTACAGTAATAAAATAAGAGAAAATACTATATTAACGTTAAGGGAAGGTTTATACGAAATTATAAGTGTGTGCTGACCTTGATTTGAGGGGAACGGGTGGAGGGGGCAGATTAGGTACAATATTGGGTATAAGTGTGTTTACGATTGTTGCAAATGTGCTTCCCTCTATTACATTTGTCTTTCAGAAACTTTAAATAAAGTTGTCTAATTACAATATGATGTATTTTGCACTTTATTAGCGATTCCCCGGAGTCTCTCATATTAAGAGCACACTTTTTCGATTTTGCCAAAAGCTTATTTTTTACATTTTTTTAATTTTCAGAAAAATTAATATTAAAATTAAATTTTACACTTTAGCATCTTAAAGCTTATTAAATTCCCTTCAAAATGTACTATATTTTTCAATTCTGCCCATAGACTTCCGGCAATCACACAAAATAGATGTGGTATCTCATAATCGAGGACTTTTCTCTACATATATTTTTTGAGAGCAGGGGGTATTTGCCAAAACATGAAGAAAATATCCAGTATTATAAATATGTGTCCTAAAGCCAGTCTTTATCGTATACTATAGGAGATGATCTATGTGATTTGTGGGCATTTAACGAGCAATGGATTGATCGAGGTGGTCTAACAGTTTAGGCTGTCCCTAATCCTTCACAACTTAATCCCTTACATTTTTTTTTGTCGCGCCAATCCCTAAGCCTGTCCGAGGAAGTGAGAACCGTTTTCGCATTTCATCGCACTCCGAAAGCCACCGCACCTCACGCCCGTCAATCTCGTTTCCCCCTGAAGTACCCGCCCGGACGCAGGCCTTCCACGCGCATCTCATTTCTCACACCCCAAGACCCATCCGCTTCTTATCCACCGGCCGGAGTTATCCGGTCGGTCCTAGATTTTTTACTAATACAGAGACACATAAAAACTTACTTAAATAAGTAGGTCCGTAAAGTATATAAGCCCGTAAATCCGAGATTCCAAGCCAGGTGTATTCGCAGGAGTACGTCATACTCTGAGACGTATAGGAAGGATGGACTATGAATGGGAATCACATACCTCTATAGGAGCATCTCCTATAATTCGATATAACAAAGACTGACCCATATATTACGGCTATTTGTTTTAGGACTTAGGATTCTCTTTGAGCATTTTCTTCTTCTTTTGATGAATACTATACCAACTCTCGGAAAATATGTAACATTTTTTTTAAACACGGCCCTTTATATATATTTTGTGCTCCTCATCCGATTTGACACCGAGAGAAAAAGCCGGGGAGATTAAAATAATCTCCCCGAGAGAGATTAAAATAATCCGACCAAAAGGCAAATAATGAGGTAAGTCCGGGATAGATGCCCTACTTTAGTTAAGGTCTGTTTTTATTAATGGCATTCGAGGCAAGAAGAGAAAACAGATTTATTCTCGACAAAACAAATGATTAGTAAAATTGGTAAAAGTTTACAACAACTTACACAGCTCGGATTACTTTGACCTTGACATATGTTGTCAAGGTCCCCCTCCTGAGTAACTTTCAGAAGGTTTTAGCTGGCGGTCATTGTTTATTAAAAAGTTATAAACAAAAATAGTTTGGTGGGAAAATTATTTAAAGCAGTGAATTGTTGGTATATTGGAAGAAAAGTTATTTAAAGCAGAGATTGGTAACTTTCCTTTCAATATACCAACAATTCACTGCTTTAAATAATTTTCCCCACCAAATTTTTTTTTGTTTATTAAAAAGTTATAAACAACTTTCTAAGTTGAAGCACATACAAAGCACACACTAGTAAAGCGCGCCACTAACCTATAGGTTAGTGACGCGTTTTACAAGTATGTGCTTTGTAGGTTGAAGCACATACTCGCGAAATAAAGTATTCTCTGCTTTAAAAAAAAACGTAATATTAGTCGTTTATGCCTTCCAATACTCAAAATAGCTGCTATATTTTCCAAACTTTTTTTGTTTATAACTTTTTAATAAACAGCGACCGCCGACTAAAACCTTCTGAAGGTCACTCAGGAGGGTGACCTTGACAACATATGTCAAGGTCAAAGTAATCCGAGCTGTGTAAGTTATTGTAAACTTTTACCGTAAAATTTTCTCGTCTCGACGGGCTAAGAATCTCGCTTCTCGATATTCTCGAATTTTTTCTTGAGACGTTCGAGACTATCGGCTATTTCATCTGTTCGATATATAAAAAGACAGCACATTATTTACCTCCTACATGGACATAAAGAGAAATAATGAAATGTACGATAACCCTTATTATAAAAAGCAACAACTGGCTGAAACATCACGTGAGACATAATTAACATTATTATCTTACTGAAAATATTAAAAAATGTCCTTGAAAATTTCTAAAAATTGTTTACCTTATTTACCAAATATAAAATACTCAACGCAGAGAAGCAAGAAGAATTTTTGTTTTGAAAAAATTGTATTATTTTCGATTCACTTACAGAAAATACGACATATACTTATAGAAAATGAAATTCAAAATGACAATGGTGGTGGAGACTCTGTACGTCCGATCAAAGTAAATCTGCAGATTATTGGATCGGTGATAAGAAAATATTATTAGAAAAAGCATTTTTATTATTTGAAGAACGTGAAAATCAATGTAAAATCGCAGTTTGTAAATTATGTAGGTACGTCGCAGAAAAAAGAAGCAAAAATGAAAGACGGCAATACAAGTGGAATAGGAAAACATCTTTTAAATGCTCATATTTGCATATATTTACGATTTAATATAGGTATACCAATGAATCAAAATCAAAACTTACATCGGTAAGATACTCCTCCTTAATACTTCTTCTTTTATCCATCCTTTTAATCAATATCCATAATATTATTTATTATTTAAAAATATTAATAATCATGCTCGATATGCTAATATGCTCAATACATGAGACAAGTGCAAATTAATTAGTTCGACAATTATAATAGAATTTATTTATTTAGAATATAACCATTTACGGGAAACATGTACAAAAAGATCCCTTTAAGGGAGAAATTAATTAATGCGGTATGAAATAATGTGTCTCTATTTAAATCTTTAATGGTTTTTGTTTTAGTGGTTATTTAACTACAATTAATTGAACAGAGTTTTAAATTAATGCTGATAGGTACATATTTACTTGTTATTTTACCAAAATTTTGTAAAAAAATTATTTGGTACCAGGGGTGTACAAAACGATCCCTGGGGATCATTTATACACAAAAATAGGTCAGTATAAGTATTATTTGTTATCATAAAAAATATATTATTATAATTAACGTAATTAAAATTTAAACACAAAATTAAATTAAAATTATAAACATTAGATAAAACTATAAATGTCGAGTAAATAAAAATTATATAATTATAAAATTTTTATAAAAAGAATGAAATAAATAAAACAAAATACAAAATTATAGAATTATAAAATTATACAATTATTTACCAAATGGATTGAAAATACAAAAATCACAAGAATAATCATCTAGCACAAATAACAAAAAGGTTAAAGTAAAATAATCCTGGGATCGATTCTGGGATCACGCATGGCGGGATTATTTTGCCCCAAATGACATTTCGTCGTTTCGATATTAAAATCTTATAGTAGGTACTGAAGTACAGTGGTAATAATAGAATATGATAATCATGCGTGAATGCATGTACTTTTCTCGGTAATCAAAATCACTCTTACCTTACATCACAACAGCGAATTTTATATTTTTTAAGAAAAAGAACTTGATAGCGTGTGACGCGATTTACCATTACACTTGATTGACATATTAATTCCTGCGAAGAAGTCTCTTAATGTTTCCGCGAGAAGGCATTATTATTTTTGTTAAAATCGGTAGGGATCGTTTTGTCCCAAAGGATCATTATGTACTCGTTTCCCTGAATTTCAAAAACTCTACACACTATATTTGCGAAAGTGCAATATAGTTTTATATAAATGTAATATATTGCATATGTATAGGCACCATTCACGCAAGAACGCTTCTCTGAGATGTTGGTTGATTGGGTTGCAAGAAAATATCTATCATTAAGTTTTTTTGAAGACGATGAAACTCAACGATTATTCAACTTTTTAAATAAACAGGCAGTTTTACCTGGCAGAAATGGATTTAAATCAAATGTTCAGTCCCAATTTTACAAAAAACAAAAAGCCGTCATTATGATTTTATCAAGAAATCAATCATAAGTTTCATTTACAATCGACGGATGGACATCGATTGCCAATCGATCCTCTTATGGCATAACCGGTCATTTTATTGATGAAAATTGGAATTTGAGATCGTTATTTATTGATTTTGTCCCATCAAATGGAAAACATACAGGTCAGGATATAGGTAGCAATACTTTTTTATGGAGTCCTCGAACAATTTGGATGCGTAATTTGGAATTGCGTTAAAAAATTCAAGGCATAACTGTCGATAATGCTACTGCTAATACATACTTTCATAGAAAAACTCACATTTAATGAATCCTGTAGACGGCGAAGTGTTCGATCCTATAATCAACCAACATTTTCGATGTATGGCCCACATCGCAAACTTAGGTATCCAAGATATGCTTTGTTTCTTAAAAAGTAATTTGCAAACTGAGAAAAATAATGACTCCTGCGATAAGAGATTGACAATGAGGAAGATAACGATAACGACGATGATGGCGTCAATGACATCAATAAGAAGTGTGTACTTCAAAATTTGCGTTCTCTCGTTAAAAAATTAAAGTAAGTATTCAGAACAACTGCACGAAATAAACTCAACGCTTGGTTGCGAGACAACGAATGTCAAACCTATGGCACCGATTCTGGATGTATCAACGAGGTGGAATTCAACTTTCGAAATGATAAAATCAGCAGTGAAAATGAGACAAGCCATTAATCTACTTTGCAAAAATAATGCAAGTATTCAATATCTTTGTATTACAGAAGATGATTGGAAGATATTATGTGCAGTTTTTAAATATCTTCGTCTATTTAAACAATCGTCTGACGTTCTTGGTGGCGAAAAGTACGTGACACTGCCACATAGCTGAGCTGACATTTAATCTTTTACTTGATAAAATTGAACATTGGAGAAATGAATCAAAAACATGATCAATCGGAGATAGAATATAACATCCTAACAGCACTCGTTGCTGCTCGCGATAAGCTTGTTAAGCATTATCGAAAAATGAATTATATTTACTGTGCAGTATTAATTTTGGATCCGAAGCATAAAGTAGAAACGTTCCAACTCACCGATTGGGGAAAAGAAATGGAACAAATGACATTGAAAACATTTGAGAACATTTACAAAGAGCACTACTATTCTCCAGAAATTAATATACCCAACTTATATATGCCAGGATAAAGATAATGGTAACACATCTGACGATAATTGTATTAATGTAGATGTGCTATTTAAAAAAGGGACTGCCATTAATAATAGAAGAAATATTGCATTAATTGCATATAATCGCAATGATTTTTAGAAGCAAGAAATAAATCATTATTTATCTACTAAACGAGCTGATGCAAGTGAAAATATTTTACAGTAGTGGTACCGAAATTAAAAAGTATAGGTATATATACCTATCCGACGCTGTCTAGAATGGCTAGGGATTTCTTAGCAACGCCGGCTACGTCCGTTCCTGCAGAGCGATTATTTTCAAGAGCCGCTCTTATTATTCGTAAACACCGTAACAAACTAATAAATAAATCCGCCAGATGGTTATTATGCTTAAACTCCTAAATAAATTGCGACTTAGTTAGCAAATTATATACTCAATCTCGTAGAATAGTTATAAAAATGGTTTAATATCGTTATTTATGTTCTACAATAAATATTGATCTAGTTAATTCCATAATTACTTGTTTAATAGTTTAATAACGATTGTGTTTATTTTTATACAATAACAGCGTCTTTTTTGACTGACAAGTTTATTGTCCGCGACCGCGAGCAATTCTTTCATTGAAGTCAATATAAATACTTCTAATTCCTAGAAAGTCTATGATTTATTCAGCTGCTACTTCGATAATTCTAGACTAATCTTAATTAAAGTTATTATTTTAATATATCTAATATATAAACCAAATATTTACACACAATTAAAATAGTACATTAATTGTACTTTGTGCTTTGCTCTTTTTAATTATAAATTTTCTTAATGCTTGAAAAAAAAACTACTAAAATTTCCAAATTAAACAAATAATTCTAAAAATTTAATACCGAAAATCTCGATATTTATCTCGTTTTTTCGAGAAGAGACGAGACGAGAAAAAACAAATGATAGACAATAATCTCTGAAATGTTATTTTAACGAGACGAAAAAATTTCAAACGAGATTCCGAGATTCTCGTATCGAAATGCATCACTAGTTTTTATATATTTTGGTTTGATATATGTTTATGACATGCATAAGGTAAAGATGCCTATTATGAGATAGGTGCCCAATATGAGACCCCACGTTATTTTGCAAACGCGACCACTTTTTTAAATATATGTTACTGCCTCACTTTGGTAACGGATGACCATCAAATGTTATGTTAGTGGCAGCCACGTAGCGCATGTAAACGGTTGTATATACAAAGAGTTTGTTTTCGCCGCTCATCGAAACTTTTCAATGTGCTACCTTAA
This sequence comes from Leptothorax acervorum, assembly GCA_035220615.1. Lineage (NCBI taxonomy): Eukaryota > Metazoa > Arthropoda > Insecta > Hymenoptera > Formicidae > Leptothorax > Leptothorax acervorum. The sequence goes on from JASTWQ010000075.1 coordinate 553,883, forward strand.
AGGTTTGTAAACAATACAATATAATAGCAATGTTTTGATATTCATGTTTAACATGTTATTAACGTTAAATATAACCATTGTACCTTGGTGTTTGGTCATAACATTAGATAGGTTACACGCATAGCTTCAATGCTTTTATGATTTGTGTAGTTCTCAATATGAGATACCTCATATTATACCTCATATATTACCTCATATCTTAATATTGTAAACGTGTTTTTTTTTAATTTGGTTTCCTATGAGATATCATCTCATATTAAGCCCGTATCAGACTACCGACTGCAAAGGCCGACCGACTGCCGACATGAAAAATAGATTTCAGTATAAACGCGAGTTGGCTGATCCAGTCACTCGGCACCTTATTGTAATGAGTCTACTAAGAGTCGGCAGTCGTAGTCGGCAGTTCGGGTTGGCATTTGCAGTCGGTAATCTGATACGGGCTTTAGAAAACCCCACTGTCTCATATTGGGATACCTTTTTTCAAATAGGCAAATTTTGCAGGTCTGAAAAAAAAATTATAGAAAATAAAATACGTACTTCAGCCGTTAATGCACTTTACTGGTAAAACTTGAATGTTTTAACTACAGAAACACGTAAAGCTTTTAAGTTAAAAGTTAAAATTTAAAAAAATATACGCTTTTAAAAAAAGGTATCTCATAATAGGCACCTTTACCCTATCATTCTTTGCTCATCAAGTAATCAAACTCTTTACCATAAAATATTAAATGTTATAAAAAATTACAAGAAACCAACATATTTTTGACAAAAAGCAAAAGGTGTATTTGGCCATCTTATTCAACTATCGGACAAAGATGCCTCACCAACTAAAAAGGATAGATGCCCATTTCTAAAAATATAGAAATAAATAAAAAATACTTGTGATGCAACAAAAATATTATTCTAATCAATTATAATAATGTTTTTAAACAATAATATGCCTTTCACACAAAGTTTAACGTTACTTTCTAACATGTGTAGTAGGCATGTCTAAAAACATAAACATTGATTTAAATAGTGGGGTATCTATACTTTATACACGTGAGGCATCTATCCCATTTTAATGGTAAAGACGCTCCATATATTTTTTAAAATTATGTAACGTATTTCAACGTACACTCGCTTATAACGTTCAAATATCTACTTTCTAACGTAACATCAGATTTTGAATGGAATATCGCATAATTATACAATACGACAAGATGTTAGAACTCCTTAGCAAAATGTTGATGTCATTTAAACATATGTTTGTTAATAACTTATCTATTTATATAGAAATTTCTTAATCAATTGTTAGTACACACATCAAATACACGATTGTGCACTGAACAATGCCGACATCAGCGATATCCAGTGTTTATAAACACTATAGTGTTAAAATGACAACGGGGTGAGGTGTCTTATCCAGAGGAGCGTCTATCCCGGACTTACCCTATTACCAATTTTTTCAACTGAAAAAAAGAATTAAATCAAAATAATGTCTGATTAGAAGGATCCGTTTGGAAAATATCCGAAAAATCCATTCTTTACTTTCAAAACATAGATAATCCGATTACATATATCATATCCGATCAATAGATCTTGATCAAAAATTTTAGACATTATTACTATTACGGATATTACTCATCTATGAAAATTTTAATGACCTTTTCTTCTACCTGTGAAGGCTAGAAATAATTTTCTGGCGGTTATTATTGCTGTGTATGTAGATCCTCGTACGTCTTCTAACGATGCTCATCAGGCGATCGTCACTCGATACCAAAGAGGACGTCGATGATCGAAGCGTGAATGTCGATCGATCGGGACGAGATGTTTATTCGCCTTCATGCGTGACCGAGTATCGAATGACCAATAAAGACAGAAAGAGAGTTCATGCCTTATCACGGCGCCCTGTTCCACGTGCTTCATTTTATTGCGATCCTTGAGAGACTGGTCTCGAAGGGATGGCACTTTCGAGAGGTCGTAAAAAGGAAATTTTACTCGTAAAATACGAGAGTTCGCCATGCCCCCCCCCCCCCCCCCCCCCTACCGAGAGAGAGTATATCCATTAAAAGAAAAGGCAGAGATATTATATGGAAATTAAATTACGAAACGTATCAGATAAATCAACTTCTATAAAATTTCTTTATTTATTTGCAATACTTGATAATTGATAGCTTATGATCTTACGATAATCGCCTACCATGTGAAAAATTAATTTTGAATCTTCTATAAAATTTATTTACAATAATTGACGTGATAATCGCCCGCCACTGCGTAGGAAATCAATCTTTAATTTAGAAACTTTTACTTAAGCTTATAATAAAGATCGGTAACTTCTCGTGCTCGATTGCAACAATAATAATATATTTAATTTCTAAAGAAGATTGTGCAGGTTTCGGTTTTTTAGATCACGTTATCCAAGAAAGACGACAAAGAACAAGTATATTCTGTCAATAATTTGTTATCAGCCAAATTGGACATTAGAGAAATGATGAGCGAGGATGTTAAACCACACGGTGGATGCTGTAGACCACGAATTCTCAGGAGGAGTTTGTTTGCCTTAGAGCAAACGAGCCGACGAAAGAGGAGCAGCGCGGCCATCTTGTCTCTGTCTTCGTGCTTCCTCTCTGCGAAGAGCGTCGGCGTCGGTTCTTCTCCCCGCGATCTGCGTCATCCATCCGTTTTCGTGGCTCGTTTGCTCTAATTAGGACAATGAATACCAATGTTGATTCCTCATTTTAAGTTCTCCGGAAATTCTATAGAAACGGTTTACTTCAATACGAGAATATTCAATATAAACAAAAATATACAAGAATATTTAACAATAAGCTAATTCAATACCAGTTTAATTCGGCACACGAATATAATCTTCGTTCATCAATACTAAAATAAGAAGTTCATTTTTTTAACTTCATACTTTTGTAACAATTATTTCTGTACTTAATTTTCTTATATTTATGTATATATATTTAATATTTAAAAAATAGAAAGATATTCTTCTTAACAACTTATTAAAAAGTTACATACTTTTTAACTGGACCTAATCTTTCAAAAATGCACAAGTCATTAATTTTGTCAGTTCTATGTCAATTTTAATTTTGAAACTGTCCTTGAGTTAAACTTAAATCTTATATGATTCTTTCATATTTTGGAATTTGAAAAGATTGTGTTTTGAAGAACAGAAGAATATAAATCGAGAACTTAAGATTGGATATTAGTAGTTTATTAACTTTTTTATATAAAGAGAACTTTTTCTCTGAAGATAAATCTGTGGAAAAGAAAAACGATATCTACGCTATAAAATTACACTTACATTTAAATGTCCTTTCCTTAAACGAACATTCGCTAGAATCAGCGGAGGCTGCTTACGCGCCAGTAATAGGTCTCGTGTCTTAAGGGTTGAAAGTCAAGTGTTTTGGTCCTCGTGATGATCGCTCCTCGATCTCCTCCTCCTCCTCTAAACCGAAGAGCAACCCTCGTGGCACCGCCTGTTTACCGTTTTACTACTTTCGAGCCCTCCCGTGACATTTTCTGCGACAGCCTCAAGTGGCCTCTCCAAGGGAAAGTAAATTGGCTTCCGCCATAAAAACCGGAGGAAAGTGGGAAGATGCGTGGCACATCTCGGGTGGCAATCAAATATTTGTACACAGAATACTTGGACTGCTGACTTTTAACGGTACAGGAAATATATCGACATAATTTACCACACCGCTCTTTTCATCAATTTCTATTCGTTGATCGTTTATAATAGGTATAGGTAACGAAAAAAATATGTTATTGCTACTCCAGCGAGATTTCGACGAACAACTGCAGTCGGCGGATCTGGTAGACGTTCAGGCGATTTTATTGCGAGGGTCGTGGATGCTTTATTTAAGATAAAGGCGCCTTAAAAAAAAACGGGACCACCCGAGAAAAAGCCGTGTCGGTTGCACGTGTGCTCATAGGAAAACCGCAGGCCGGAACCAGAGATTACGGTCAGGGCGGCTTCCGCACGTTTATACGTATATGGCAGGGCGGTATACTTTTAATTACCCCGGCTGCGTTTGATCCGTGAGCGATTATGAGATGCCGTCGTTTTCCCAGCTGGATGCAAATATACCTAAAAAAGTGAACTTAATCCATATAATTCTGTTATAGTGACACTTTCTTTTTAAAAGTTATCGTTTTCTGTATTATTATAACATATTGTTTTGCTGGGTGGCAGTGTGGTCTAGTGGTAAAGCGCCAGACTCGTATACTCGTAATCAGGAAGAAACCGGGTTCGAGAGTCCATCTGATCACGGGAATCTTAATATTCTAAACTGCCACCTCTCCGCACGAGAAACGGGGAGAAACTCGTAGGAGAAACTGGGCTCCGTTTTTCGGAGGAGAGACGTTAAGTCTCGATCGAGATTGCGAAGTATTGCACATATAAGTGCGCAACAATTAAGGTCGCATCGCGAATTGGTATGCAATCGTTGATGCACAACGAAGAGTCGTTCATTTCCTATATTTCTCATATTCCTCAGTTACGCAGATAGATTCTATGATACAAAATTGTATATGTAACAAAACATTATTCCGACATCTCAAATGAAAAGATACCACGATGGAAATATATCTTCATTTGGACTGTCGGAATAATGTTGTGTTACATATATAATTTTGTATCAATAGAATCTATCTGCGCAACTGATAGCCGAATCAATATTTTTGGCATTTTTGCTATGTATTTACTATAATTTACGCGGTATTGTCTATACTTATGTTTATTTTGTCGCGCATGCTTGAGCAGGAAAAAGGTCAATAAACAGCCGCGTGATGAGGGCAGGCTAATGAAACGGTAGCGAATTCCGGGAGACGTTCCAAGGGAATTTTTGGAGCGGCAAGACGCGCGGGTAAGACGAAACCGTCAACAGGTGCATCTGTGAATGGCCGAAACGAAGCCGACGCGCCGCGACGCGCCGCGCCGCGCGGTAACACGCGCGTATCGGGTGCGCGCTAAAAGACTACGAGAGGGTTTGTAGGGCGGCACGGCGCGCTCGGGCGGCCACGATCGACGGCGACGGTATAAAATTACTACGGTATCGTGTAAACAGAGAATCTCGTCGGCGCGTCTGATGGCGGCCTGGGTGGCCGTCGGCTCCGGAGCTTCACGTGTTTCTTCGCAAGCGCCGGAGGCCGCAACGACCGAGCGAGCCGAGCCGAGCCGAGCGGCCGAGTTATGGGCGAGCTCCTCCCGCGACAATAGCTCCGACAAACGTATTTATAGTGTCCGCGTTGCTTTTCCCGACGCTTTTTTTCATCGGAAAACGCGCCAATTCCCTCACGCATTTTCCCGGATCCGCCATCGATCCTCTATCGTCCACCTACTCTTCTACCTCAGCCACTCTCGTCGAAAGTCTCGACGCGAATTTCCACGGCGGCGCTCGTCTTGTTTGTTATCCTCGCGCCTATCTCTCCCCGTGGTTTATTATATCACGGTTGAAGATCGCCAGGAACACGTGGAAACTCGGCGATCCATTTATAGAGATTTAACTCCATTAAATTTATCGATCTGCATGAATTCGGAAATCTCACTAATTATATTTTTGCTCTTTAAATATGAGATCTCGCGAATTTATTAGTAAAAGGCTTCTCTTACCATAATCGTTGGTTAAAGAGTCATCGATGGCTAAAAAGCGTATACTAACAATAAGATGCGTTTGCGCTGGGGTAACGTGCACGATCACCTACGGCGCGAGCCCCGCGCGGGTTTTCGACAGAAATCCGCGTACAGAAGAAGAACCCTGCGCGCTTTCCGAAATAACCAGCATGGCCGGATAAACGTGTCTTATTTTGAGAGCTAGCCTTCCCTCTCTTTACTCGCTGTCTCTCTCTCTCTCGGCGGTGTTCCACCGTGATCTTACGCAAAAGAAACACTATCCAGACACTGCGCGCGCCGAGGACGAGCCGCAGAAATCGGGAGAAATTACGGCGCTCGAGAAAAGCGGAGCAGACGAGTCGTGGAAATTTATGGGACCACCGCGTCCTAGATCGATCCGCTTTTTATTCGCGTTCTTAATGATACATTTTCTGGAAAAGAAAAGAAGGGGAATGGAGATAGGAGAAGGCGATAATCTTTGCGAATTTACAAAATATCTGCATCGATTTCCGTTTGCTAAAGCCTAAAAGTTAAATTGAGTAAGTTTGTCCCGATTTGTTCCATTAATTGTTGTAATTAAATCCCCGCTATAAGAAAACAAAAGAATGAATGAATCACTATGATGCGACAGTTTTCCCGCACACACTTAAACGCGGGAAAACCGTTCTATAAGCGATGTAATAATTCATCGAGCGTGTTTGTTGCTTTTACCAAGTGATTTATAGGATTAGGATCTCGTATCTCGCGACGCGCCCTAAAAACGCGCCGAGATTTTTCAGTTTTCACTATTCGTGGCTGCATCCCCCGTAGAGCTCTGGCTGTTTACGCAACGTGCTGTACCCCACTTAATCCCATGTTTTACTGTTTAGATCTTGACTACCGTAGGGGGTTGTTCCGACACGATCTCTCTGACGTTCTGTCCCGGGTCTTCGTACTTTTTCTCCTCTGGCATCTCTCTTTTTTCTTTCATCGACGCAAAGCAGGTCCTCACGGATGTGCTCAAGGCGAAAGATACTTCTGCTATACGCGAGATAAGACATCTGATGAAAACGAAGATCCGAGGAATCGAGACTACTGACGTCGCGCAACAGCGTATTCCCGTCGTTGTCTCTTTAAGACATTTTTATCTTACATCTTCAAGTCGTCCTGCGTTATATATATAACTTTTTTTAATAATTAACGCAATTATATATCTGTAGCGGCCAGCGTAACTAATAAGTATTTCTTCGTACTAATTAAAAATTATTTAAAACAGAGGAAAAGTGTAATATACAAATAAAATAAAAGTTGTAATATTAATATATTACATAAATAATCATAAATATACATAAACAATCTTTTAAATAGTATTAATATAAAATGTTTCTCCAATAATTGTTAATGATGTCAAACATCGTGTAATTACACATTTAACTTATAAGGATGTAATAATTATGATTGATTACTTCAAGCAAACTTCGTGCAAGCATATGCGAGGTGAAAAATTATCGTTGCTTTTAATTCTCTTGCACGATCCAAATGGAACTTGAAGTATTACAGCTGCGGCCATCTTGCCGCCTCGGGGCTTAACAGCCTCGTTAAACATTAACGACCGTTTGTTAGAAGGCTCGAGCTACCGGAATAGAACAAGGAGCCGCGCGAATGCAACGCGGCTTTTACTCCGTGAACCATTGACGTCGATTCGCGATTCAGCTTTCCGCGTTCCGATACTCGCATTGTTATACCCGCTAAATGCGCTCGATTCGTTTACGATCACCGACGACCGGCTTGAAACAGTTTAACTTAATAAGAAGAATAATTAAAAGTAGCTTAAAATTATTTTCGGAAAAAAGTTGGATTAAACCAAAACAACTTAATTTGAAAGAAAAAAACGAATAATTAAGAGTAATTTAACTTTTAACTCGGGATTTAACTCGATCATTAATTCGCGTTTCTAGTTAGATTTAAAGATCTGATTATTACTAAACTCGGATGAGAATCCCATCAGCGAAGATTTAATACCGCTTAAATCGAGCGGATAATAGACTCGCGGGATATCGCGTCCATGAAATCAATTACAACAATGGCTTCCGCGCGTCGTCGCGCGCAGCATCTTCCGGGAACCGTGTTCGCGACGAGCCGGAAGATATAAATCTCAACTCTTTCTCCCACCTTCAAACGTTCACGACGAGTCGGGGATTCTCAAGACCGACCCTCGTGCACGGGACACGCCACGGTCTCACGCAACGCGCGGACAATTCTTTTCCGTCAGCGCGGTGTTTACAGGACGGAGTATCGTTACGAGCTATCGGACGTGAACCATCTGTCTGAGACGTCCAGCGAAGAGCGAGAGACCGATACCAAAAAAAGTATCTCTCCTCGTCTTCCATCTCGCGCACTCGCATTCGCCCCGGCGCTCCTCCGTATGAGTTTTCGACCGCGTACCCTATCCTCCGACATGTTAAATATTGATGATAAGGAAGCGACGAGAAACGCATACAGAGAGAAGCACCGGACGAGTATCGGCGCGATGAAGAAAGTGCGAAAGACAGGGAAAGATATTTTCTCGATGTCCACACTTTTATAGTCATTTGATTAATGTTGCATTGCACCCGACTAACGAATGCGATCTAATTAAAAATCAATTTAGTTGCTGCAAGATCAATTTGGTTGCTTGTTTGCTCTCGGTTGGTTGACGTCTTTTATTTTTGGTGCTCCGCTTTTAATTATTCTTACTATGTGCGAATGCACGTTAATATTGCGAAATTCTCATCAAGTGATCTACAGCACCATTTTTAATACCGATCATCTTTCGACTCATGATTTTTTCTGCGAGAATCTTCATAGTCTTGAGATGTTTTTGTATAAGAGCGATAGTTCTGCGACTACTTATAGCAAGATTACTTGAGAAGGACCCAATCCCCCGGGTCGAAACGTCGTAATAAAACGTTAATTTTCTACTCGCTAATTGTGTCGATACTTAACAAACAATTTTCTGTTAATTAAAAATTCTTTTATCCTATTTAAAATTTTAAAGATTAACGAAGTACATAATTCAGTTAAAGAGTTTGCTCAAGGGCTATTTACAACTGAAAAACAAAGTTTTATATCATATAAAATGTTTATATCTGTGTAGCTTAATTCCTTAATTTATCGAAACTCTTTTATTTTTTATGTGTTATTCGAAAACTAACAATATATTTCTCAAGTCGCGTTCTGCCAATGCATTACCAAAAATATAAAAAGTTGCGTTAAATAAAATATTTAACATTATTATATCATATCAATAAAATGTCATAACGCGCATTTGAAAAAGAAATATGGTCCACTTTTGGATGCGTTCTATATCTTCTGCTTTACTGTGCATCGATATCGTACAACGTACAATGAGATACCTACAGTCGAGAAGGAAGTGAAAGGAAACTGCTTTGAGCTGCAGTCGACGAAACAGTTTCCTCTTTCAGTCGATAATAACATCTCCTACAGCTTGCCTTACGTTGCTTGCCTCCGTTGCCGGTTCGCCAGCAAATTCATATTTATCAGTAGCTTTTCGAATGTATCGCACGAGGTCTCCAAGGAAATCAGAATTATCTTCGAGAGATCATACCACACGGAGATGCCAAGTCAAGAAAACAAATCTTCGACTTATATACAACTTTTATACGTATAATCGTTCTTTTATTTTTAAATTTTTTTATGTTTAATATTTTATATAAATTTAATTTTTTTTACATTTTCTTCCTTTGTCTAAATATTTAATTTTTTTTATTAAATTCCGTAATTATCAAATCTTATACCGTTCTTCAGCAACACGATTATTAACTTTTATAGTTTCGAGCATTTGCATTATCCTTGATCTTCGAATCCCGGAATGTCTTGAGTCTTTGATTCCTCATTCCGGCAGCCATCTTGTATTCTAGGAGCTCTTTAGAACGCCTAAATCTACTTACGTCTTCGTTGTATCCTTCTGAGTCTGCTCGAAATTCTCCGAATTCCTTGCGTCCTCAGGTGCTCGCGACTTGATCTTCGAGTTTCCCAAAGGACGGAATTGCCGAGATCTTTTAATGATCCATTTAAGAACAATTATCCGCTGAAGGAGAAAGAGACAGCCGCGCCCTATAGTTTGAATTCTTAAACGCTTTAACGCCAGACTAAATAAAAACACCGTGCACCACGAGCTCCCTATCCCGACAGCGACCTGTTCTTGCGGACAGATTTCGTATATTTTCTGAATCAATATTGAATCTTCCGCGTGACCTTGGTATAACAGGTAGCGCGCTTAGTTGCAACTTATCCTCCCCCGATTCATTTTCTTTTCTTCATCGCTGTTTTTGATATCCGAATTCCGCACCGATTCGCGATTTTGTGACGCATTTTATTTCCAATTTTAATAGAAGGGCGACGCGCGACGCGACGTTCCTGCCTTTTCTCTCGCGGTACAACGTAATTTGTGCGCCGATATAGATTCCCATGTGATGTAACGAGCGCGGCGATATTTTCTCAGTACCGGCTCTTTTTATTCGTACAGCTTGATCTGTTATCCTAAACAATCGCATGCTGCCATTGTTTCTCCGGACAATAATTTCGCGTGCAATTTCGGAAACACGTATTCCGAGCATACACAACTGTTTCCGTTTCGAGACAGTGTGTCGTATATAGCGTCGGAACTTTAAAAGCCTTTATAGTTGCATACAAAACTTTGACAAATTCTGATGCCTCTGCAAAAAAAAAAGATTTAGATTAACAATGAAGATTATCCCTATGGGATTATAGGTACTGTCATCCATCATAATCCGTCATAACTCATAATGAGCTATTGTCTAAATTTCCGGGTCTTTTATATGCACAGAATATTTACTTAAAAAATTTTCTTCTATTCTTTTCTTTTCCTTTCGTGCGTATCTTGACAAATTCAGTTCCGCGACAAAAATATATTACAAGAAAATTACAACTTTATAATTATTTGTGAAAAGTCGAAAGAAGATAATAAAAATCCAAATACATGTTATAATTAATAACGATTATAATAAAAAGAAGCTACTGCAAATTTGCGGAAAAGAATGCAAGGATATATATTGTTTGTAATTTAGGAGTTATATTATTTATTTTACAATCATATTTGTAATTGTATCATTTATATTTGTTCTGACATCACATTCTGCAATTATTTAAAGAGTTTACATTTTCTTGATTTTTCGTGGTTTTACTAATTCTTAAAGTAACCTCTGTTAAAATTTTTGCGTTGCATATTTATTTCACGTGACAGATTATTGTCACAAAAAAATATTTGTTTTGGCTTGAAACATGTTCTGCATGAATTAAGGGTTTATTCGTGGTGAGACATGTAATTACAAGCCTAAAGAAAGAAAATCTCTCTAAGAAAGTTACCTCGAAGGATTTAAAATGTATTGAAAGCTGAAAAAGGGTGTGTCCAAGAGATCCTTCCTATTATTGAGTTCTTTCCATAATTACAATTCATGTATGCTGTCGACAGATTCGTCTGATATGTCGACAAAGAAACTCAAAGATAAATACGACTGGGCTTTTACCTAGAGTCAAATTTCACAAAAAAATATGTTCTATGCGTTCATCTTTCAGTCCAACTGTTAGTTTGACTATTTCATGTGGAAACATGTCTGTGTGCAAAAAATTTACAAATAAAATAAATCATCTCTTTGCGTCTCCATTAAAATCCACCAAATTAATATCTATTAGCATTGTGTGTGTGACTCGTTCGCATTTTGTTTGTCATTTTTCAAACTCTACATCTCCAAATTCTGGTGATATAATAATCTCCGAATTTCTCAAAAAAATCTATTTATAGAAAAAAAGTGAGATGCTGTGACAAATCTGCGTTCTGTAATTTTTAAATCCTTAAACATCTTAATGCTAGAAATCAGATTTAAAAACCGTATTATTTGTTCCTAAATTATTTTTTTACATTATCCTGCATCTTTATACATATATACATATATAGGTAGTCATATTTGTTTTTATACAAAACTCATAATTCTCTTCATAGATAGGAATATAAAGTATTTTATTGTTCTGTTGTTTTCTGTTCTAATTTATTTAATAATAAATCGTTTATCTTTCTCTTTCTTTTCTCTTCGAAAATTGGTAGCGTTTGCAGAAAAATAGAAAAATAACGATCGATTAAAGATACATGATGCGGAAATGGATCGAAGTCATAAAGAAAAACAATTCAGAAAGACGATGACTTTTTTATTGATAATGACGCAGGTACAGCTGTCACTATGTAACCATAAAATTCACCGAAGTGGCGAAGGTCAAAGCCGATTGATTGCGATTTCGAGAGAAATGCATATGCAGCAGTCCAGAAGAACTTTCGCAAATATTTTTTCCCCGGCGTCGGATTAAATTTCACAATTAAGGCCACGCGATGTGTCAACGATTCCATAATTCACCTTTATCTCAACCTTGACGATCAAGTCCAGTTTATGAACGATCAACAAGCAAATTCATCAGACCAAATGGCGCGATCGGAAGTTTTGATAAGTGCCTTGCTTGAAAGTAATGAAAATTCTTCGTTCGAACAGTAATTGTAAAATATTGTTGACGGAAACTGGTTTAAAACAATTAAAACACACATACATACGTTTGAACACTACACAGATTTCAATATAAAAAGATAAATATATATAAATATAAAAATTAGAATTTATTATTTATGTTAAATAATTTTTCTCGCTTTATTATTATCAACGAGATAGAAAACTAATCTTACAATTAGGTAGTTTTCATCAGCACCTCGTACGTTTCACGTTACTCGTTCCAACATTAAAATGTCTCTCGCCGATACAATTCACGAAACTATGACAGAGTCATCGTGGATGATTCTGAGTTGTTCGTAAAATCTCAATGGCGTTTCTATATCCCCAGCAATAGTTCTCAATCGTCGAGGACTTGAGAACATCTTTGTCAAGTGGCTGGAGTACTCGCGCGAGTAAGGTGATTTCGTAAACGAAAATAATTTCAAAGTGACGCGAGTGGTCATAAAACCGGGTGATAAAATTGGTAATAAATGCTGTTAGCTTAAATATTTAAAGAAAAAAATAAAAATTGAGCAATCTAAATGGAAGATTTATAAATGTAACATTTATTATATTATTTTTACAAGTGTATTGCTCGAGTTTTATTTTTTATATAATGTTGCACATTCACAATTCAAGATGTGGCTATTGCCATCAAAAGAAGTTTCCACTCTTTTTTTGTTTCTCGATTTTTTTTAATTCTTTGATCTTCAAATTCTCGAGCCTTCAGATCTTTAGTTTGTAAATCTAGAAAAGCAAAAAACTCAATATATACTTACGCACAATATATATATATAGCATCGAAAAAATTGCGAGAGAATATATATATCCCACGGTAAAAATACAGCTTTTCCCCGAACCGTTCTAATTTCTTTAAATAAATTCCTTTAATCTAACGCGGCATGTTTTAAGGAGAACGTCAAAATCGATAATTGAAATAAGATATCGAGCCGTGCGAAACCAAAAGGATCGAAAGCCAAGTAGTTCGGGGCACCGCGTCGCTTCCCTAACGTGGTGCTCGCGAGGAAGAGGAAGCACGGCCGGGCCGTCGGGGGACGATGCGCTGAGAAAAAGCGGCGGAAGGCCGAGGTAACATCAAAGGGAAGCGACAACGGATATGCGTAAACCGACGCGCGAATGCCGAAAAACCGACAGAGCGCCACGGTTAGGACTGTTAGGAGTAGCTAACCGTGGCGCGCGTTCTTGGGAAAAGCTCATCAAAGAACCGCGGACGGATAAATGTAACCGGGCCGTTTAGCGCGAATCCCTCGCTAATTTTAATTACCGACTGATTTACGTCTCGATATGTTTTCTCTCGCGTGCGCGGGTTGATGCACTTCTTCTTTTTTCTCTCTCTCGTTCCCTTTTTCCTCTCCCCGCAACGTTCCGGTTTAACGCTTCTTCTTCTTCTTCTTCATCTTCTTCTTCGGCGCGGTCGTCTTCTTCTCATTCCCTTTGCAGCACGTGGGCGGAAGATGCCTCAGGAATTCGTCCCTTTCTCTTTCTCTCTCTCTCTCTCTCTCTCTCTCTCTCTCTCTCTCTCTCTCTCTCTCTCTCTCTGCCCTTCCTCTCTCTTTTTCTCTTTGCGTTAACACGCCTGTGATTGCCCGCGAAGAGGGAATGATAAATTCATCGAAGACAAGCGGATATGGATTAGCGTGATTTGTCGTCACCGGATAGAGAGGGTTTGTCGCCTGAAGTCGTGTTTATTACTTATCAAAACTTCTCTTTTTGTACGCGCCGTGGTGGTGCAGCTCATCGCATTTGACCGCACAGAAATATTAGGGTTGGGGAGAAAGTAATACGGGTCACGGATAAATGACGATATAGCGTACTGTAATAATTTTTGTTAATAACTTTTGTTAATAACTAAGTCACCGCTATTGAGATTTATAGTTAACAACCTATAGGTGTTTGGATGCGGCATTGTTCGAAAAACGGCCGTTATATGCCTCAAACCGAGCTATGCCCGTTTCTATCAACGTCGGTTAACTTTAACCTTGGGTCAACTCACTCTTCGTCTCTTTCTGAGGGGGACAGTTAGAAAGAGAGGGAGTGAGTTAATCTAAGCTTAAAGTTAACCGACGTTGGTAGAAACGGGCATTAAAGTCATCAATTTCTGCACGATAACTCCCAACTTTATACCGCTGCCACCACTGGGGTGCGTTCCGTATAAGCGTCCGGACGACAACTTTTCGTCCAAATCCTATAGTATATGTTACGTGCACTATAGCTTTTCAGCACCCGGATGGGAAATCGGAACGCAGCCCTGTGAACACCTTAATAGACAGACTAGGAAATCTTCCCGCAACCTGCCTATACTCACCAGAGAGAGATGTTGCGCCTTCTGATTATTACATATTTCGATCGATGCATTTCAAGCACGGCTTGAAAGGACAACGCTTTCGAAATGCGGCCAAAGTCAAGAGATAAATCAAAGACTTCTTCGCGATCAAGGGAGCCGGTCTTTTATCGGCGTGGAATCTAACTTCTTCATGCCTGAAAGACGGCAGAGAGTAATAGATTCAAATGGCAATTAGTTTAATTGAAGAAAAACGTTGTAACCATCCTATCTTGATAGATATTTTATTCACGAAAAAACCCGGATTATACTTTCTCCCCAATCTAATATAAGCCGAGAAGAGGGGAAAGAAAGGGAAGGATTTTAAAAAACTATTTGGAAGTATTTTCGAGTCTTTATCGTGTAATCGGTAATCGTTTTCGCCGTATATCGTATGGGATGTTAATCGTGAAGATTCTCGTTCACGATCGATCGCGGGCGGGCGGGCGCTCGTCTTATCTCCTTTCCGCTCGCTCGAGGAGGACGTCGACGTTTCTTCTGCCCACTCTTCTGTTCGAGCGTAGCCAGCGTAGGGGTAGCCTACCTACCTATCTACCCAGCAACCTACCTACGTAGGCACGAGGATATACCGCCGGTATAGCCGCCTACGTAAGCGCGGTCGGGGACGCAATATTCCAGTTTGGTTTGATGCCACAGTCCGTCACCCCCGCGGAGGTGTTTTTACACAAAACACAGAGAAACCCATCTCTCCCCCCGTCATCGTCGTCCTCGTCGCCGACATCGTCTCGCCGTCGATATTTCCTCTTTCCTCTCTCAGGCCCTTTTCCGCCCTTTCCGCTCGCGCGCAGGCGATCCCACCCTTCCTTTTCCTTTCCACCTTCCTTCGATCGCACAGCTTCGGCTAAGCCCCCCCCCCCCGCGAGGAAGCACGGGGGCGAGGTGGGGCGCTTGCGGGCTGGGGTGGTTGCGGAGAGGTCGCTTTCAAGATGGCCACCGCCTGCGTAATCGGCACTCCCCGCAAGTGCATTAATCTAATAAGCTCGAACTCTATCAAGAGTCCTTATACCTTACTTTTTCTCATAGCAACTACCCGCTACATTTCTGCGACAACGTGACACTTTACATGACGTAATACGCGACTGTACGTGACCAACCCTATATCTTAGATAATCGTACGGAGCAAATTGTAAATTTTTTAAATTTCTTTATTATCTCTTTTTCTCTTACTTATAGAATTGATCGAGGATCGAGGAGCAGCGTTAACAATCTGATTCGGTGCGCGTACGTCGCTCGAGACGCGATTGATCGATGCAGAAAGGAATCGGGTGGTCCCCAACGGCGAGGTCTGACTGGCTCGATTATCACAGATTACACGGTGTCTTCCATCGGCTGCTGGAAGAAGAATTTATAATGGTAACCTATCCATGGCAGACAGCGTGGCACCGAAAGTCTCTCTCCTTATTTTTTTCCTCCCGGGCGTGGCAACAAGGAAGTGGAATCGTGCTTAAGAAAACAAAAGCCGCCAATACCGGATAGGCCCGACTGGAGTGCCTGAGAAAACATCGAAATGTTCTCGGAATCCTGCTGGAGGAATCGTGACGTTGCCGCTGTTTTTATTATTGTTCTTATCAATCGCGAAGGATCGAAAAACTGATTAAAAGACGGATTATTCTCTCAGCATCGAAACATTTAGCAAGGTCTGTTAATTATAGTCTATATTTCAATGTGTGATCCTTTATTACATGCAGCACATCATTATTTTATTCCATTTTAAAATAAGATAAATCTTTTCTTTGCCAGTTGTGAATAACAAAAAACAAATTTCTTTGACCGAACTGGCAGTTTATTATCAAAATTACATAACCGACGTTTCGACCATGGTAGGTATTTGGTCCTTCTCAATTACCTATAAACTAAAAGCAAATATGAAACCGTAATACAGGGGGAACAGATAAAATCAAGCCAAGAAAGAGAAAAAAAGAAAAGAAAGGAAAGGATACCTATTTCAAAGTTGAAATTAGCCGTTCGAAACGTCCATGGTCGAAACGTCGGTTATGTAATTTTGATAATAAACTCCCAGTTTTTGGTCGAAGAAATTTGTTTTTTGTTATTCCATTTTACTTTAGAAATGTAAATTATAATTGATGGACCTTGCTGAATATTCCAATATTCCAGGAATAATTGCCTTTCTAATCCGTTTTACTAATATAATTAATCGTTATCGCTATAATGACGGATAATTATAGAATTCGCTATAATTATTGATTCCATCCGTGCAATGCGATGTTAAAATTATTATATCGATAATTTACACAGTTATTTACTGATTTTGTGATGTGATTATTTATCATCATCGTCTGTCTTTACGATTGAAACGTGAGAATGATCTCACGTTTGAATAGTTTACAGTTTCCGCATCGAGAATGGAAGGAACATGCCTCTTCTCGTCGCCGTGCCAGACAGCGTGGCACCGATGGTCAAAAAAAATTGGACCGACATGTCGGCAATGGGCGGTGGCCGACTAATTAACGATCTGACGAAAAGCCGGCGGCAATTAACACGAAACTCGCTTCCTCTTGGTCTCAGGAAACTTCCAAAACAAGGGAAATAGCTTGGAGCTTCTTGAGAGGGTACAGGGCGTTCGCCGAACAAAATATTTCCAGCAAGCTTATGTGTGTGTGGTATCAGTTAGGTAAAAGTTAAGAAAAAGAATATAATACTCTTGAGTTTTCGAAGGACAGTTTAAGGAGGCATTACGGATAATGCAAGATGATATAAGAATGGCATGAAATTTATAATAGAAGTTTCTTTACAAATAACGGTTGCATGTGAATTTTTTCAGTTTTTTTCACCAGCCCATTTTTACGTATATTAATATCAAAATTCCACATTTTATAAGGGATATGAGAAATCCGATTCTCCATATCTATTTTCAATAAAAACATATATTTAAAACATTAATAAGCAAATGAATTTATGTGTAATATGTGAAGTATACTATATTGAAAGATAACGTACTAAAGTTCGAGCCATTTCACCACATAGTTTATTTGCAATACTAAAAAATATAAGTCAAGATATAATATTTTTGTCATCAAAGTTAAAAAACAGGGGAAGATTCTGACATAAAATGTAACCTAACATGTAACCCAAAATGCAATCGAGAGTCTATTCTGTCAATCAATTGTTACAGTTCTACCAACTTCAGTTTTTCATTTCTTCACCGTTGCCAAGTCATTACTTGTATAAGTAATAATAAAATTTGTTTTAAAAAATATAAATTTATATGTGAGACTTTTACATAAATAAACATTAACATTCCTTGCATTTTAAATGCATTCCATTCCATATTTTATTAAATCTGTAGATTAATGTTGTTTTAAATATAATTATTTTAGATTGGCAGCACTCCATATTTCCATTGTATTAAAGCGCTACCTCCTCACTGCCCACCTCAGCCTTACAGCCACCTTAATATCTTAATTCGCGTAATTTTACTCTTGTTGCTTATACACTTCCGATACGCATTTTCGGAGTTTTATCGAAGCCCATACACCGTCGCGTGAAAAGGAATCGAGTTTTACGGCCGAAGGTCGCCCACGTGTCAAATAATTCATCGCTTACTATCGATCCCACGGGGCTCGATAATACGCCGCGGCCCGTTATTCCTCGCACTCGTTAATCAGCGCGGCGACCTGTCTCGGATTAACGACTCGTCGTCGCGCGAATGACGCGCGACGGAAGAGTTTCGTCCGCCGAGTCGAATATTGTGTATCTTACGAAGAAAAGGCCATAATGGGCCTTAATGGAGCTGACTGTCAGCGAGGTTCCTTCTCGCGGAGCGGTGGCGCACACCGGTGGACTGGACAATGGCCGCTTCGGTAGCCATGCCGGGCGCGTCTGTGTTGAGGGTTTACGTGTGCGTGGACGTTACTCGACAGAATTCCATATGTTTTTCCACGCACGGCAGTCCCCGGCGTATGGGAGATTGAATTAAGAATATTAATCCCGCACGTAATATACGATAATACACGGAATTAATAATAATTGCGCGCGTATTATAATATATATAACGTCGAAATTGTTATCCGTGACAAGGTGTACCGCCGCAAAACAAGTTACACACATTTTTTTTTTTTCTCTTATTAGGTCGATATAGATTATATCGCGCACGGATGAGATGCAATTTTGTGCATCGGCTTGGCGGCTACACGACGCGACGGCCTCGTTAACAGGAAGCTTCGAGTGCACGCGCCTTTCACGTAACGCCTACGCGATTATTATATGCCTCGAACCGAGAGGCAGCTCGAAGCCGTGATCGCGAACGTTATGGCCGCCAGTTT
Organism: Leptothorax acervorum; assembly: GCA_035220615.1. Lineage (NCBI taxonomy): Eukaryota > Metazoa > Arthropoda > Insecta > Hymenoptera > Formicidae > Leptothorax > Leptothorax acervorum. The sequence goes on from JASTWQ010000075.1 coordinate 572,663, forward strand.
CTATTTTACGAAACCTTTATACGGGACCAAGCGCGAAGAATATCTCGTTACTTGACACGTCAAAGCGAGAGAGTTTGAAGAAGTTTTAATTAATCAGTATAATAATTTCGCATCAAAATATGAATCCGAAATTCGACTGTGACTTTCTATATCGCCATTTTATAAAAATGAAGTTTTTATCCGGATTTACAGTGTCTGCGATTATTAATCGTTTCTCATCAGAAATAAAAATAACATATTATATACAATCAAAGGTAAATTCAAAATTTAATAATTAAAATTAAATAAATTCTACTTTTTTCTCGCAATTATATTGACTACTTTAATTCAGTGTAACGCTATCTTTTTAATTGCTAGGAAGCCGCTATTGCATTACTATTATGTTAAAGCTATTGTTATGATTATTAGTAATATAAAAAAACATCATAACTTTGCTGGAAAATTGCCAGGGATTACATGGAGGAAGATTACAAATAAACGAGCTCGACTGTTTATTTTTCGAAAAGAATTAAACATCATTATGTTGTCTTACCGAAACTTGTTGGTTGCCTTGCTGCCAGTACAATGGCACGCTTAATGAATTTTTAATGATGCATCCATTGTCAATTAATGTTACGATTTCTCGGACACCATTCCTCTCTTAATTTATAATATCTCTCTTTCTCTCTCTTTCTTACACACACACACACACACACGCACGCGTGAACACACACACACACACAATCGAAATTTCGAATACAACAACTTTGGGTTTTTAAAAATTTGTGACAGTGATTGGTCGTTCTACTTATCGTTTAAATTTTTTCCTATGTCTGTCCTAAGTCTCTAAATCTGTACACTTTTACACTACACTTTTACCTTTCACTACCCTATTATAATCACCCTGGTCAAAGTCAAGCCACGCTTTTCCGTATTTTGGCACTTACGACGATAAGCCTTTAATACCCACACGTGGGTGGTCGTTACAATTCATTCACCTTTCTTCACAATAACTGTCTTTCATCCGGACGTGTGATCGAATTTTAGCACGGTGAACGCCGGATACAATGCAGCCAGAAACTGTCGGATTAGCATTCCCCGAGGAAAATTCCGATGCGATTAAGTTGACCTCGATTTACGTTGATGTCGATGCAAATTTGATTGCACATTTCTGTTCGATAGAGCTGTAATAGCTGGAAAAAAAAGAAAATAATCTAATATGAAATTAATTACATCGATGCAGCCTGCTTTAGGATTTAAGTGAAAACATACTTTCCTTCGATTCTCTCTCTCTCTCTCTCTTTCTCCATCTCTCCCCCCCCCCCCCCCCCAAATAAGTCTTTAAAGAATCTTCTTGACACATAAACATGATAAAAAATTATTTTTTATATCATCTTATTATATACCTACATATTGCAAAAATATGAAATATAGCGATATCTATTTTGGAGTTATGACTTGGAAAAATAAATCAGAGTAGGATAATGTAAATTCGGTACAACTGTGTTTAAGAAGACAGCTGAGGGTGTTATCCCTTTCGGGATAATTTGCTCTCAAAGTTTCTATTTTTTGTTCGGAATTCGAGGCACAATGCTACCTTTATATGACAAAACGCACGCGAGCACATTCACACAGAAATAAACGCGTGTGCACGTTGGAAAACGAGGCCTGGTGCGAGGCCCATAACCCAATATCCGAATACAGAACCGTCTGTCAGAGTCGAGAATCGTGGAAAGCTGCGAAGTATCGAATTAGGAGGAGGAGGAGAGAGGGGTATCGTAAAAGATGCTTTCTAATCTCGAGATCTTCCGAGATCTACACGTTGCCTGTGTATCCATTCATAATCATCCCTAATAATTCCGTTTTTATTTTAATAATTCCAGAAAATTACACAATTTTTAACTAAATTTTAAATTTAATGAATTAAATTAAATTAATTTTATCATAAAATTTACAAAAAATAAACATTGTTTAAAACATTTACGATCTTTGTATGACGCATCTTTTATGTTATAAAAGACGTCATTTCCATGCAGAATCTATTTCTACATCATCTCTTCGATATATGATGCATTTCTCGGACAAAATCTTTCTTCGATAAGTAAACATAAATCGTTGGAAAGTTTTTAGCACCTAATTGTTTCTTTTATCACATTAACATAACAGAAATGCCCTGTAGGGTATAGTATTCCATTTATAGGCGATGCTTAAAACATATTTAGAACATTGAAAAGCAAATAGCAATCGAGCAGGGCACTTATCATTAGTCCCTAAAGCGAAACACGACCGCACTTAAAAAATTTCACGACATCGATATATATTATTTACGTATTGTGACACTTGTCGGATCGATTCTTAGTTTGCCACAAGTTCAATCGGTACCACGAGCGTAACAAAGGAGACGTCTCGGTGGGCCTGCGGGCAAAAAAAAAAACAACGATTTATTATCGGTATCTTTAGTTAAAGCGGAAAATTCTCTCGGGCTTCGAGGGTCCGCCAGGTCGTGCCGTGGTGTGGCCACAACCTTTGCCTCTTTACTTCGCGGCATCCGTTTCCGGCCCTTATCTTACGTTACACATGTAACCACCAGCGTTCTACTCGACCCATTGTTGGCCACATGTGCCTCGTCTCGAGAAGTTTGCTTATGTTGGCCCATCTAACACAGCGAAAGCTACGCGGCCAGACCTGAGTGTAAACGCAATCGTCGAACCCGCGAAATCACCGTAGATAATTCTATCTAATCGCCGAACGATTCGAGTGATCTTCGATAGCGCAGCCGACACCGGGAAGAGGATATAGCCACTCTGACTTGCTTGACGAGTTACGAAGATATTTTGTCTCGGCGTGAAGGCTAATAAACGCGCGTTCCTATAGAGAAATTTAAAGAATGAATCTTTTCGACTCTCCGCAAAATATGACATAAAGAATTTTTTTAATACAAATATTATGTGAGATTATAAAACACGCCAGGATTCTAAACTGCCAATTTTAGATCCGTCGCATTTGCAACTTTGCTAGTTTTACGTGCGAAGGCACTTATAATTGCAATAAAGATATATATAAAGCGTGTGCGACACGCGCGTGATCTTTGATTCGGGAGTCTGTGAAAAGTTTCACGGCCAAGCTTGCTGCATTTATCCAGGATTATTCCTCGATACCTCGCGCGTACTGCGCAAGGGAATTTATACGAGTTTCCGCCTGTTACGAACGTAAGCAAGGACGAGCGTCGTCCGCTCCGTTGGCTCGGAATCGACGGGATCACGTCGAATCTCGTAGAAATCTCGTTTCCGACGGCGCGGCCGCGGCGCGGCGGCGACAAGACGGTCGTGGCGCGTCTCGAATGTTGCCAATTTCTTTTTTCTCCTGACTGCAACTGAGAGAAAATTTTATCCCTTATGTCAAGAATGTATATTTTTTTTTTGTAAAATTTTTCATGTCAAATGTCATGTTAAAAGTATTCTTATTATCCTAATATTCAAAATAAGTCTGTCCAGCATACCTGCGTTCAAAGAAGATTAAACTGACCATGTTGAACTGAACCAAGAAAGGTTGAACTAAGCACGTCTAAATTAAGAAAGGTTGGAATTAAACATGTCTAAGCCAAGAAAGATTGAATGACGCTTTGCATAAACCGGAAACAATATTAAAAATCTCCATCCGGTGCATTATAAAGACACATGCTATATAAATATACAGATCTAACTTAGCAAATATCACGTTTAACCCTAGCTTGTCACATTCCGATCTAGTGAACCACTAAATTTTTTCCGGTTTTCTAGTTTTCACATAGGTAATAACATAATTTTCTAGTTTCCTTATAATAAGTCCAGTTTAAAATAAATTAGCAATCACACCTACGTTCGATAGTAGCAAAGCTAAATGAGGATTAAAATTATATATTATTATTAAGGTTACCTACATCCCTTGTTATTTTGCTCGAAGACTGGCCGTGAATCCTCATTAAGTCCAGTTTAAACTCAAATAATTTTCTCAACCTGATATTGTCATAAACATCTCTTCAGACTCTGTATTTTCAATTCCTACATCACAAGCTTAGAAATATTGGATTAGAATAAAAATGACAATACAGAACAAAGTCGAGCAGTCTCACGGACCGGAATGTGACAAATTAAGGACTCGAAAATAAGTATGGCTAGCTATAGGGTTAAATAATAAAATACGATGTGTGCTGAGTAATTATAAGAAATAATAAAATTATAGTAAGGATCGATGTATGCATTTCAATCATTCTCAGATATAATAGATAATATAGATATTAACATCATGTGATCTGTTCTTTCCTTTTTTCTCTGCAAATTTTTTCTATTTCTATTTCAATTTTTATCTTTAGTTTTTTTCGCTATATAATTTCGTATTAACTTCTAATATTAAGCGCTTTAATAAAAACCTTTCTGAAGTCCCATTTCGATAAGTGCGCGAAATATCCGGATTCCTCGTCTCGAGATTGTGGGGTTGCATCTCTCTTTTTACTCACGGTGAAAAGATGGTGAAAAGCTGTGGGGAAACGGAGAGGGGGAAGGGAAGAGAAGAGGGCAAAGAGTAAAAGAGAGAGCGAGAGAGAGAGAGAGACAGCACAACCGCTCTGTGTTGACTTTGGCTCGCAGCCTCCAATTTCGGCGACGGCGGCAGCGGCGGCACGGATGGAAATATCGGCCGCTAAAATAAATCGACGACAAAGACCGGCGATCCAACGACACGCTCGTACGCTGGAATGCTCGATCGACGAGTCCTTTCCCTGCCGAAGATAACAATCCCCCGCCCGACAGATTGCGTCCCGAGTGCATTAAAAGCAGCCCGATTGAAACCTCATATTTCCGCGTCGGTCTCACACGTTTTACATACGTGGCAAAATTTCAAGCCGTTTTTTCATTAGTTAGAGTTAAAAAAGACCATCATATTCAGCTGGAAAACACGACTGACAATGAGGCAATTAATTTTCCGCGTCTTCACGCCGTTATAATAAGTTAAAAAGATGATTTACTGCTTCAATAGAAAAGAACAAATAAATTTGTATAAAATATAAAAGGTTAAAGCTCTCGCATAAACAAACAAAGTAAAATGAGAGCCGAAGCGCCGATTAAAAGGCGACAATTACATAACAATTATATATAAATAAATTTGTATTAAAATATAAGAAACCAAAGGACAGGATAAAGTAAAATATATTATTTCAGGAATTGTATGAAAAATGTGAGTATTGAAAAGGCCTACGTTTTCAAGCTCGTGCTTTGAAAAATTAACAAAGCGGTAGGTATCACAAGAAGAAATAAAAAATTTAAATATAGCGAGCGAGAACTCGGCCTAATCTCGGTCAAAATTAGAAGCCGTTTGCTATACATTATATTTTAAATACAGCGCGCGTTTATCTCATTAGTCATTACTCCCGTAAGACAGAGACATTCGTGACAGCGGCCCTCTGAAAACGCGTAGGGAGCGACAGAGATCGGCGGTTAGAAAAAAAAATCGCGTGCGATTCGCCGCCTAAAAGTGGCGAATTCGTCGCGCGCGTGTTTTTTCTTTTATTTTCCCCGGAATCAAAAACATTTTCCGTGCCGATAAATCCGCGCGCGGACGCGCGCAATGACTATACCGTCGCGTCGCGTCGGCGACATAAGCCGGCGCATTGAATCGCGACGTAAACGTCACGTGTATATCCGGGGGCCGCGCGACGGAGAGGAGAAACGGCGTCCGTTCAGCGTTTCCCCCGCCCCTTCCCCCCCTCCCCCGTTAGCGAGTGCCCGCGGAAAAAAGGGACGTCGGTGGAGAGGACTCGCGAGACGTGGGAAAGCTCGCCGGACGAGGGACGAGGGACGAGGGAGATGCTCGTGACCATTCACCTGTCAACTGTCTTCCTACGGTGCCGTGTCCCGTCATCGGTTGATGCTGCTGTTGCTCTGCTCTGATGTTCTGCTGTTGCTGCTGCTCCTGCTGGTGCGCGCTCGCTGGCTCTTCTTCTTCTACCAACGCCTCCAATGTTCTCCTTCACGGTGGCACATCGGCAATGCCATCGGCTGGCTCACGTTAGTGCCTACCAAAACATCCTCGACGATCCTCCATTTGACTCGCCATTCAGCACCGGTGAAACAGCTTAATATAATCCTATTTAAGAAGAACGGCCATTGTGGCGGGACTTCGGGAGGGAAATCGATGGAACGTGACCGAAATTATTTACTCGTTTATTGGGATCCGCATAAGATTCGGGATTAGAATTCACGTTTGACGCACGCGACAACATGGAGCTCAATGGCGACTTTTCGCGCGGGATCGGCAGGCTAACTTCCAACTGCACATCCCGCGCTAATCGGTAATAAGATAATCCAGTCGCGCCTGAAACCTAAAACCTCACCCTTCTCTCACGTTGCGCTTAATCGGCAAAATATTTTACAAATTTATCTATAATTGTTGTATTTTTTTAGGGATACGGGGGTATGTAGTTAGAAATATAAACATTTACCCCATGTGTTTGTTATTTCAACCTAAAACAACACATAAAACAACACACGCTTCGAGTTAAGATGTCGAAAGAGGTTGCGTCTTTTTGTTGCAAAGCTTGCTGAGGAAATCGCGTCGCGTGGTAATCGCGGAACTGGAGGGACCGTTTCCGAGGAACTAGGAACCTATTACGGTTCTTGATGAAACGAGGTGAAAATTACAAAAGTGAGAAAATTTACTAGAGCATTTACGATCATATTGGTCGAAATCTATATGTAAATCTGCTCACTCTTTTATCATTTTCACCTCGTTTCAAGAACCGTAATCGACCCCCCGATTATAGTATTAGGTGTACATTTCAGGAACGCGTCCGCGATAGCTGACGGCGAGGGCATTTTTCAGCCATGTGTTTCGTAAAGTGCCTCCCCGGTGGAATGCCGCGTACGTGTCCAGTCTTTGAGGGTTCGTGTGCCGCGTGAGTGCGAGGGCGGAGGGTGTCCTGTCAACGACGTCCCCGGGTAACGTTCCCGCATTACGGAAGAGGAACGGGCTTTTTACGTGACACACCAGACACACCAGACTCGCGCCCCCCCCCGATCGAGACGTGTCAACGACTTGACCGATGGATCGCGGCGATTCGTCGGATTCTCTCGAATTCGTGCCTGGATCACGGCACCCGCGACGCAACCCGGATCGCGTGATCGATCGAGAACCTCCGTGACGACGCTCCTACGATCGTCGACTAGTGGGTCCTCGCGTTCGTGTTAACCCTTTTGTGAACCTCGCGCTATAAGGTGTAGTCACGTCGGTGAAGACACATCGGGCATAAAATTAGATCCATTCACTCCTCCTCGCATTGTGCCCAACTTTTATTGTCCGTTTGTTGAAGTTACATCGTCTTTCAAGCCTGCAGTGACATAAAAATTTAAGAATCTGACGATTTGACGACGGGAAGGAATTCAAGAACCTCGATATCTTATAACTATTTCAACGAGGGGGGGGGGGGGGGGGGGGCCATCGACTTTCATGCGCGATCAGGATAGACTAAGGTGCGATATAAAAGGTCGCTTGATATAATGGATTGAGAGGATCTTGTGGACGGGTGTGTCTGTCCGGTCGCGTTCGATCGCGCGAGGACGAGGACGCCGTTCGTTAACGTCCCCATCGAGAGCCGCGCGAGAGGCTCTCCCGCGCTCGTCGACGCGACGTAAGGTCGCATTGTTTACGGGCGACGACGGGCCCCCGTGTCGCCCCTTCGAATGATATCGCATAAATGGCCGTGCGCGCGTGAGCTCCGGAGTCGTCCTCCACGACGAGACTAGTCATCGTCTCTCCGCGTCGCCGCGCGTCTTCCATTGTTGCGCCCTTCTCGATGCGCAGGAATCCCGCAGGATGTGTCACTGCCTGTGACGCAGCAACCTGCGCGCAGAGCAAGAGCAGGTCGAAGTGGCCGACGACGGCGGTGGCTGATGCGGTACGGCGGGGAGGGACGCGGGGGGACGCGTTTTTATTGTTGCGCCTTCGAAAAATGACCACACGAATTTTTTTCACTCAGTTTCCATTGAGCTCCTCCATGGAGGGCCCGGCCCCGGACGGGATCCCTCTCGCTCTCTCGCATACCCGGAGCTGCCCCGGGGCCTCGGGGCCCGCACACCTAACCGGCTTTGCGCCGGGTTTCATTCATAATGCCGGCCACACCGGGCCCCGGGGCAGGCTCCGGACCTCGAGTGGAGGACTCGAGCGCGCGAAGTGGACCGGATGGTATTTCACTCCTTGACAGCCGTCGCTCCTCCTCGTTCGCTCGTTCGAATTACGAGTATACCGAAGGCAGGCATTTTGCTTACTGTATAAATAGTCACCGTGCGATATATAGATGATCCGCGCGGGTATAGCGTCGAACGCGAGGTAGAACTGGTGGAAGTGGAGGTAGACCCCGATAATGGCGCGGACACCGGTGTGTTGGTATATTAACGGGTACGCGTTCCTCTGTCGACGTGTCAAAGAATAGTGGATCGGTTAATAATGAGAGCTAACGGTATACTGACTACTGAAATATCACGAAAATTCCTCTATATCCTGTAAGAAAAATGGAAACCTCGTGATATTTATCTCTCCCCGCTATCTACTATTAAATAGATCACCTAACATTCTCTGTAGATTTATAAGTAATTTGTCAATTCGCGCCCTAGCCGTTTAAATTAACATCCGACGAGACTACGATTAAAACGTATAACAGTGATAGAGTTAATCCTTTGTCATAATTGTGCGCGTTATGTAATTCGATGCTGAATCTTATTCAACCTTGCGATGGAAAGATTAATGATCGGAGTAACAGAACATCGTCATGATTTTCGCAAGTCTATTCCGCGAAATCATTTATCTTCTCCTGCTTCGATTCGAGCAAGGATACACTGACTGGATATATTATGTTACAATAATAAAATATTCGTTATTATTTGTGCTGCCAAAAAGACATCGTCCTTTTCTTTCTTCAGAAAAGACAAACATTTTTTTTATTTTATTACTTAATATATTATATAACGGGAGTCATGTAAAATGCAATTACTTATCTATTTTATCTTCTTTTTTGGAGAGAAAGTCGTCCATCTGCGCTTGTGAGAGAAACAAGATTACTTTTCGGTGTCCCTAGTGAGAAAAATTCTATACCAAAAAAGTTATGTTCAGTGTCACGGTATTCCGGTAAGTGCAACAGACGGTCAACGTCAGTATGGTGTATTCTGAAGTAGCCAGGCTGTCTGACGCGAGAACAGGAATTTTCGGTGGAATTTCACCTTACCCCGTTAAATATTTGCTTTTTCGCGAGGCACTCGACGAGGCGCTTTGACGCCTCACCGCGGCTTCGGGAATGCTGACGATGATTTTTAACTTAGTGTTAACTCCCGCACGTGGGTGACTTCAAGAGTCCGCCTCGATGATCTTCATCCGCGGCTAGGGCCGGACCGATCTTCTTATGGTCCTTCAGATTTATTATTCATACATTTATGCGACGATGCGTCGACTTATGCATCGAAATATTCATGGAAAATACAGTTTTCCGGAGAGTTTCGCGAATCGCGCCACCGGACGAGTCAATTGTAAACAGCTTACTAAATGTATTTGCAATATAATGTTGTCTTTATTTCAATTTATGCCGTAAGGGAGCGAGCGTACGATACCTGCTTTTAGACCTCTGTAAAAAAATTAACGACAAGTACGTTGAAAGATTCACGGAGAACGTGCTTCGAGTTGTCGAGAAACTGCAGTTAACCGGAGACAGGAGGATTAAAATATTACCTAAGGAAAATCTAGAATTCGCGTAGGATCCTTGATATCTTCGCCACCGCGCGTCTCTAATCCAATTTCTCGAGCCCGCACGCGTTCGTTAAAGTTCGTTACCGGCCGCATTTATTTTTATTCCCGTTTCCCGAGGTAACTAGCAGACGGCTTGGCACCACGCGCTCACGGTGCCATCATCGAGCGGCACACGCCCGAGTATTATTCTTCCGGTCGACTCATCGATCGCCAGTCCATTTTATGTGCTGATTTATCGCCTGTTTGCTCTCGTCGTCCGGCAGCGGACTGCAGAAACGCGCGGCGAACGACCGATTTACGATCGACGACCGGGGAAAACATGGCATAGGAAGCGAATGAAGGCCGAGAAATCCATGTAAGCCTACGTCTCCAATAAATAAATATTATCACTTTTAAAATGATTAACAGATAATGGCATTTAATACATATATATAGAAATAAAAGCGCAGGATAATCGAGTAATGGCTTGCGAAAGTCAATAATATATCTTATTTTATTATTTAATTCCTGTTTCTTCAAAAAATATTATTTTAAGGTGATTAGAGTTATTTGTTGAAAAGTCTTACAGCGTTTCGCTTGTCGATGTCAAATGTGAAATAGTAAATTTTAACGACGAAAGGAAATGTACTTTTTATGGGGAAATATCAATATTTTATTAATTCAAAGTCATTCATTTATGTACATCGATACGAATTGGTTTCGAAGGTCCAAATATGCTGCCGTTCATACTTGCTGTTGTCCTGTTGATTTTCTATCCTATAACAAAGTTATTTGCGAGGGTTGGAAGGGTTAATTGGTCCCACAGGGTTTGCCATCAGGCTTAGCGGTGGGTGTTCTTAGGGCTTTTCGAGTAGAGCGAAAGGAGAGTGCGTCGGGTATGGTTTTGCTATCAAACGGCTGAACGCCTCCGAAGACGAATGTCCCGCGCCACCCTCGCAGTCTTCATCTCTTTCTCGTCGGTCTGGTCCTTCCTTTCTCCGTCGAGCAAGCATCCTCCCCCTCTCCGTCTCCTCTCCTGGCTCCCGTATAAAGACACGCCAGCTTTCATGCCCCATTACCACCGCTTTGAAACACGCCACGGCGGACCAATGAGCTTTTTTATTGCTCTATTATTGGCAGCGCGGTTCGCCGAGCCTCGCACGACCGCGACGGCGGGCCTCGCCTCGCAAAAGTTGCGCGGCGCGTATTCCACAAAAAGCCGCCGACCGTGTTCCTTTAGCGTTGCCGCTACGAGACGGCGCGGGCGAGCCGGCAACCAAGTAGCTTCCTCCCCACAAGAAGTTATCTCTTAATTTAAAGGCTGGCTGAGTCCTCCCTCCTCTCGAGTGTCTCGTTAACGTCGCGTTCGGTCTTCGGGCAATATTGGCCGCGATCGGAAGCATATTCAGGTTTAAGTACAATTAAAAGGGAGACGTGGTCATCGCTAATTATTTTGATATTGCTATTATTCATCGCTTTGAAAAGATATTATTTTTTTTTTCTTTACATTGACTCGCAAGAAAAAAAAAGATTAATCAATCGTGTCTGTGGATGACTGAAATAATATTCGGAAATAATCTTATAGTCACGAAAATCGTGCGAATATCGCAATCCACAGAGGCGCACAGTCGTCGGATTACGAATGTCTGACGCTTTATTTATTGACCCGCCAACTAACTCTTTTCAAGGAGAGAGATCCACGATTAGATCGACAGAGCGATCCAAGTCGGTTCTCTTAATCTCCAATCCCGGCGCACAAACAGGTTGTTAATCGATAATAAACATAATAACAAAGTGTAAGTGTGCAAAAACGTATTGAATAAGAAAAATGATAAAGAAGGTTTCCAAGTACTTGGATAAAGAAACCTTTCTTATCATTTTGACGCGACAGATAATCGCATTCCGTTCTATCGGAGATTCGAAGGATCATTATAATTAGAACGTTAAGCAAAGGTCGAAGCCGGCGCCACTTCGGCTTTAATTGCTTTAAATAACAATAGACAGTAGTCGAATCCATTGCAAAGACTATGATATAGATATAGAGTATTCAAAGACTATTCTGAAGTTATACTTCACCGACCACAATCTTCCGCTACGAATGGTCGACATATTCGCATGACGTATCTGTCATAAATGCTGTGTTCCTAATATACTGCAACGTCCATCACGGCGACGGGTTAAGTCAACATGGCTTACTGTCATCATTAGCAGGACATTATCATACCTAGATCAGAAAATGCTTCTACAACCTTTTGAATGCTTCTCGAGTATAATAACCGACAGCTTAATTATCGCGCAAGATATACAATTCGTTTATACAATATATTGCCACTACTATTAGCTTTCTCGTAATTATTGTAACTTGTCCCCTTTCTCGTGCACGCAGTTTATATAAATCTGTCATTTTATACACTTCCGAATTTTTAATATTTGAAATTTTAAACGAAGATTAAATCGAAATACAGACTGCTCTCCGGGGATTTAAATTCTATATTTACTGGCGGCGTGAGATTTTCCATTAAAATTAGATAACTTATTGCTTATATTAATTTAGAATTAATTACCTATAATTAAAATTTCGTTACAGGAAGGGACGCTCACACTGATATCAAATAAAAAAATGGGAAAGCTTTTTTGGATATTTAAAAGAATACTTGTCTCAAATCAAGGATTTCCGTCCTTTTCATTGAACGATATTATTTCGCGCCAGGGATAAAAGGGAAAGTTATTATAAAGGGAACGAAAGTTTTTATATCGCACTGGAGCCTTCCTACGCTTCCTTCGGGCTCAAAGTGTACACGTCGGACAAGAAAGAGAGAGAAAGAGTGAGAGAGAGTACTTTTTATTCTACCTCCACGTCCTACGCGTATATTTAACTTAGCATTCCTATTTCAACACCTCCTGCGCATTATTCGCGTCGAGGATGTCTGGCACCTCGCTGATCCTTCGCATCCTTTTGCAAGATACCCCGCGATTTTTAACGTCGCACACGCCTGCGTTGAATTTCCATCTAATCTCATGGAAAGCCTATACTTCCGTACGCTTTTACGCTCAAATTTAACGTCGTTGTCACCACAATGTTAAGCGTCGTCTACAATAGCGGAGTAAGAAGTAAGAGTAGGCGTAAGCGAAATAAATCATTTTTATTTCTTACTCTTATACTTCAGCAGTACGCTTAGTAAGCGTAAGGGCTGAGAAGTTGGAGTAGGAAATAAAAATAATTTACTTCGCTTACGCCTTTATTTTAGCTACCTTGCACTCAATTCTCACTTCTTACGCCTATAACTCTTACTTCTTACTCCGCGTATCGTAGAATAGCCTTCACACTTCCACAAAATAATTATTTAATGCTTTTGTGTATACACGCGTGCCCGATATCGCGGCGCAAGAACGGCCGCGGCCGCGGCGCGGTGGCGCGGAACTCGCCGGCTCGCGAAGTGTCAAAGATTCCACGCGCCGCAGATATACTCACTGTTACGTACTGAGAATATTCTGTCAATCGTCGGCGGAGCTCGTTAGCGGCATCCGTCACAGCCGCGGACACGTCTCGGCGCCTTGGCTTCTCGAAATAATCGCGCGGACGCGCGCATAGAATATAGAACCTCGTCTTTTCTTCGCTCCCTCGGCCGCCCCCCTCTTTTCAACCGCGAGCGTACAGCGTCCCGCGTGATCTATCGCCCTGTTAAATCTCGCATTTTTAGCAGTAATTGATTTATCGTCTATGTTCTCGCGATACGAGATGTTTCAGAAAAATGATTCTTCGCTCTACCTTCTTTTATCTTCAGTCTGATAATACTAACGATTGAAATATTTTAAGGTTTCTAGCGCGCTTCTATATATCCAAAATATTGATCGGTAAAAGTGTTTTGGAGAGAGAAGATTATTTTAATAAATGGTTAAGTTTTCACGAATAAAAGAAGACTTTCGCATATTGAAATTGTATCAAACCGGTTTTGGAGCGGATCTTTAAATACCTTAAGCAACCGTTACATATATATATATATATATATATATATAAATAATGAGGTTTATTAATCGCAACCTAATTTTTCTGTTTCCAGCAAACACCAAGTTACATGTTACTTGTAAATTCCTACTCAACAATGTAAATGCAGCATAACACGTGTGTTATATGTATAACATTTACATTGTTGAGTAGGAAATTACAACTAACATGTATAAGTTACATGTAACTTGATGTTTGCTGGGTTACTTATAGTTTTAATCGCGTATCTTTATGCGATGCATTCATAATAGACACATATACATATACATACATTTAACTTTGACAATAATCGCGGCGGGATTAGGTGCAGGGCATTATGTAACGCGTTGCACAACGGACGATCGGCCACGACATCGTTCGAGCGAACAGGAAAACAATTCGTGATGCAATTCAGCGAATTCTGAAGGGTGTTGCAACTCCACTTCCGTGCGTGGATCTGCATACAGCATACGATGCGGCGACGAGCGCGGCGGCGAGGAACTAGACACGCGAGGAGCGAGAGTCACTCCGGATAAAACGCGCGAGTAAATAAGTAAGATCTCCGCACACCGGGAGAGGGGCAGGAGGGAAAAAGGGGGTGGGAAAAGAGGGAACGACGATCGCGCGATCGCGGTAGTTCGTTCGTCCGTGTGCAGGTGGTTTTGCGCGAGTCGACACGGGACACGGACGGAACCGCGGCGGCCCCGACGTTGTTTTCAGAACAAACCGGCGAGCTTATACTCATAACAGGAAAAATATTAAATCACCGTCCGCCGTCGGTCCCCCTCGAAGCTCTCCGTCACCCCTTCCGCGCCCGACGATCGAGCGATCCTTAATCTCGCTAACTCCTTTCCGCCGTTTTTCGAACGATCGCGCGCGATTACACGACGATTAATTATGCAGATTATTATGTGAGTTACTGAAATAACCGCGGTTCCGGGAATATCGCTCTCTCACACGTCCCCGTCCGGCCCCTGCACCGTAATCCTATTTCTCATATTGCAAAAGCGGAAGAGCGGGATTCCGCACGATTTATTAATAACGTAAAATTGCCACGAGACGCGACGCGGTTATTAATTCTTTTTTTCTTTCAATAATGTAAAAGGAGAGCGTTAATATCGTAAAAGAGCGCGCTATTATGCGAACGGTATAGGAATAAGAAGTGACTCACCGGCTCTTTAAACCGTAATTACACCCTACTACTATCCGGCGACTACACCGTGCTATTATTAATACTTAATCCGTTGTACGGGACACGCGTGTAGACTGTAGGTACCACCTCAGAGTTTGTTGGACGTCTGCCACTTTTAAACGAATAATGATTTATGATGAAACACAAGCTCACCACGCGAGCATAATGATTTACCTTCCTTCCCACAATGTAATCTCCCTAGTTCTCTCAAACATCGTTTTCGTCGCACTTTGGAGAATTAATCTTTCCCGCCGCTATATATTTCCCGCTAAAGTCCCCATCGGCGCGGAGCGAAACGCCGCCGCGAGAAACGCGTATTTCTTTTTTTTTTCTCCTTTTTCAGGATATCCCGCGATGGAGGATACGAAAACACCGGTTCAATGTCCAAAACAAGAGAATTGTTCTCTATTTCGAGCTCGCGGCAAGTAGTAAACAATTCCGCGGATGCCGTGTTCGTTCTCCCTGGTTCTCCCTGATCTCTCGTTTCTCTCTCTCTTCTCTCTCTCTCTCTCTCTCTCTCTCTTTACGTTGCTCCATTCACAGCCGAGAGCGTATACAATATGTGCATCGGGCAGGCCCCAAATAGCATTAAGTCATTGCTGCTGCCCGGTCGTGCGAGCTCTATCTCCCGCTGTCGCGCGGGCGATCGCATTGTGCGGGGCGCACCTTAAGGGATCTCCCCATTCTCGCAGGCCGAGAACCGAGAAATCCGGGCAGACCACAATGCCGATCATTGTTTCTCAATTCGATCGGGGGCACCGAGCGAGAGAAAGAGAGAGGGCGTGCGCCCCCGTAGCGTCGCACGCCGCTTTTCAGCCGTCGGACCAGTCTCGCTGTCACGTCTCATCGCCTTGTTTCTCGCCTTTCCTTTTTTCTATCCGTTCCACGAGTGTTCAAAGCACGTTCAGAGAATTTACATTCCGAGATGAATATTTAAATCTTCGCGAATACTTTAACAAAGGGGTTCTTCTATTCCTTCGTAAAAGAGATAGTCAAGAATAAAAGTTCCAAGGATATAAGTAGACCTGTGCACCATCAGATGTATCGAAACGCAAGCTCGAAATATGGGAAAGTTTATCCGCGTATCTAATCAGATGTGTGCAAGCGCGTTTCTATCTGTTGGCAACACACTGTAGATCCAATGAAGACAAGCTCAGATCTCCGAAAATGATCAACGGGCCACGGGGCCACGGGGCCCCGAGGGCCAACGGGGGAGAGAACGTGTGCTCGCGGATGCGTTCACGGATTTCACGGTAAATCGAGCGCTTTTAACGGCGGGTACGTTGCTGTTACGCAACCCTATTGTGCGCGAATGCCTCCTGCGGTGTCACGGTAGAACGCCGGTCGACGTTGCGGTATCTTGGCAAATGGAATTACAAACGGGGGTTCTATAATGACTCAATCGACCCGCCTTTGATGCGGCTTAGCCGGGGAGGAGTACGCCGGCGTGCTTGGTGCACGGATGCACGGAACCGGGAATAACGTATTCCGTCCATTAACGGGGATACAGGGCAAAATAGGTTGCACCTCCGCGCCGCCGTCTACGTTCCGAGAAAGCGCCTGATGCATTTTGTATCCTTTAAGGATATCTCTTGCGCAAACATTTCCACAGCGCGTAATCTCGTTCCGCTATTATTTGTAATACGGCCCAGGCTTATGTAGCTCTCGGCGCGTACCCTGCTGACAGATTATATCGAAGAGGAGCGGAGATGAATCTTGAATTTTTGATCTGAAAGCATCGTTCTTGTCTCTTGCGTTCCTTTCGATGTATATATTTATATATTGTAGGAGCCTCACGCGGTTCCTCGATGATATAATTCAGGATAGCTGCAGTGAGGCAGCAGCCTTGACTTAGAGCTTTTAATGCTTCGAATTTCCATTAGAATACTATTTCTCATCTATTATATCTATCGCTTTCCTGGATATGCTTTTCGAAGACGAAGAGGTCCGTCAGTTCGAGGAATCCATCGAGGAATAACGACGCCTCATTAACGACGCCAGGAACACATCGAGCGAAGAAACGAGGAGTGCAGCCCCGTCCGCGGATACCGTCGCTCGATCGTAACGCGGCCGTCGCGATCCCTCTCGCTCCGAAGACTTAACAGCGTCGGGGGAACTCCGGGTGTCGGAATTCCCTGGGACGCGCACGTACGTGTAAACAACGCGTCGGCCACGGTGTCGGTCGACGCGCGCGGCGCGCATGCAACAACCTGGGGGAGGGGGTAAGGGAGGGGGGAGGGGGGGTTGAAGCACCCTAAAATTAGCCCCGCGGGAGCGGGACACCGCGTGCACCCGGCCCGCCCGGGGCCCGTCCGCACCCACCCGCGTCGGAGAGCGTGAAAAAATGCTTACATTATCATCCGTAATTTTCGTAAACACCCGACCGACCTCGCGGACGACGGCCGCGCGACGCTCGTTGCGGGTGGCCCTCGAGTAATCGACACTCCGCGCGCTCGCTTCCGTCGCTGCGCGACTATATACCATGCCGGGGCCCTGTCGTGTCGGCCTCCAGGCCCTGAATTAGACTACCGCCAGGCAAGTTCCGAAGACGGATTTTATGGTCGGGGAAACTCGACACTTGCTGCGATGCGAAAGAATTTGACCAGTTCGAGAGGGAAAAATCGTTAACGTGACGTTACGTCGTCGCTCGCCGATGATATTTTAATTTCGCCGTTTGCTTATCCAACGAAGAATTAAAAGTGAATAACCGCTTTCGTAGAAATTATGACTGTCCACGCTTCTCTGTTTTTTCAATGTATTAATGAGAAATTAAAATAAATTGACTCAAATAAAAAATTATAGATACACACTTTAAATTACCTAGCTACTTTACAATAGTTATTAATACTAACTACATTCATTGATAATTGAATATCGAGTGTAATAAAATCAATTTTTTCAATAAATATATATGTAATTAGGTATATGACGCACTACTCACACTCACATGATACCAACTCTTTCGAATATTTATCCGATTTCCCGTCGCTCTAACCTTTGGATGATATTTTAATATGCATGTTTTCGATTCGTCGGAATTTAACTGAAATTTATCTGAAAATGTGTGAACGCGGATATTATAAAGCGGTGTGCTGTCACGTCACCTGGATATAAAGTATCCACGAGCGTGTTATAATTCGGCGTATAGCCGAGTCGCGCGGACGGGATCACCGTGAGCGCACGCGGTTAATTAATTGCCTATTTCAAATTCGAATTACGTGTCGCCTGTACCTGTGCCGCGGGATAGCCGCGGGCACATATATGTATACCGCCCTCGTTATAGCGTGGGATGAACGTTCGGGCGGACGCGAACCGCCATCCGGCGCGTCATATACCCTCTCGTCGCGGTAGATGTGTCAATTAAATGCGAAATTAACGGGTAAAACGGCCCCGATAGTTGGCCCATAAACAAGATCCGCCTCTCGCGCGCCCCATTTAGCGTTTAATGTCATAATGACGTTTGCATTTTCGAGCGCGGGCTCCGGCTCACCAATGTTTACTTTATTTCGCATTAAAGCGCGATTAAGCAGCCGCGGCCGCCCGTCGCGATCGCGTCTCTCTCCGCCGCGCCGCGTGGACCACCGCGCGTCCGAATACATATTCGTAATATTAATTCGATATCTGTCGCCGCGGCGCGCAGCGGCGTCTCGCGTTCGACAAAAACTCTTCAACGAAAACACGTTACCGCGACGCGCGTTTCCTATTTTTCTTTCCGGTATACTCTCGATTATATTTCTACAGAGCTCCCGTCAGCGAGATATCTCGTTACGTTTTTCCCCGGCTGTTTCGACGTTACATCGAACGATATACACGCGCGCACATATACACACGCACGCAAGCACGTTTGCACGGATGTGGAAACTCGCGATTACGTGACCGAGTGAAGAACTTGCTCGCGACAATGTTGTACATGTATAGAAAAATAAATTAGTGGGGCAAACAGAATTGTTGTTCTATCGCCCCGCGCGCCCGTTCGACTCTGCGGAAGGAGTCGACACGGAGAGGATGTTACCCCGTCGATGGATAACAAGTTTGCCGCGTATTATTTGATTACCGCGAGTAGCAGATAGAATCGAGACGATGACTGATTGTGAGGTGGGCGATAATGCTGTAAGATAATACTGTAAGGGTGTGTTTATGTTGGAGCAGTGATATACGATAAAAGCGGCGATACTATAACAAAGCAGCAAGAATAAATGCATTAATTTATATGTAATTGTTCATATGCTTCATATAAACACTTACATATTGTGTACTTACAATTGTTTATATGCTTCATATAGGTAAGCACTTTCATATAAATTAAATTATAATATAATTTATTCTCACTGCTTTTTTTTAGTATCGCTGCTCTTATCGTTTATCGCTGCTCCAATATAATCGCACCCTAAGATAATGCTACAAGATAATGCTGTAAGATAATATTGTAAGATAGTTCTGTAAGATAATACTGTAATGTCAAACTGGATCGACATTTCATCTAATAGAACAATATGATGATATTATATTATGGATAATACTGGAACAATTTGTATTATATATATTCAATCGAAAGTAATAGATGTCGAAGTATACATAGAAAAAAGACGAAAAACCAGAGAATTTGCTTCAATCGACATAGTCGAGCATTGCTCAATTATTGGATTGCATTCGTAAAACGGCTGCGCGGCTATTAAATAACAATAAAAGCTGATTGGAGTACATACATATATATATCGCATGTATACCTGACCCATTCGATTGGGTTGCCACAAATCGTTAACTCGACGACCGCCCGTGCTGATCGATCGCGTCCGTATTACAGCCATTAAAGCCACATCAATATTAAAGTTATTTCAAAGTCGGAATAGAATATATATCTTCGTGCAAAATTATCGCAGCTATATTTGAGTAAATTCACTGGATCTCCAATACAGCTTCGAGAGTCGGGGCGTCGCGACAATATTCGACGATGCTATATCTCATCACTCGCTTCATCACGCATCCTCTGGACGCTGAACTCACCCTCCTTTCCTCCATCCGCCCCCCTTTTCTTCGTGTAACACACGACGCTCTCGCGGGTTCTATCAATTTTCGTCTGAAAGAGACCGCGCGCGTTGGTTGTTCGATTTTTCCTGTGTACCGACACGCGAACCAATTTCCATTGGTCCGTCGCTCTCCAGGGCTCGTCTCTGTCACCCTTCAATTTTCCTTCTCTCTCTCTCTCTTTCTCTCTCCCTCCCTTCCCCCCTTCTTTCCTATCTCGGTTCCCCGCGGAATTATTGCTTTCTCTCTCTCGTCGCTGATTTCTGCGAAAGGGATGGGGAGTCAGAGTGAAAAGGACGCGAATCGCCGTTGCACGTACAGTACATACAGGGGTGTGTATCGCGGTTAGGTCATGACTCTCTCTCTCTTTCTCTCTCTTTCTCTCTCTCTCTCTCTCTCTCTGTCTCTCTGTTTCTCTCTGTCTATCTCTCTCTCCATCAGTTCGAGCGAGTTCACGTTTCGCGTTTCGCCGCGGGTCCCTGGGAAACGGCGCACCTGCGATCCTTCCGCTGAAACGGGCAGACGACGGCGGAGCAGCACAGTTTCGCCTCTCGTCCTCCCACTAACTGCCCTTCACCCTTCACCTTTCGTCCGCCGCCATCAGCCATGCGGGCTTCTTCGTCTCGCCGCGCCTCTTTCTCCTCTAACTTCCGCCGCCATCCTCCCATACTGCACTCTCTCCTGGTATTAATTAATTACGATATAACGGGCTACATCTGTTATAAATTCCGAATTACGAGCTGATACAATGAGCCAGCGACTACGCACACTCTCCACTCCAAAATACTACTCCGAAATTCATTCTTATATATATTCCACACGATATCTCTCTGCTATCCGTATAATCTCTTTACTAACTGTGACTTTTTCTGCGTTCGCGATATTCTTTCAGGCTAATCGAGGGATCGCGCACGATCGCTGACGGGCTTTCCCACATAAACGTGCCTTCGGGTTTACGATCTCGCGTAAGAAGGGAGCACCGCGCAAAAAGAGCAGGAAATAAAAAAGACGTCCGGCGGTTCCACGCGAGCGCATTGTATAAGGAGAGGGAAGGCGCGCACGCACACGCCGCCCTACGTTAGTTTCGTAGAGCAAAATGTTTGTTTAAGTAAGCCCGGAGCCAAACTCTTTTTACTTGTCTTTTCCTTGCTCGAAATTGATGATTGCGCGCACCGCTAATATGGCCACAACGGTTACGCGTAACGGAGGGCGAGAAAAAAATAAGAAAAAAGGGAGGAGGAAGAAGAAGATGCAATGACATGCGCAGACTATGCAGAGAGAGATTTTGCAATCTCAAAATAATCATCGAGAGAGAGGGAGAGAGAGAGAGAGAGAGCGCTTGCTGATAATCAAATTTTTTAATGTGTTTTAAGTCCGACAGTAATCGGCGCGCAGTTTAATATGTTGGAAAATACGCGTATTTAAATACCTATATAATATTGAGCTGCTTAGATCCGTATATGGCTATTTCCTTTGTATTTATTTTTTAATTTAACTCAAATTCTAGAACTTTACAGAAAATTCTTCATCGACCATGTTTCTTTTATTAAATATGATTAAAAAACGATTTTAGCGAAATTGCAAGTAAGATTGCCGCCTCTAAAATCATTTGTTTTATAAATTTTGTAAATAACATGTAATGAATAACCTAATCACAAAAATAAATTGCCAAAAATAGTTTACATTATACTGTTTACATGTATATATTACATGTATACCTATATTACATTTATAGGTAAACATCATACTTTATAATATAAATATCGTTCTGGATATCAGCTAAATAAAAATTAATTATTTAGAGTGTCTTAACGCTAGAGATGACTTCATAATTTATACGTTACGAAATGCTAAAATATTTAAAAAATACGTAGCCCGAAATGCTGTTTTCATATTTCCGTCTCGTCATATAACACCGAGATATTCGAGGCAATTTTTCCGTCTGTGTTTACAGTGCACATGTGTGGGAAGCGGATTTTACGCTTCAACTTTCTGAAAAACGCTTTTCTGACCAGATCGCATCCTTTTCATTGCCACCATATGTTTAGCATTTCAATCCTTTGACGCTTAGCGTTCAGTTAGCCGCTCGTTTTTTTATCATGATTCTAAAAAAAAAATGCTATAGTTACAGGTTGCAGCAGCTATTATATTGGTTCTATATACGATATTTTCAATACTGCCAAATGTTTTTTTATATCTTTCTAATTTTTCGGGATTTTATAGCGAAACTCACTATACTGCTCTTATATTGTATAGATATTATCTATTTTCCATTGTTTTCCAAATATCACATTTATATATCTAATAGAAAATCAATATTTTATTTATTAACTTAAAGATTAAATTTCAGCCTACGTGGCAATATTCATCCTGTCGAGCAGAAAGTAACATCGTGCGAACAACCTCGGATGGATAACGTGAAATGTTTGCCGTGGAGATAAAGGACGAGAGGGGCTGCTGCATTGACTTTCTCACCCTCGAATCGCGGTTCTTAGCGCGGGTGGATGAATTTGTGTGTTTGCCTGGATTATTGGAAAGCCAATAATGGCACGGGCGTTTACGCGCAATGCAAATAGCTCTTTACACGCTTCTCTCTCTCTCTCTCTCTTGTTCTCGCTCGTCGACACTAATTTATCCCGTTGCGTAAATACAGCGAGTACAAATGCAATAAATATATGCATCTTTTTATATATTTATTTACATCAATTGGTTAAACGCTATACAATTGGAGATAAACAGTTTTATATGTATAATTATGTGTATGGTTATACAAATTAATTAATCGTACGGATCGATAATGCTTTATAGTCTCGAGAGACACAAAGGAGGACTAATTTATGCACGTGAAATTTACAAGGCAAATGTACAGTGACTCACAAAAGCGATTGAATATTAATATATTTATAAATTAAACAAACGTCTCGCTCGCACAATGTCACCGTTACATAAGTGGCGTATTATATTGTATCGGGTTCAATAAAATAATACGTGTATATAATATTATTTAATTGAATACGTACATAAATAAACGCGAGCGAGAGAAAAGCATTCGTGAGCCCCTGTAACATTCAATCCGACGTTAATTGCGAACAATAGGTATTAACGCGATAACAGTTCCCACGAGGTTGCATAGTCGAACGAGTGTTAACGTGAATAAGTCTCTGCGCGGAGAACGGCCGCGCGCGCGGATTCGTTTAAAATTACATTCTGCAAACGACTCGACCAGGGTAGTGCCTTTCGCCTCGGGCTGGACTTAGCCCCATCTGCCGAAACACGTGCCCCGAACAAAGCAGACGGATTTTGGAACAAGGTTTCGGGCGGGACCAGCAAAATCCGTTCGCTAAAAGTATATGCACCTATTGCCTGCATACCGTCGTCGCTCTGGGATCCCAGATCCCCTCTTGAGTTGGTCAATTCTCGTTGATCCTTCCGCTTAAAAATCTCGCCCGGCTCGTCAAGAGCGCCAAAGCAGCTTTCTGCGTGTCTCGAACTTGCGTTTTATGTCTTACGAGTGACCCCTTTTTTTATATGCAGTCTTATAATTAAGTGGCAGAAATCTTCCAGTTCATGAAATCCCTACATTCCTGCACGGAAAAAAAAATGAGGTTGGTTCAATTAAACGTGACGTCACGGGCTGCCACAAACATAAACAGTTAATTCAATTGGATATTATTTGAACAAAAACATCAGATAGTTGTTTTAATAATCCAAATATATTTGTATCAAATAATATCCAATTGAATTAACACTGTTTATGCTTGTGGCAGCCCCGCGTGAGACGTAGACGTTTGATTGAAGCAAATGCATTTTTTTTTCTGTGTTCATTTATATCTTGAAATCCGTCGTTTTGAAACCTTAACTTTTTCTCCCACCAAAAATTTTGACCTGAATGTTTATTTGCGGAATATTTTACCGTCCCTCGAGTTTCCAGGATTTTCAGGGTCTCGACCGATAGACCACTAACCACTTCAATCATTTTCGTTCCATTGTCTGTTGACTGTTTTTCATGAATGCGGTTTATGCAGTGGCTTATATGCAGAAACTTGAGCGAGCACGGCCAATTTGTCACAGGATGTCAAACATGTCATACTTTTTTCTCGAGGTCGTGCCTTTTACACGATCGTTTCGCCTAATTGTCGTTTCGGTTTCCGATGTCCGCGTCGTCACGTTAACGTAATTATGGTCGCGAGGGTATTTTCGGTGCTTCACCTCTCGATATCCGGTCATCCACAATGCGCCCTCGCCGTCGACGGGATAACGGATCCTCGGATCGTTACTAAAATTAATCGTCGCGCGATGTAGATCGGGAACATGCGGGTGCGTCGGATGAGCGGGCGGATGCGCGACGCGTATGAGATCCGCGATCGTAGTAAATTTCGCGGGGCGGAAAAGCGACGGGCTGCCGATTCGGTTTGGTTGGACGCTGGTACATCATAAACGTTTCCGCTCTCGTGTTACGAGACGCGACATTAATCTATCGAGGATTCCGCGAAACTCATGCTCTGTCATTTTCCTCGCCAACAATTTCGCTACGGATTTTACGCGGAAATGTCTCGGCTGCTCGTTCATCACGAGGAATGTAAACACGGGATTAATGTGAGGAATTAATTATGTAGAATTATGTGTCGAGAAATATATAGCGGTTATGCACAGGTGAAACGTTATTTAAACAAGAATATTACGGAAAATCTTGCAGATAGGAATATCGTGGGGATTCAATAGAGAAAAATGTCGGCTTTACGGATATTACGCGAATGAATTGTCTCATTTGAAGTTTTCAATAATTTCGTTTCTGTTTTTAATATTCGTATGGCATATGGATATTCATAACAATGCGTATTTCGTCGATACGCGACAAATTTTCCTCTATTCTTTTAATACAATCCTTTGTTTTCCAAAACGTGCGCACAAAGTACAAATTATTGAATAATAAATATAAAACGATAAACGCGGGCGACGCTCTTGAGCAAAATTGCAACGATGCGATGGCTGGTCGGCCGGCGCGATGCAACAATTAAACATCGAATTATTTTCACGTCTACTTAGCTTATTTTCACAGCGCGGTGATCAATATTTCCGCCGGTAGTTCCTGCGATTAAGTACAAATATAAAAACATATTTCGCGTCCAAACACGAAACGTCGCACGAGCGGTGCAGGTAATAAACATTCGGCGCGCGTTTTCACTGATAATAATTTCATAAGTGCACGCCGTGCAAACAAAAACGATGATGCGCGCGTGATGCATAAATGGATTTCGTGCAGGCGGGGTGTGAAAGAGAGGCAAAAACATTAGGTATTCGAGATTTTTTTTCCGTTTATTTCGTAGGTGTGTGTGTCTTACGTACTGATACGTAAATAGCGTACTAATAATATAATATTAATATCAATATGTTTCGCACGTATAAGTATATACATGCACATATGTTGTTATATATATACGTCGTATATACACATATAGATATTGTATATGTATACATATAGATTTGTTCTATTTATTTTATCTATATGATGCTTTATTCTTCGTAATAATATACACGCAGATTCGAGCATTATTAACGCTAATTATTATTCACATGATCCGTGTTTATAATCAATAAATATACCTATGTATATTATATATATGTATATATATATATATAAATATACTTTTGTATATTATATATATATACATATATAATTATCTCAATTCTCTCTTTCATCGAATACCGCACGAATCTCCGGCATCGAGGAAGGTTATCACGTGATTAAATGCACAAGGACGCGATGCAATTTTGCGAAGAAAGTACAGTATCTCACTAATCGCTAAAGCTATTATTCTTTTTACAATACTTCTCGTCGCCTCCCGTCGTGACAGCTTCAAACATTCCTTTGGAGGTGAAGACTATAAAGCGCAATAAATTTTCATCGTCGACATTGAAAACTTAGGAGGCTACAATTAATTTTTCTCGGCGTGCTATATACATTGTTATGCTAATTTCGCACCTCTGTCGGGACGCTTGAAATCACGACAATTATCACCTTTCGCGATTTCCGTCGATTATAAATGTTCGCGTTAAAATTTACCGGTGTATCTTAATTTGCAATCAATCGCGAGTTTCCGTCAAAGCAAGTATAAATAAATACTGCACGGAGTTAAATTGCATACTGCCGAAGTGATTGTTAGAAATAGTAGTAAGTGATCGCTATTAAACGTTAATAAGAGGAGAATTCCCGCGAGCTCTGCATTCTAAAATATTAAAACGTTAGTTTCTATTTACGATAAAACAACCTATCAATATATATATATATCCGTTTGTTTCCCGAAGCTGCTACGCGTGACTCGTTTATTCGTCATGTGTCCGACGATATATATATATAGCGTCGCATTAAATGCGAAAATTCTGGGACCGCTCGTTCGGAAATATAAATCACGGCCACCGTGCAAAAAAAAAAAAAAGCGGACATTTCGAGATCGGGAAATATTCGATGCAAAACGCGCCGCGCAAAGCAAACAATGACTTTTTTCAACCCGTTCCAAGGGCATTCTGGCGGAAGGAGCGGAAACGCGTACAAACGCGGTCGCATTTGCGAAATATCGGAATAACGTGATTCGACGCCGCGCCGCGCCGTGATGCGAGTCGCGCGAAAGATCGCGAACCGAACGATCCGGGAGTTCCGGGACGATGATATTCTGTGACGTGTCCTTATCTATCGGAAGCAGACGGTCGGCGGAGACGCCCCGGTATATTTTCGCGCGATTTACGGTGGTTTGCACAGATGGGCGCGAAAACGGCGACGGCCGAAGAAAAGAAAAGATTAGTCAGATAGGTCAGCGACCGGTTTCGCGATGTTTGCGTAGATGGTAGCGATTATGTTGATATTCGCATTTATTTCCTCGTCCCGGACGTTCACTCGCTTATCATTCATTAAAGCGAGGCTTTTGACTGAAATAAGGAGAGCCATCTCGTGCGATTATGAGTTTACAATGCTGTTGAAAACGGGAAATCATTTCTCAGCGGGCGAAAACGAGAAAATTCGCCGATCAAAATTATAGACCCGGAATTGTTTTAAATTTGATTAATTTTACGATTGGGACCGGTTTCTTCATTTTTTGACTTTGTTTGATCGCTAAAAAAAAAGTTCTAATTTAGATCGAAATATTTAATATAATAAAACTATCAGTTACTCGATTAATTTCATGTGTGAACACGAGTTTCTTCTTCATACATCTTCTTCATTCTGTGTTCTGTCTATTTTATGATCGTATCTCCAAGGTATCTCGGACTTTAATATTTTTTTTTAAAATTTGTTCTCTTTCTCGTACACGCACTTTTTAATGTACATTTTACATCGTCTGGGATCTATGGATTTTTACTCGGGTTTTATACGATCTTTGGAATTTTTTAACTAAATTTTTCTTCGCGAATCTCTCC